>CM067500.1:448383-484822 GCA_034552555.1 Semaprochilodus insignis
TTGCCAAAAGTATTCACTCACCCATCCAAATCAGTGAATTCAGGTGTTCCAGTCACTTCCATGGCCACCGGTGTATAAAACCGAGTACCTAGTCATGCAGACTGCTCCTACAGACATTAGTGAGAGAATGGGTCGCTCTCAGGAGCTCAGTGAATTCCAGCGTGGTACCGTGACAGGATGCCACCTGTGTAACAAGTCCAGTCGTGAAATTTCCTCCCTACTAAATATTCCATAGTTGACCGTCAGTGGGATTATAACAAAGTGGGAGCAATTGGGAACGACAGCAGCTCAGCCACGAAGTGGTAGGCTACGTACAATATTTGGTGGTTGCCAGATTACACATAATACATGGATAAATATGCTATTACATGTAATGCATTGTAGTAACTAGGTAATTACACATGAAAGTTTGGTGGAGGGGGGATTATGGTGTGGGGTTGTTATGGTGTGGGGTTGTTGTTCAGGAGTTGAACCCAATCCCATTTCTTATTTTTACCCCTACCACTTGTTTCCGAGGGTAACCCTGCCCCTTGGAACTGAGTTATAAGGGGTAGTGGTTGATGTCTTCCCCCTATGAAATGGGACGACCCTTCAAGAACCAGATACGTCATCAGGTGTCGTCAGCGGCTTTTATGTTAAAAGACGAAAAGCACCGACTTCAGTTTAACACATCAATCAGTCTAACGAGTCACCCAATAAACAAGAGCACCAATAGAAACTACCTGACTTCATTAACAGGCTGCAAGCGGTGCTCTGTAGGCGACCCTGCCGGTCTGCAGTGACAGCAGAGGAGGGTGAAGTTCAGCTCCTCACTGCTTAAACACATTTAGGGCATCATATGACCTCAAATAGTCGGATGACCATTATTTAGTACCACCACCAAGAATTCTTCAGTGATCTGAAGCTGAACTGAGCTTTTTAATCTCCAGCTTCATGACCGAATTTCCCCGTTCCACCTTAAATGGTGCAACAACCTCAGGTAAGAGAACATAACTGCTGCACCATTTAAGGTGGAACGGGAAATCTCGCTAGGTAGCGCCGAGACATCAGCGTATTACTAGTGATGTTTACACGTGTTATGAAGAAAATTACCATAAAACGCTTTTACAGTGGTGATCTTACAGTACAGCAGCTTTAAACAGAGAACATACTCACATTTATGGGTCCCTTGTGCAGCCATCTTGCCGATGATTCGCAGGGCATTCTGGGAATTTTCGCATAACACTCCGTTCCGAGTGTGCTATTGAAAAACCTCCGTTTGAAGGGCCATGTAGCCCTAACACTTCGCCCACCTTCAGGCCTTAATGCTTCAGCAGACCAAGAGATTCTGGACAATTTCATGCTCCCAACTTTGTGGGGACAGTTTGGGGACGGCCCCTTCCTGTTCCAACGTGACTGCACACCAGTGCACAAAGCAAGGTCCATAAAGACATGGATGAGGGAGTTTGGTGTGGAAGAACTGGACTGGCCTGCACAGAGTCCTGACCTCAACCCGATAGAACACGTTTGGGATGAATTAGAGTGGAGACTGCGAGCCAGGCCTTCTCGTCCAACATCAGGGCCTGACCTCACAAATGTGCTTCTGGAAGAATGGTCAGAAATTCCCATAAACACATTCCTAAACCTTGTGGAAAGCCTTCCCAGAAGAGTTGAAGCTGTTATAGCTGCAAAGCGTGGGCCGACATCATAATAAACCCTATGGATTAAGAATGGGATGTAGCTCAAGTGACGAACAAATACCTATGGCAATACAGCGTGTTCTACCACTTCAAGCGCTTCAGTGTAAAGTCTACACCTCCGTGTGAATTCATTGGGCTACTCCAAAATCCCTTTATTAGATCACCTACTTAATACTCGTTCTGTTCCTCCTTTCACCCATCCGTTTTCCCCCCACTACGGTGTCCTTACAGACTGAGGGATGGAGCGTGGGGGGGGGGCGGGGGGGAGAGGAAAAGCAGGGCAGTACAAATTGGATTGCCATTTCATACACACATACTCGCACTCGTGCTGGAGTGGCAGCTCCTAATGTGCCGCGACAGCTCGGAGAGATTACAGCCAGCTTGTATTCTCTCTAATCTAATGCTGGCCCTTTGATTTGATGTCTGACGGCCGCTTTTCATACCGGCTTGAAGTGCTAACGCAATACAAAGCCGACAAGAGCGACAAAAACATACACGACATCAACAATGTCAACACCAACAACATCAACAACGGCGACGGGGCGCTAATAAAGCAGCTTTGGAGTTTGCTCCGTACAAGTGACACTAACGTCTGCTCTGGAAAGGCGCAGCGGTTTAATTCGTCCACATTGACGAATCTGGATTCCCGATTGGAGAAGTCCGCCTTTCATTCCCAACTGGTTGCTTGATTGTCCGACTCTACCTTTGATTCCTGGTTGAAAGATTCCGCTTAATCACTTACGGTTAATTGACTCTACCTTCCATGCCGGCCTTTCCATTCCCGATTGGAAGATTCCACCTTGCTTTCCTGATCATTCATGATTGGATGACTTCACCTTTTTTCCATGACTGGGAGACTAAACCTTCCATTCCTGTAGGCACGATTCTGCCTTTTATTCCTGATTGGACGATTTCACCTTTGACTTCTGGTCAGATCATTTTCCTTCCATTCCTGGCTGGACAATCCTGATTCACTGTTTGGCCAACCCCTCCTTTCATTCCTGCGATTGATACCTCCTTTGATTGGATGATTGTGCCGTTAGTTCCTGATCAGATGATACAACCTTTCATTTCCGAACAGGTCAATCCATCTTCCGTTTCTGATGGGAAAATCCTTGTCAGTTGTGTGTCCAGTTACACGTTTTGCTCCTGATAGGACAATATAACTCTTTGTTATGGATCAGACAATTCCAGCTTCCGTTCCTGAACAGGCAATTCCACATTTCATTCCTGAACAGATGATTCCGACCTTGGTTTCTGAGTGGAAGATTCCACCTTCCATGATCAGAAGATTCAACCTTTCATTTCTGGACTGACTTTTACTCCTGTTTGGAGAATTTTGGTTTCAGTACCGTTGGTTTCTGATTGGATGAGTCTACCTTCTGTTTCTGATTGGACGATCCTGACTCAATGGCTTTGTCCACCCCTGGTTGGCCAATCGTGCTTATTGTTCTAGATGGGACAATTCCGCCTCACTTTTCTAAAAGGATGTTTTTTCCTGGCGTTCCTGATTAGACGATTCCACCTTTCATTCCTCACCAGATGTTTCTACCCTTCATTCATGAACGGACAAGTCTGCCCCCAATCCTGGTTGGCTGGCTTCACCTTCAGTTATTGATTGGTTGATCTTTACTCAACGGTTGTGTCCATTCCTGGTTGGCCAATCATGCCTATTGTCCTTGATAGGATAATTCCGCTTTCCTTTTCTAAGTAGATGATGGTTCCTTGCATTCCTGATTGACTGATTGCACTTTTCTTTCCTGACCAGATGTTTCTACCCTTTATTCATGACCAGACAATTCTATAGCCAGTCCTGGTTGGCTGACTTCACCTCCTATTATTGACTGGTCACGGTCACCTTCTATTCCCAACTGGCTGATCCCTGTTTACTGTTGTAGAGACGTGCCAACCAGTCCAGCAGGAAGATACTGTTGAGGTTCTTTCCAGGAAAATCAGCTGTTTCCTGGATCACTGTAAGGGTAGCAGAACCTTGACTTTGTCTAACTTGCAGTGTTGTATAGTAGTGCACACTGTGGGTAGATGGGTATGTGTGGTGCTGTGTCTTGTTCTTCCCCAGCTGGGGAGGAAAGAAATTCATTTTGTGGATTTGATTTCACTTCTGGTTTAGTTCGGTGGTAAAGGTTATCTCTCTTCCGAGTGTTACTGTGTATGTTATTGTGTAGTGGTCTAATCTCTTTCCAGATCATAACCAAACTCCACTATAATCTCAGACTACAGAACGCTGAGTTCGACCTCTTTTATCGTTTCTAATAAAAGCTGCGGTTTATGAAATACAAGGCATTTTTCAGGCATTTTTCATCAACAAAGAGAGAGAAAATGCCAACAGCTGCTGTCGGAACAAAACCTCACAGCTCCAGTATGATAAGAAGGGAAAAAAAAACTGGTCAATGGAGCCAGACATGGATGCAATGGAATAGACAACGGAATGTATTGAGTCCAATCTTGTTTAGGTTTAATTCATATTAATGAGAGATACAGCAGGAGGTTTGTGTGTGTGTGTGTGTGTGTGTGTGTGTGTGTGTGTGTGTGTGTGTGTGTGCAAGAAACCAGACATAAAACTCCCAAAATGCAGCTCCCGGAATCCTTTCATCTTCATTTAATCAGGAAGCTGGGAGTAACAGAGACAGAAAGAGAAATACAAGTTGCAGATTATGAATTCTGTACACCATCTCCATCATTGTTACTAAACAACTTGACAAAAGTAATCATTTTCAGTTCTATTACACAATGATTACATGTAATAAATATGTAGTAACTATGTAATAAGTACAACAATACATTCAAAGCTGTTGAATTCATTTAGTGGGCAAAGCAATGATATTCGGTAAGCCCTATCTAAAGAAAAAATTACACTAGGCAACACTAACGTCTGAATAACTACCAAAGCATTCTGTTTTCAGGGTTTATAACACCGTTATTAAGCATAATCAAATCTCTAAGTGTTCTCATTCTGTGTTTGGGGCCTATTCCTCAGACATGCTAATGATACCTGATCACAGAATAAGTCTTAGGTCCAGGTCGGTAATGGGATCAACTCACCTGTAGGGGTAACCATGATACTTGGACCGAAAGATGGACAGAAGGAAGCTGAAGAAGAAGACCACCAGCCCCAAGCCCACCAAACAGATAACTGCAAAAACACAAACAAGGGCATCAGATTAGATTAGATTTAGGAACTCCACATTTAACCCATCCGGTCAGTGAAACACCCACACACTAGGGGGCAGTGAGCACACAAGCCTGAAGCAGTAGGCAGCCCTATCCACGGCACCCAGGGAGCAGTTAGGGGTTAGGCGCCTTGCTCAAGGGCGCTGCAGTCGTTCCTGAAGTCGTTCCTAACCTCCAGCCCACGACTGCCCCAGAGCTTATTCCAACCCCCCGCACCCCCACTTCATGTACATAGCATGCTAAATCACTGGTGGGGGTGAAATCCTGTATTGCAGCTTCATCAGTCTGGTTCACCCTGAAGAAATGTACTTCTGAGCAGCTCTATAAGACTGTTATATGATGTTATACATATGTAATAAAGTATTAACAACACATACAAAGTATTTCAATCAAGAACATGTCAATCCGCCTTTACCAGCACCTGCAGCATGCTGAGGGATGTAATCACATGTAATTAAGCCAATTTTCTCAAATCCAATCAGTAATAAAATGTTATTGTAAGTAATAAATGTGTAATAATGACCAACCTGCGCACATATAGCAGCCAAGTCCACATTCAATGCACACATTCGGCTGCTGTAATGACGCAAATTTCATTCCATATGTGGGATTCTAAAAGTTTTATCTTATCTTTATATTTGCATACTAGGTTAGCTTTCACTACATGTAATAGATCTGTAATAAAGCATTAACACCACATGAATAGCACCTGATAGGTGAAATCACAAGCAGGACTTATTTTATTTTAACTTTACCTATTCATTATTCCTACCTAGGCTACACAAAATCCTTCTTAAAGCTGTAATGTAATTATTACATGTAATACATATGTAATAAAACATTAATAGCTCACAAAAAAGTGGCTAGGTCACGTTTACCTGCAGTTTATTAGTACTGATACTACACTGTTATTACACATAAACGTGTACTACCACTGTAATAAAACAAAGGAGCAGAAGTCAAACTCGATGCACAAATCAGCCTTTCATGTTAAAAAGCTTTTACAAGCTACAAGGTTATCTTGCTACAAGGCTGATATTTGTAATAAGGCATTAATTACAGGAATAGCAGCTGAATTCAGTGCATATTCAGGCACTAATCTGGCTGCTATTATTCCAAACCCCTTGGCATGAAAAAAAGGGTTTTTTTCAGCACTGCTAAGCTACAAAGTTTTTTCAGTGGTCTATAAAGCTGTTTTCATAGTTAATAAAGTATTAATTAACACATGAAAACAGTTTGAATTCCAATTGAATGCACATTCAAGCACAACAGCGCCCTGCTTTCTCACACCTTCAGTAATTAGCATGCTGGAATAGCTTTTTGCTATTATGGGATTAAATGTTTAGCGAAAAATGGGTTTTGGGGCGAACTTTGATCCGCCGGCTAATCCGGAGCAACCATCTTAAACGAAGCAGCATGCTAACGAGCGAGGAGTTAAACGCCGTATGGAGAAAAGTGCCACGTTGGCTGTTTTCTCAGAGATCAGACAGGCTAATCTGTTAGACGTGATAACCTGCTCAGCGGAAGCCTTTAACAGCCTGATGGCATTACGGCATAAAAGCTGTTTATAATGGAGCGTTAAATCTCTAAACACTCACCCACTTAAACCAAAACACTATTAGAGCTCAGATTCCCTTAATGTGAAGGACAATAGTGTTTACACCACATGTCTATGGAAGAACACCAGCAAGTTTGTCGTCATTACTGCCGTTACTGAAGGGCTGCTCTCCTGACGCTCATCACTAAGGAACCTTCAGCCTGGTGCTACATGCAGGAAATGCTTTACTGTGTTGGCTACATCCTTAATAAAGTGCCACAAATCGTTCTTTGAGAACCGCATGTTCCCCGAAGAGCCATGTCTGTAAAGAACCTTGTCCAGAGACTCGTCTCAGAGTGGCCCCCCGGAGACTCAAGACTCAGACCTCAGAGATTTGAGAGTTGATTCCAGACTCCAGGCTTGAACTTGTATCTCACAGACTTGAAACTCCGACTCACACTCCAAAAAACTTGACTTGGACTCTTACCTCAGAGGACTCTACACTTGACTCCGACTCACACTTTAAAAACCTGACTCAAACTCGCAACCCAAAGGCTTGAGACTCAACTTGGACTCAAACCCTTAAGACTCCACACTTGCTCAGAGACTTCAGTCTTGACTCAGACTCTAAGGCCAGGGACTCTAGACTTGACTCCGACTTTCTTTGGACTCGCACCTCAAGAGCTTCAAGAGTAAACACTTGAAGTCACAACTCAGAGACAACAGAATTCAAACTTGCACCCCTGAGACCTGAGACTCAATAGAGTTGACTCTCACTTGCACCTTGGAGACTCTTTTCGAATACAGACCTCAGAGTCTCAGGATTCAGCCTGGACTCTAAACTTGATTTAGACCCTAACTCCAGAGACTCAAGACATGACTTGAGACCAGATTGAGATTCTAGATAGAGCTTCAACTCAAGATTCTTACTTCAGGGACTTGAGACTTGACTTCAGTCTCTGGCACCAAAGACTTGAGACTCCACTCAGACTCTATCCCCGAAGACTCAAGACTCTGACTTGCACCTCAGAGACTCGAGACTTGACTCGGACCTGCACCTCTGAGCTTCGAGACTGGACTCTGACTCCCACCTCAAAAACTGGACTCAACTTTCACCCCCAGAGACCAGACTTCACTCAGATTTGCATCCCGAGACTTGTTATACACAAGTACCGTTCTCCTGGCAACCGCCAAACCCAGACTCGTCTATCAGATTGCCAGACGGAGATAGGTGATTCCTCACTCCAGAGAACACGTCTCCACTGCTCTAGAGTCCAGTGGCGGCGCTTTACACCACTGCATTCGCCACTTTGCATTGGTCTTGGTGATGTAAGGCTTGGATGCAGCTGATCTGCCAAGGAAACCCATTCCATGAAGCTCTCTACACACTACACACCGTTTGGAGGTCTGTGGCGACTGACTCTGCAGAAAGTTGGTGACCTCTGCACACTATGTGCCTCAAATTCCAGTGAACCTGCTCTGTCATTTTACGACTTGGAGTTACACCTCAGAGACCATAAATTTCGTACTTGCAACTAAGAGACTCGACACTTGACTCCGACTCCCACCTCAGAAACTGGACTCAACTTTCACCCTAAGAGACTTGTGATTAAACCTGGACTCCAGGGACTCAAAACTTGACTCAGACCTGCACCTTGCAGACTTCACTCAGATTTGCATCCCGAGACTTGTTATAGAAAGCGCTGCAGTGGCAGCTGTTGCTCTGAGTTGAAGTTAATCAGTTGTTAATCAGAGTGTGTTAACCCGTGCTGAGGCAGGGCGACTCCAATTACAGCTCACTGCCCTCAGCCACGAAGCTCTAAATTAGCTTTCACACACACACACACACACACACACACACACACACACACACACACACACACACACACAGTTAGATGTTTTAAAAAAGCCCAACAAAAACAATTACAACAGACTTAACTGAACAATAATGAGCTTCATATCGCTGCATACTGTTAAAATAACTTCAATGAAGAGCAGATTTTTGACAATCTGCCGTTGTTAATATTACGAGACTACAATTTAAAGAAATAGCTCAACTAACGTACACAATTTCCCACCTTACCCCAGATGTAATCGATCAGCCAAGGCACGATTGGAGTCCAGTCTGTGCTTCTTCAGTTCTAAACTGGAGCTTGAAGTTCAAAAGTCACCAAAGCCTTTCCCATAAGTACATAAATTATACAAACCACATCCAGGCCTTCATTAGAGTGGCTACCCACAGTGTTCAGGTACACGGCAAAGTTCTGTAAGCCTTTAAAGTTCACAGTAAATCAAACTGTGTCCTAAAGCTCTTAATGAAGCCCTACATGTGGTTGGAGAGACGTTTTGGATGGCGTACTTGCAGAAAAGATTTGGGTGACTACTGACTTACCTTAGCTATGATGCCGTGATAGCTCCAGAGCTACAATATATACTCTATATTGCCAAAGATATTCACTCGTCTGCCTTCACACGCATCTGAACTTGAGTGACATCCCATTCTTAACCCATAGGGTGTAATATGATGATATGAAAACAGCTTCAACTCTTCTGGGAAGGCTTTCCACAAGGTTTAGGAATGTGTTTATGGGGATTTTAGACCATTCTGTGGAGGCCAGTCAAGTTCTCCCACACCAAACTCGCTCATCCATGTCTTTATGGACCTTGCTTTGTGCACTGGTGTGCAGTCATGTTGGAACAGGAAGGGGCCGTCCCCAAACTGTTCCCACAAAGTTGGGAGCATGAAGTTGTCCAGAATCTCTTGGTCTGCTGAAGCATTAAGAGTTCCATTCACTGGAACTAAGGGGCCGAGCCCAACTCCTGAACAACACCCCCACACCATAATCCCCCCTCCACCAAACTTTACACTCGGCACAATGCAGTCAGACAAGCACCGTTCTCCTGGCAACCGCCAAACCCAGAGTCGTCCATCGGATTGCAAGATTGAGAAGTCTCCACTGCTCTAGAGTCCGTACACTTCCATATACCTGCAGATTCAGCTACTTCCTTCACACTATGGTCTTTGGCACGCCCAAATGCAGTCACTCCTTTTAGCCAATCATTAACATCTGCTCTGGAGCCATTTTCCACACATGGAACGAGACATTCCCTGCACCGTAGCACCTCTTCCCAATCTATGGATCCCGTCACTCACACCCCACAGGGATTTATGCAGGATTTGCAGGAGCCTGAAGTTACATGCAAGGTGACTGCGATCTCAATGCAAAGACCTCATTACTACTATTCAACTTTGTCTTACATAAAAAGTACAATTTGTAATTATGAATCTTAACCAAAACAAAGCTACATATCAAAGTTTGGAGTATGAATACTGTACACTGACATCTGATTGACTTACTGGGGGTTCTATTTTTCATCTCGTTAGCTTTATTGGGGGTTCTATTTTTCATCTCGTTGGCTTTATTGGGGGTTCTATTTTTCATCTCGTTGACTTTATTGGGGGTTCTATTTTTCATCTCGTTAACTTTATTGGGGGTTCTATTTTTCATCTCGTTAACTTTATTGGGGTTCTATTTTTCATCTCGTTGGCTTTATTGGGGGTTCTATTTTTCATCTCGTTGACTTTATTGGGGGTTCTATTTTTCATCTTGTTGACTTTATTGGGGGTTCTCTCCTGAAACAACTGAGCTGAATATTGAACACTGAAAACAGAACGTGGAGCCAGTGGTAAACTGTATAAGGGTACTCTACAAAGGGTACTTTGGGGAGATGGTACCTTTCAACAAATGAACGACTCTGAATGAGCTTTGCAAATGTGAAGAACCTTGGAGAACATCCGTATAATACAGAAATTCTATTTTTCAGGAATTAGACGTATGTGAATGGTAGTGAGGACTGTAGCAACACCTTGGACACTTTGTTCTATTCTTCTCTGCAGTATTTATAGACATTGTTGCCGGGACTAACAGAACACACCATCTCTTCAACTTCCCACATTCTTCTCTGAAGGCTGGACTCCAGAGCACAAAGGCACCGATGTGTGGCCCTGCCAAACAACACGGTCTTAACCTTGACCCACACGTGACGTTTCACAGAGTTAAAGAAAAGCTCTACGAAGTGGTAACAGTGAAAACACAAATCAATCCATCAACATAACACTGTAGTTGACATTCTGCTGGTGCACCAGAATGTCAACTATTATGTTATGTTGATGGATTGATCTTTGTTTACACAAAATGGCTGTGCATTAGTGCTTGGGGACTTGGGCTGACCTGGAAGACTGAGTATATACCTGGACGTAAATAAATAACCTCATATCTCGCACATCAACCTGACGTTGATTTTTTTCCTCTGCCCTCTGATTTATTTCAAACCTTCACAGTCAAGATGAACTCATTCAACCAGTTGCTGCTGTCTCTACTGCTGGCACAGCAGTCAAGCTAAGGGATCAATGGTAGCTCTACAAAGCGTACGAAGGGTCTCTCAAGTTTGTCATGGACGGCATGGTAAACTTCAACAGCAGCTACTAAAAGAGGTGGGTGGAACTCTTCATTCTCCTTGCGCTTCTCAAAAATGGAAGGTAGCTCAATCAATGTTGGCCTTGGGCCAATTTCTAAGAAGTATAGGACACATTGGACACTGTGAACAACGTAGCAGTTTCTAAATAGCAGTTGATTCAACGGCTAAAGTATTGAAGCAACTACATTAGCACAGACATTAAAATAAACAACCTAAATCAAAGGTCATTTTGGTCTTTGCCTCTGGATTGGTAAACGCTGTTCATCCTCCAAACCTCTACTGGTTCAGAACCAAGAGAGGGGAGCCACTTTAGGAGAACCTTTTGCGAACATCCAATGGCATTGTACCCTTTCTGACCTGGACGCCAAATACACAATGTGCATGTTGTTGTGTCCCTTGCAGTCGTCAAGTCCAACCATTTTCTCTCACATATTTATCTACCTCCGAGGTAACCATGTTCATCTGCTTTTTCAGGCTTCTAGTTTCGGAATGAACACAAACAACTTCATCAACAAAGTTTCTAACTGTCTGATAAATCATTCTGCAGAGATTCTACACAGTCTCTAATTCTCGCTATAACTTTTCCTCAAACTTATCCTACTGTAAATTGAGGTCCCACATAAAAGGGTCCAACATGCTAATCGCTAGCATGGGTATGGTGCTCACCCAAAGGAGAGGCCATTGGCAATTTACTTGTTTTCTGTTGTTCAAAGACTTTCCTAAAGTTTCAGACAGCCACATTTTGCTGACTGATGTAAAAAATAAACCTGAATTGCGTATGAAACAAAGGGACTAAGACAGGAGTTTAGAACTGGTCGTCTACTGCTTGCAGATCACATGACCTCCCCAGCGAATACACCCTTCAACTCTGAAAGAGCTGGTTAATGAGCTGATAAGTTGAATCTGGTATGGTGGGAGAGACAAGCCAGTGTTGGAGGTCTAAGGCTCATCAATGTGCAACAGCAACAACGGCTATCCCGCCTGGTCCGAACCAATAGAAGGGCTACTATGGCTAAGTCACCAACATTTTTAACCGCCACTGCCATTTCCCTGATGGCCCAGAGTGCACTGTGGTACAAAGACAAACCGATGGAAGGGGTATGATGCTCTGACTGACTAGATTCTGCTGGGAACCCTGGGTCCAGCATTCATGTGGACGTCAATTAAAGGAAGGTGGCCTGTGCATGCCCGCCATTTACCCGAAACACCAGAATGCACTGTGGTATGAAGACAAACCGATGGGAGGGGTATGGTCCTCTGAGTGATGACGTTCTGCTGGGACACCCTGGGTTCAGCATTCATGTGGACATCAATTTGACATGTGCCACCTACCTAAAGATTGTTATGGACCAGGTACGCCCCTTCATGGCAACCCAGTAAAAAGGTCCAAGTGCCCCAATTCTCCGGATCTCAATCTGATCAAGTGTCTGTAGGATGTTCTGGAACACCAAGACTGATCCCTACTCCCTACAACTATAAAAGACAGAGCGCCTTCAGGACCAGGGTTGAGAAACACTGGACCAGACGACAGGGTCAGAGCATCTCCAGCTAATGGCATAGCTTTTGGGGTGTTCCTGGTCAACAGTGGTGAGAACCTATCGACAGTGGTCCAAGCAGGTGTTGGAGGCCCAAGACTCAAAAAAGTGCAAGAGCAACGAAAGCTATCCCGCCTGGTCCAGTTGCCAACATTTTTTTTTTTTAACAGAAGGTTACAGAGGGACGTGTCACAACACAGTGCGGGACCTCTTTTGGAAGTGATAAAGGAAGGTGGCCTGTTTCTTTCATGTTACATGCATGACCAGTACATGCCCGCCAATTACCCGAAACACCAGAATGCACTGTGGTACGAAGGCAAACCGATGGGAGGGTTATGGTCCGATTACGTTCTGCTGGGACACCCTGGGTTCAGCATTCATGCAGACATCAATTTGACATGTGCCACCTACCTAAACATTGTTTTGGACCAACTACACCCCTTCATGGCAACCCAACAGAAAGGTCAATCCCAATCTGATCAAGTATCTATAGGATGTTCTGGAAGACCAAGCCTGACTCCGGATGGCTCAACCTCACAATTTACAAGACTTCAAGGTTCTGCTGCTAATGCCACAGGCCCAGATACCACCAGGCACCTTTAGAGTGCTCGTAGAGTTCTTACCTAGGTGGGTCGAAGCCTTTCCGGCTTTTCAGGATGCAGCGGAACAACAGTGTATTAGGCCTTATGTTTTGGCTCATTGATGTATATCAGCCTGGCACTGAAGCGGGAGGTGAGGTCACTTCCTTTCAGCCTCCTACTCTTTATATTATGGCTCCAATGCTCCAAAACGCTTACCCTTGTTAAACGCAAACAATGGCACATATAAATGAATACAGTAACTCGACAGCTTGCTGAGTCCACACTTTTGCATGGTTGTTTTAAAGTTGATTTGAGCCTACGAGTTGCAAAAGCTCCTGAGTTCACTGTCTTACTGTAATTCCTTATGGATTTTCCTCCTTGCGTAACGGAAGAGTGGCAGATTCACCCCGCTTCAAATTCACATATCTTTCTTCCCCCTAATCCCCCTAATACTTGTCTTTTACACAAAGGTCAAACCACGGCAATACAAAAAGGTGTTAAAATACTTTTTTCTTTGTTTTCCACCCCCCCCCCCCCATTTTCACTTTCCATTACTTGAATCATGAGCAGTGTTGTTTCCATGACGACCGGAGATCTTGGGTGCAATTACCATTTTCACAAAGTCACAAAGTCAGCAAACTCTTACTGGTGAAGGGCTGTTTTTTTGTGGAGGGGGGAGATTTCATACATGACTACATTTATAGACTGAACTGAAGGTTTCTATTCAACATGAACCCAAAAAAAACCATGTGACGTTTAAAGCCAGCGATGCTGAAGAGCGGCACGTCCAGCTGGAGAACAACAAAGGAAGGGAACATTAAAAGCCACAGATGGACGGTTTTGACGTTTTTGTGGTGCGTCTCTGTACAATAACGGCGCTCATCAACCTTGTTTGTGTCTGGAACAGAGAAAACAAGGACATTCGCTCCGAAACACACACACACGCAGCGAGTGTCAATCGGAGGGGAGTGGGCGGTTGACTGCACACACAGCGGGACAAAGGCAGATCGTCTCTTGTGTTTGTCATTGTGATGGACAATGCCGACGTTACGTGTGCGCACTCCCACATCACTCTACATGTCACGCTGTCATCTATAATTAGCAAGGAGGCCTGAAACATATACCTATACTTCTTTGTACACCATAGAACTTTATTTATACACAAGTAGAAACTTTATGTAAGTCCTAAACTGTTACGGAACAGACTCATTAATATTTACACCCCCAACATTTATATGTGGACCATGTGGAGAAATCTAGCATTCCAAGGAGCCCAGCTGTCAGCGGTACATGGTTGATGTTCATCTTTAAACCAGGCTGAAGTTGCTTCCTATTCACCAGCTTCTTAATCCCATGTTCCGTTCCACCTTAAATGCTGCAGCTTGTACAGGCACCAGAATGTAACTGCAGCACCATTTGGAACAAGTTGGAACGAAAATTCACAAAGCAAGCTGACAGATCTTTAACAGGATCCCGGAACAACTTTAATCCTGCAGTCTGCATATTTCACTCCGGACAGTTTCCCCAACTCCTGGACAATATGGAGCAGCTTTGTAGACTTCCTAGGTTGTCCGCTTCAGCAGTAATATACCGCAACTACAAGGCTTGCTAGGCTGTCAGCTGCAGCCGCAATATACCACAGCTCCAAGACTCCCTCGACAGTCCCCTTCAGCCACAATATACCACAGCTCCAAGGTTCCCTCGGCTGTCCGCTTCAGCTGCAATATACCACAGCTATGAGGCTTCGTAGGCTGTCAGCTTCAGCCGCAATATACCACAGTTATGATACTTTATGGCTCCTGGACAATATGGAGCAGCTTTGTAGACTTCCAGCTGCAAAATACCACAGCTACAAAGCTTCCAAGGTTGTTCACTTCAGCAGCAGTATACCAGAGCTACAAGGCTTCCTAGGCTGTCTGCTTCAGCCACAATATACCACAGCCACAAGGCTTCCTAGGCTGTCTGCTTCAGCTGCAATATAACAGAGCTACAAAGCTTTCTCGGCTGTTCACTTCAGCCACAATATACCACGGCTCCAAGGCTTCCTCGGCTGTCCGCTTCAGCTGCAATATACCACAGCTACAAAGCTTTCTAGGCTGTTCACTTCAGCCACAATATACCACAGCTCCAAGGCTTCCTCGGCTGTCCGCTTCAGCTGCAATATACCACAGCTATGAGGCTTCCTAGGCTGTCAGCTTCAGCCACAATATACCACAGTTATGATACTTTATGGCTGTACACTTTAGCCGCAATATACCACAGCTACAAAGCTTCCTAGGCTGTTTACTTCAGCCACAATATACCACAGCTACAAGGCTTCCTAGGCTGTCTGCTTCAGCCGCAGTATACCACAGGTACGAGGTTTCCTAGGCTGTCTGCTTCAGCCACAATATACCACAGCTACAAGGCTTCCTAAGCTGTGTATATTCCACAGCTACAAAGCTTCCGAGGCTGTCTCCTTCAGCCGCAACATACCACAAGTACAAGGCTTTCTAGGCTGTCAGCTGTACACCATAGAACTTTATCTATACACAAGTATAAACTTAATATACGTCCTAAACTGTTATGTAACAGACTCATTAATATTTACACCCCCAGCATTTACATACAACCACAACAACGGAGCAACAGCAACCAAAATGTCGGACTATGTGGAGAAATCAAGCATTCCAGGCTGGGAAGGCGATGTCAGCACTTTTCATTCCCTTCCCAAGGGACCCAACATGGTTGGTGTTCATCTTTAAACCAGGCTGAAGCTGCTTCCTATTCCCCAGGTTCTTAATCCAATGTTCCGTTCCACCTTAGATGCTGAATCCCGGAACAACTTTAATCCTGCATTCTGGACATTTCACTCCGGACAATTTCCCCAACTCTTGGACAATATGGAGCAGCTTTGTAGGCTTCCTAGGCTGTCCGCTTCAGCAGCAATATACCACGGCTACAAGGCTTCCTAGGCTGCCCGCTTCAGCAGCAATATACTACAGCCACAAGGCTTCCTAGGCTGCCTGCTTCAGAAGCAATATACTACAGCTACCAGGCTTCCTATGCTGCCCGCTTCAGAAGCAATATACCACCGCTACAAGGCTTCCTAGGCTGTCTGCTTCAGCAGCAAAATACCACCGCTACAAGGCTTCCTAGGCTGTTCACTTCAGCAGCAATATACCACCGCTACAAGGCTTCCTAGGCTGTTCACTTCAGCCACAATATACCACAGCTCCAAGGCTTCCTAGGCTGTCAGCTTCAGCCACAACATACCACAGCTAGGAAGCTTCCTAGGCTGTACACTTTAGCCGCAATATACCACAGCTATGAGGCTTCCTAGGCTGTCAGCTTCAGCCACAATATACCACAGCTAGGAAGCTTCCTAGGCTGTACACTTTAGCCACAACATACCACAGCTACAAGGCCTCCTAGGCTGTCAGCTTCAGCCGCAATATACCACAAGTACAAGGCTTTCTAGGCTAAAAAACAAGTATCTCCAAAACAGTAACGTTATAGGAGCGGGCCAAAGGTTTTCTTTCAATGTCACTTAATATAAAGAGATTTTATTCCAAGCAATTTTGGAGCATTTCTATTGGTCCATCCATCATCCATTCATGACTAATTGGCTACATTTGGGGCAGAGTGGGACACTGTAAAACAGATCTTTGACTTTAACCGTGACCCCAGAAGCTCCTACCTACACTGCCCTGTCCTCTGTACTCTTTCATAACAACCTCTTTCACACACACTCCTCTACAGTAGATAAAACACCCACCGACTCCCACCCCCACCTGTCTCCACTCCAGCCTCATTACTATATCTGTGTCCCATAAATTGGTCAATGTGTCGGACTGGCTGACCTGCAGCTCCTACAGCGGACACATCTGCCTCCGCTGCAGGAGCCTCTCTCTCCTCTCCTACACTAGCAGCTCTAGGGAACTTCCAAACTGCCCTCCTCCTTCCATCTTCTACCACCTCCTCTGCTCATCCTACGCTTTCATTCTCCAGGAGCATTCAGAATCACTTCTACGTGTTTTTCTCCAACAAATTATTTGTAGTTTTATTCGTTCAACAGATAAAATAATATGCGGTTGAATTTGAAGCGGGTGAATTTGAAGTGGGGAGATGCTCAAAGGGTAATACAGGAAAATCAAATACACTTTTTTTTCCCCTCTTTGTTAGCAGCTGCTCATGCTCCAGGAACGACATTATGAACGTCTGTCAGAGAGTCAAATGTTTAAACTGGCAGATTATGCAGATATGCAGATATTACAACAGGAATCTGTGGACTATTTTAAAAACGCATCCCCACCGGCAATGAACTGAACCGGGCCTGACTTGGGGAAGGGGACAGCTCATGCACGTGCATGTTCCAGTGTAACTACCGTGGTGCAGGACAGCTTTATAGCATTTTCATTTGTTTTGCATTGCTGTGTATGTTTTATGTATCTTGCCCTGCTGGCTGAGGAGCTTGCCATCATCTCGGCTGAGCCAATTGCAGCAGGAGTGACCTTCCCCCATAGCTCAGAGGCTTCCCGGTGTGCCCTCTTGAATGACTCTACACACAAGCTACAAGGCTTCCTCGGCTGACCACTTGAGCAACTCTACAACTCAGCTAAAAAGCTTCCTGGGTTGACCACTTGACGCAATACTGCAGTTACGTAGCTTTCCGGGCTGGCCACTTGACACTGTACCACAGGTAAATGGCTTCCCAAGCTGACCGTTTGAGCGATGCTGTACTGAAGCTACAAGGCTTCCTGGATTGACCACTTGACACTGTACCACAGGTAAATGGCTTCCCAAGCTGACCGCTTGACCGATGCTGTACTGAAGCTACAAGGCTTCCTGGATTGACCACTTGAGCAACTCTACACCTCAGCTAAAAAGCTTCTTGGGTTGACCACTTGACGCAATACTGCAGTTACGTAGCTTTCCGGGCTGGCCATTTGACATTGTACCACAGTTACATGGCTTCCCAAGCTGACCACTTGAGCGATGTTGTACTGAAGCTACAAGACTTCCTGGACTGACCACTTGAGCAACTCTCCACCTCAGCTACAAAGCTTCCCAAGCTGACTGCTTAAGCCACTTTAAACTGCAGTTCCAAGGCTTCCCGGACTGGCAGCTTGACGCAATGCTGCAATTCCATGGTCCTCCAGGCTAACCATATAACACTATTCCACAATTACATGGCTCCCTGGGCCGGTCAAGGCCGTGACTCTACGCTACAGTTACCAGGCTCCTAGGGCTGCCCTTTCTGAGTGATGCAATACTACATTGCACTTACAAGGCTTCCTGGGCTCACACAGGGGGATGCTATACTGCAACTACAAGCTCCCCAGGCTGTCCGCATCTGCAGCAATACACCACAGCTAAAAGGCTTGCTGGGCTGTCTGCTTCAGCAATAATATCCCACAGCTACAAGGCATCCTGGGCAGTCCACATCAAAGGCAATATCCCACAGTTACAATGTTTCCTGGGCTGTCCGCTTCAGCAACAATATATCACTGCTACAAGGTTTCCCGGGCTGTCCGCTTCAGCAACAATATACCACAGCCACAAGGTTTCCTGGGCTGTCCACTTCAGCAAGAATATGCCACAGATACAAGACTGCCTGGAATGTCCGCTTCAACACCAATATACTACACTGTTTCCAAGGTTATCTGCTTTAGTGGTAATATACCACAGCTACAAGGCTTCCTAGGCTGTACGCTTCAGCAACAATATTTCGCAGCTACAAGGCTTCCTGGGTTGCCCTAGGCCTTGTAGCTCTAGTAAGAGGTAAACCCTCATATATTTGTGTATAAACTGCCTTTAACATCCTGCTGGGGGTGTGAGACCAGGGGTCAGCACTGGAGCAATTAGTGGCCAGTGTTGTGCAATGGACTGGCCACTGGTTTAATTAGGAGTCTAGCTGGCCAAAGCCTCTGTAGGACAATTACTGACCATTAAAAAGATGAGAAAGAGGCTGAAAAAGGCTGTGTCTGACAGGCAGACAGTGTGTGGGTGGGTGTAGCTGACAGGCTCACAGTGTGGGTTTATCTGGCAGCTGTTAGTGCGAGGGTGGTACAATAGAGAAACCTCAGGTACAGAAGTATCCCCTTCATTCATGCAAGTGGACCTTAATACCCATCGCATAGTCCACACTGACCACTGTAGATGAATCAGAAGAGGATCAGGATACTGTTGCTGTGGACAGTGGTCAGTTTTACTGTGGGGCGCAAATTAATGGGGGCTAACATAGAGCATGGGTATCTGATGTAGGTAACCAGGATCAGGTAGAACATACTGTTGGTCATCTCTTCGTATTCCCATGACATTGTCTGCGAATTTCCACAGCAATTAGACAGTTGCCTTCCGGATTCACCCTGAAGACCATATACGTGTGGGAAGTGTGGGATGGCAGTGCTATTGGGAAGGAAGGTAAAGGTGACCAGGAACAATAAACGATGGCATCGGGCTGCCGTGTTTGCTAACCCAACATGCCAGACGTCTCGGCATGGAGCTGTAGAGGTTCCTAATGGTGTCCTGTGATAATCCATCCCATGCAGCTTGAATATCCTCACACAGTTCCTGCAGATGGTGCGGTAGGGGTGGAAGTGGAGTGACGCCAGGCCTTCTGGACGTGTGACGCATTCCAACAAATCGTTCATCTTGGTGCTGACCACAGTGCCTCCACACATGGATTCGTTGGTCGTCTCCACCAAGACAAAAGCGGGACTCGTCACTGAAGATGACCCGCTGACATTCTGAGTCACTCCATGACACTCTGGCACGACACCACTGCAGTCTTTGGTGACGGTGACGTGGTGTTAAGGACAGTCGTCGTAACGGTCTGTGTGCATGTAGTCCTGCATGGTGCAGCCGTCTGCCAATGGTGCTGCACTAACAGGATGACTCAAGTAGGACATCAATGCTCACTGAAGGTGGCAATCGTGGCAGTTGGGTCAGTCAGGTACAGCGATAAGGCCCGTCCTTGCTTACATCACATCGCAAGCCTCACAATGTCAAACCTGCCCACCAAGTTTTATGCCTGATGAGTGTAGTTACTGAATAATAAGTCTATTACACATGACTTCAAGGGGTTATATAGAGCTACCGGGGCTGGCTTTGACTGCTATGGAGACACTAAGTTATGACGAACACTGAGCTCCTAGGAAAATGTCTTATTCTGCTCAAATAACTCTGAAAAATGATTATTATATCTAATAGCTAAAAGGACAGAATAAACCAGCAGGAGAAGTGAAGGTTATATAATGGCAGACGGAGCGCAGGCAGGCTGAGGTAGGAAAGGAAAATCAGCTGTAAGTTCTGACACTTTTAAACTGAGCCCTTATTAGTATCAATCACTGCAGGTTCTAACAACAGCATCCGCTGATATTAATATGAATTATGTCTGACTGGTGGTTCGCTCAGACAAGCGGAGGCATTGTTTTGAAAGCGCAGATTCCAATTTTTCAATCCGCCCCACGCTTGTGTTTGCAGATAGAAGAGGTAGAGATATTTTGGGTGCATTGTAGGTTATAAGTGTATAATAACTGTGTAGTTACACATTAACTATACATGTAACAACAATGTAACTACTGCTGATTTACAGCTTATGTAAATACACATGTTTACCTTGATAGCTGTAATAGCATGTATCCTTTTATGTCTTACAAATGTGTAACAGGGTAATTACATTTGTATAACATGCTGTTATAACAAGCCATATGGTTCTCTATAGAACTTTTTTTTTCCAAAATAACAATCCCTTTCCAGCACTATACAACCATTTCAGCATGCAAAAGTCCTGTACTCTTAAAAAGAGGGTTCTTCAAGTGTCTTTTCAGAACTATAGAACCATTTTCTTGCCCAATTGGTTCTTTTTGTGATTAACTGGTTCTTCAAATTAATGGACAATGTGCCATATATGGTTCTATATAAAACCCATTTGATAATAGTAACAGAAGAACCCTTTTTGATGCTATACAACTACGCAAAGAACCATTTAACCATGCAATGGTCCTAAACACTCTTAAAAACATGGTTCATGGTAAGGACAACAGTTCTTTTCGGAACTTGAATTCTACATTTACCATGGCAAATTGGTTCCTTGTTCATTTACATGCTAAAATGGTTCTGTGTGTGGTGAAATGGTTCTTCAGAACTAAGGGAGGAATGCAATTTAGTGTTGTATAGAACCATTTTCAGAAAGGTTCTAGATTAAACTCATTCCTTTCACTAAAGAACACTTGAAGAACCTACTTTTTTGAAGAGTACAGTGGTGGATCGTGATTAACATGAAGTAATGCATTAGTTAACATGAATAACGTTAATAATAGTTAATAAATGTTAAGTAATGTAGCAGCTGTTACGTTTACAAGTGCTGTTGATGTACTACTTCATGTTAGTCAACACTAAATGTAAAGTGTTACTGATTATTTAATTATTCAGGCCATACAGATGTTATTACCTATTACCTCAGTTTACTATATATGTGTAATAACATAGGAGTAAACATGCTGTAATAGAGGTACTGTGTAACAACACAGTTATTACAGACACTTACATTTAAGTGGGTGATGATAAACAGAACCATGTAAATGAATGTAAACTGAACTGAAATCGAACCCATTACGCACATAAGTGTGTATATTAACATTTCATAACTTCAGATCTGTCAGAGTTCAGAGAGAGAGAGAGAGAGAGAGAGAGAGAGAGAGAGAACATGGAGGTATAGAAGAGAGAACACACAAAACAGAACGACATGCAAACAAGAGAGAGAAAGATAGAGGAATATACTTACTCCTTCTTTTGCCCACGTCTCCTTTGGAGGTGGCCGCCTCGTTCAGCAGCACCATCCCCATGGTGATGGCAGCATCTGTGACCATCGTCAAGGAAACACCAGGAGAGCAGGCACCCACACTGACCACTGACCGGACAGTGGAGAGCCGGATTTACATTCTGGAGCCTGACGGGCATTTCATTACGGAGGAGGAAGGAGAGATGAACGTGTGTGTGTTATAAGTTCAGGTTTAAATGTGCTGAGAACGTGTTTACACATCATGAACACACATGCCAGTGTGATGTGTTTGTCTTAAACAAGGATTCATAATGAAGAAGTGGAATACATACATGAAAACATTCACGTGGGAGGAATACGGGTGTATGCGTGGTGAATACGGGTGTATGTGTGGTGAATAAGGGTGCAAGTGTGGTGAATAAGGGTGCACGTGTGGTGAATACGGGTGCACGTGTGATGAATACGGGTGCACGTGTGATGAATACGGGTGTGTGTGATGAATACGGGTGCACGTGTGATGAATACGGGTGTGTGTGTGGTGAATACGGGTTTGTATGTGATGAACACGGGTTTATGTGTGGTGAATACGGGTGTGTGTGTGGTGAATACGGGTGTGTGTGTGGTGAATACGGGTTTGTATGTGATGAACACGGGTTTATGTGTGGTGAATACGGGTGTGTGTGTGATGAATACGGGTGCGCGTGTGATGAATACGGGTGTGTGTGATGATGAATACGGGTTTGTGTGGTGAATACGGGTTTGTGTGTAGTGAAAACGGGTGTATGTGTGATGAATACGGGTTTGTGCGTGATGAATACGGGTTTGTGTGTGGTGAATACGGGTTTGTGTGTGGTGAATACGGGTGTGTGTGTGGTGAATACGGGTTCAAGTGTGACATACAGGTTTAGGTGTAATGAATACTGGCTCACGTGTGATGAATACAGATTCACATTAGACAAATACATGGTTACACGTAAACAATACAGGTTCATGCGTGATGAATACAGGTGTGTGTGAGGGATTTAGGTTTACGTGTGACGAATACAGGTTCATGTGTGATGTATACAGGGTTACATGTGATCAATACAGGTTCGCATGGGATGAATACAGAGAGAGAGGAGAACAATAGAGGTTCACGTGTGATGAATCCAGGTTTGTGTGTGACAAATGCAGTTTCATGGGTGCCGAATAGGGGTTTATGTGTGACAAACACGTGTGACGACTACAGGTTCACGTGTGACAAATCCAGGTTCACGTGAGACGAATACAGGGTTACATGTAAACAACACAAGTTCACATGTAAGGAATACAAGTGCGTGTGGGATGAATATAGGCTCACGTGTGACAAAAACACGTTCACGTGAGAAGAATACGGGTTTACACGTGGTGAAATAGAGCTACTTTCGTGACGAACAGATAGGTAAAGTCTATGCTAGAACCAGAAAAAAACCTATTTAAGCCCAAATTTATGTTTATGTTTAAGGGTGATGAATATAGGTCTCTCGCTCCCTCCCTCTCCAGCAGCTCTCTCTCTGCCTGCTGCTTTGCCATGGGCTACAGTAAACAAACCTGTTTAATTAAACTGCAGACCTTCCCACACACACACACACACACACACACACACACACACACACACACACTCACTCAGGGGGGGTGCAGGACTGCTGCCAGGTACTCCGAGTGTGTGTTGGTATCACATTTCTGACTGTGTGAATGATATCTCTCTCCTGTCTGTAGAAACTAACACATATCCAACACAGCAAGCACTCAGCTAATCTAACGAGAGACGGTTAATTACTCGACTGCGTTTAAAGCGACAGTGTGGCAAAACAAAACCACACGTACACAGTGGAATGCAGTGGTGTAAAGCACCGCCACTGGACTCTAGAGCAGTGGAAACGTGTTCTCTGGAGTGACCAATCACGCTTCTCCGTCTGGCGATCCGATGGACGAGTCTGGGTTTGGCGGTTGCCAGGAGAACGGTACTTGTCTGACTGTACTGTGCCGAGTGTAAAGTTTGGTGGAGGGGGGATTATGGTGTGGGGGTGTTGTTCAGGAGTCGGGCTCGGCCCCTTAGTTCCAGTGAGAGGAACTCTTAATGCTTCAGCAGACCAAGAGACTCTGGACCATTTCATGCTCCCAACTTTGTGGGGACAGTTTGGGGACGGCCCCTTCCTGTTCCAACATGACTGAGCACCAGTGCACAAAGCAAGGTCCATAAAGACATGGATGAGCGAGTTTGGTGTGGAAGAACTGGACCGGCCTGCACAGAGTCCTGACCTCGACCCGTTAGAACACGTTTGGGGTGAATTAGAGCGGAGACTGTGAGCCAGGCCTTCTCGTCCAACATCAGTGTCTGACCTCACAAATGCGCTTCTGGAAGAATGGTCAGAAATTCCCATAGACACATTCCTAAACCTTGTGGAAAGCCTTCCCAGAAGAGTTGAAGCGGTTCTAGCTGTAAAGGGTGGAACATCATATTGAACCCTATGGATTAAGAATGGGATGTAGCTCATATGTGTGTGAAGGAAGACGAGCGAATACTTTTGGCAATATAGTGTATATACTGTATAGCTGACATACTACTACTGAAAGCTACATGCATTGAGCAATGTATTTGCCATGCATGCTCTTATGCATTTATAAACAGGCTTATGTTAGCAATTACCTGGCTTAAGATAGATAAAACCTAGGTCTCTACCTTATAAGCTCCAGAGCTCTGCTTCTCCTGGAAGGCCCGTTCACCGGCTCCTTATTAAAAACTATGGCCAAAAGTAAAACTGTACATCCATATAAACAAACAAACAAACAAACAAACAAACAAACAAGCTTAAATGTTAATTAGTGAGGTCCACTGTGCTGAGCAAAACCATCCAGCCCTGTTTCACATGAAGTGGCTGGCATAATACTTTTTAATAGCACTGTGTATCATTTGTATAGAGTACATTAAACCTTTGGGGATGGGATGATTAGCCAGAAAATGAGCCTTAAAATAGTTTGCAGAAGTGTCCAGACAGCACCGTTCGAAGAACAGCTGCACCCAGCAGGAGGTGTGGGATTGCGGTGCTGTTGGGAAGGAAGATAAAGGATACCAGTATCAATAAATGATGATACATTTAGACTGATATGATCAATATTTATTGAGCTACACATACAGAAGTCTGTCTCTCAGTATGGCGTCGGGCCGCCGTGTTTGCTAACCCAACATTCCAGATGTCTCGGCGTGGAGCTGTAGAGGTTCCTAATGGTGTCCTGTGATAATCCATCCCATGCAGCTTGAACATCCTCACACAGTTCCTGCAGATGGTGCGGTAGGAGTGGAGGTGGAGTGACCCCTGTGACTCCAGTGACGTTGTTGTGACGCGTGACAACAAACCATTCATCTTAGTGCTGACCACGGTGCCTCCACACACAGATTTGTTGGTCTTCTCCACCGAGACTCGTCACTGAAGATGACCCGCTGCCATTCTGAGTCACTCAACGACAGTCTGGCACGACACCATTACAGTCTTTGGTGACGGTGATGTGGTGTTAAGGGCAGTCGTCGTAACGGTCTGTGTACATGTAGTCCTGCGTGGTGCAGCCGTCTGCCAATGGTACTGCACTAACAGGATGATTCACCTGAATGTCCGCATTCGTGGCTGTTGGGTCAGTCAGGTACAGCAATAAGGCACATCCTTGCTTACGTCACAACGTCACAATGTCAAACCTACCCACCAAGTTTCCTTCCTGTCGGTTGATTCTTTCTGGGTGCAGCTGTTTGTTCAAATAGTCTTTTGACGATCAGTTCAGATTGTGTTATAGTTTAGCTTTAACGTTTAACTCATGGTGTCCATTTGACCGTGCATGTTGAAGCATAGTAAAGGATACTCAGCAGAAGGATGATGTGGGATTCAGCCACGAACTGAGCCTGACTGCTGCCATGGATATAACTCTGCAGAGAGAGAGAGAGAGAGAGAGAGAGAGAGAGAGAGAGAGAGAGAGAGAGAGATACACTGTTTAAAGGCAATCACATAACCACACAGTTACCAACATGGTTGCCAATACACAGTCCTACCAGGCATCCATCTATCTATGCATCTGTCTATCTACACCAGCAATGAGTTTGGTGGTCTGGCGAGCCAATGTTCCAGGTTGTTTATGGCAGTAATTGCTGGGCCAAAGAACAATAGAACCATCCAGACAGTTACCGGTGTAAAGTCCATAAACCACAATCTGTCATGTTACAGGTGAGGGGGCCATTAATGGGCAACCTGTCTGTGAAAGATGGGTAGCACATATGCTGCCTTCCACCCGCCGTCTGTGGACGTTAATGCTCATTCAACTCATGCTCAACACCAACAAACATCAGGGAACATGGGTGCTGGACTCGCCGTCATGACTTGTATTATATAGCGCCTTCCCGTTTCAAAGACTGGAAAACAAAATACGTAATTAACAACAGATATAATAACACACACACATATAAACACACTTCCCACACCTAGCAAGGGGGGCGGGGGGGGATTCTCCAGACCACCGTATAGAGTCACATTGCAGGTCCAGAAAAAGCCCTTACTACGAGGAAGATCATACTCGGTGGCTATGGGGCATCACAGAGCCCGAACAGCAAACCTCGAAGGGCAAAAATATCCCTAGTCGTGACGGGGCTGTGTTTTCTTGCAGCTGAGAATCAACAGTCTTTTAGCTCCAATGCAGTGTCACCCAAGTATCCAGCTCAAACAGCCATTCAGGTGCGATGTAAGGTCTAAAGGGCCTGCCTAAAGGGCCTCATGGCTCCAGCATAGTGCTGTTCATGTATGCACCAGTCCAGGCAGCCCGACAGCTGCAGTGCAGCCTCATCCAAGCAGCCAACCCAGGCAGCCAGCCCAGGCAGCCATGTAGCTACATTGTAGCATCACTTTGGCAGTCAGCCCAAATGGCCATGTAGCTCAGCATAGCACCACCGGTCCAGGCAGCGGCAGTGTAGTATCATCCAGGCAGCCATGCCTGTCGCTTAGGCATCTGGCCCAAAAGGGGCATAGCTCTGGGGTAGGACAGGACAGGACAGTCAATTCAACTCAACTCAACTCAGATCAACTTGTCCAGGCAGCTTCATAGCTGCAGTGCAGCTTCATCCAAGCAGCCGACTCAAGCAGCTGCAACGCCGATTTAAACAGGTGCCCGGTCCAGGCAGCCACAATTCCCTGTCACTCAAGTGGCCAGTCCAGGCTGCACCATAGCACCACCCAAACAGGTCGGCCCAAGAAGCCTTTGAGCCACGGCAGGAAAAGTCTCAGCGGCTCTCTCTGTGGATACGACGGCGGTACGAATACATCAACTGGCAGGGAATTATGTAAACTGATGTAAAGCAGCACTCGCCATATTGTGCCCGCATCATCTAGACTGACCTGCCTGCACTCCAGAACTGACGCCTTTGAAAAACTGTGGAACATAATGAAGAACAAAACATGCCGATGGAAGGGAACGATGAAAGGACTTTTACTCGTGAGCATGATTCTGGTGCATAAACACACGGACGGTTAACAAGAAGCAGAACAGCCTGTGAAAACACTCCCAGAGAGTCAATGTCATCGTCAGAAAACGGGATACACAAGGCCACGGAGAGCTCTATAGCACCGATTCTGAAGCTTCAACCTTGTGCCGACAATATGAGGGACCACACGGATAAATCATGCTAAAATCCTACTGGGTTTTTTCGTGCAGTGGAGGAAGAGAAAGTTCCTCACCAGGCAAAAACAATTCTGAAGCTTCACCAAAAGCCTCTGACAATATTTACACCCTAATTAAGGAACATGTGAAGAAGAGAAGAGACACGAAGAAAAACCCACAAAATTCCTGGTGCTGAGCCAATCTGGCCGCCAAGACTGTTTTACAAACTTGTTGGAGATCAATATCCAAAGGCAGCAAGCCAGGCTATACACACGGCCTGCCAAAATAAGAGAGAGCAGATCTCTTCATGCAGGAACGGGACTAGAGCTAACGCTAACTTCAGTGCTGATGCTAAACAACCAGCAACCCAGATCAAGTACAGAAACGAGCCAGAACCTCAAGGAACCAAATAGCCTCATGTTATGGCAGTGGTCAACTCTCTTAGAGGGAACTGCATTCAGAGCAGGCTGACGCTCCCTCACCGAAAGCTAATACAAGGCTTCTACATAGTAAATAGAGTGTCTATGTGTGTGTTGTAGACATGGAGACCCCCGGTTCCCATCACCACCACCACCACTACCGTAAAGACCATCTGGACCATCTCACACCAAACCCACTCTCAATCACTCTGTTCACATCTCACAGAGAGCAAGAGCGAGAGGGAGAGCGAGAGAGCGAGAGAGAGAGAGAGAGAGCGAGAGAGAGAGAGAGAGAGAGAGAGAGCTGTGGATTAGCAGAAGCTCTTCTGTGTGTGAATGGTGGGAAGGTGGGACGGTTAAGGAGGTCAGAGAATGTTGAAGAAAGACATTTATCACTGTCACGTCTTCTACCGGCCTGGGTCACTGCACACGCTGACCTCTGACCTTTCAACTCACCCCAGCCGATGCACTCCTGAATCTCATCACATTCACTTTACAGAGAACACAACACCACTCTCAGCACAGAGATGGTACAGACCACCACTGTCAGGAGAGAAACAGTATAGACCACCACTGTCTGCACCGAGACAGTACAGACCACCACTGTCAGGTCAGAAACAGTATAGACCACCCCTGTCTGCACCGAGACAGTACAGACCACCACTGTCTGCACTGAGACAGTACAGACCACCATTGTCAGGAGAGAAACAGTATAGACCACCACTCTCAGTGCTGAGACAGTACAGACCAGCACTGTCCGCACCAAGACGCTACAGACCACCACTGTTGGGAGAGAGACAGTACAGACCACCACTGTCGGGAGAGAGACAGTACAGACCACCACTGTCGGGAGAGAGACAGTACAGACCACCACTGTCAGGAGAGAGACAGTACAGACCACCACTGTCAGGAGAGAGACAGTACAGACCACCACTGTTGGGAGAGAGAAAGTACAGACCACTACTCTCAGTGCTGAGACAGTACAGACCACCACTGTTGGGAGAGAAACAGTATAGACCACCACTCTCAGCACTGAGACAGTATAGACCACCACTCTCAGCGCTGAGACAGTACAGATCACCACTGTCGGGAGAGAGACTGTATAGACCACCACTCTCAGAGCTGAGACAGTACAGATCACCACTGTTGGCAGAGAGACAGTACAGACCACCACTCAGTGCAGAGACAGTACAGACCACCACTATTGGGAGAGAAACAGTGTAGACCACCACTCTCAGGACTGAGACCGTATAGACCACCACTCTCAGCGCTGAGACAGTACAGATCACCACTGTCGGGAGAGAGACAGTATAGACCACCACTCTCAGCGTTGAGACCGTACAGAGTCGCTGCTCTCAGCACTGAGACAGTACAGACTGCCACACCTAGCAATGAGACAATACAGACCACTATACCCGGCGACGAGGCAGTACAGCCCCCCACTCTCAGCACCAGGACAGCACAGACTGCCGCTCCCAGTACCGAAACAGTACAGACCGCTAATCTCCGCACTGAGACAGCACAGACCTCCTCTCTCTGCTCCGAGACACTGGGGACTAGATTAAGGACTAAAATATATAAACTGGTTTTAAGTGAATTAGGATACGGGACACACAGTGAAGCATTACAGACATTAAGTGTTTATTACCTCTAATGCTGTAAACTCCAAACAATAACCAACGCGTTTATTACTCATTACGAAATCTGTGCAGCTCGCTGCCGTCTTCAGAGCTCTCTCTGCCGTCTCGCATAATGCATCTCAAGACAAACGTTTAAAAGACACTAAAATCATCTAAACTTCACATCTGCATACCTGGACAGACTTAGCCAATGTTCTTTAACGGCATATGAACATCATGAAATTCCTAAATCCATAAGACAGGATTCCAGGTTCAGGTCAGGACACAGCCTGGTCTGGTCACGTTGGTGCTTTCCCTGCTCTGGTCCACCTTGAATAGGCTTGTTAGCTGCTTTATTAAGCTCTTCATGAGCTAAAACAGGTGCTCAGCCCCACTGAGCTACAGCCTGACACCCAGCTGCCACTGTGACGGACAGAAGAGCTGGAAATACGAATGAGGGATCAATGAAGGACGGCAAACGGAGCGAGCATCACTGCAGCCCAGCACTCTGCAGAATATTCTGGCTGAGCCTAAATGATATGATCTTAATCCATCTTAATATCATCTTAATCCACTTTATCAACCTCCCTGAATATCCCGCCGGAACGCTAGCTGCCCATTCCGTGTGCTGGTAAATAATCCGGGGCTGGTAAACAGCCTGGGATCTGCAAACGGGAAATAGACAAAGTGGCTCGGGGCAAGCATCTCAATACTCCTCCAGCCAATCAGTAACAGCCGGAGTTGGCGCTGGTGCAAAGACAAGGGGGAAGAAGATGGGCTGCATGGTGAACTCCACGTATCGCCCAGGAGGAGAGACAAACAGCCGAAGAGCAGAGGGCCTGAAGATCAAAGACTGAGGAAGAAGGTCTTAGGCCCAATCCTTGCCAATTCACCCCTTGCCCCCTAACACTGTTTTGTGAGTTCACGTCTAGGGGTAGGGTAGTCCCGATGGAGGGGTAGGGCGAAGTGTTAGGGCTACATGGCCCTTCAAACGGAGGTTTTTCAGAGGCACACTCCAAACGGAGTGTTATGAGAAAATTCCCAGAATGCCCTGCGTATCACCAGCAAGATGGCTGCACAAGCGACCAGAGAGACCCATAAATGAGTACTGTCTCTGTTAAAAGCTGTTGTACCAGCTGTTGTATAATATCACCATGGTAACAGCGTTTTATGGTCATTTTCTTTATAATGTGTAAAAATCACTAGTAATACGCTGATGTCTCGGCGCTACCTAGAGAAATTTCCTGTTCCACCTTAAATGGTGCAGCAGTTATGTTCTGGTACCTGCGGTTGCTGCACCATTTAAGGTGGAACGGGGAAATTCGATCATGAAGCTGGTGATTAAAAAGCTCAGTTTAGCTTCATATCACTGAAGAATTTTTGGTGGTGGTAATAAATAATTGCCCCCCTCTTTGAGGTCATATGATGCCCTAAAGGTATTTAAGCAGTGAGGAGCTGAACTCCACCCTCCTCTGCTGTCACTGCAGACTGGCAGGGTCACCTACAGAGCAGAAGTCACGTAGGTTCTGTTTGTGCTCTTGTTTATTGGGGGACTCGTTAGACTGATTGATGTGTAAAACTGAAGTCCATGACTTTTGTCTGTTTACATAAAAGCCTCTGACGACACCTGATGACGTATCCGGTTCGTATCCGGGTAGTTACACACGAAAACAAGGGGTAGGGGTAAAAACAGCAAATGGGATTGGGCCTTAGATCAGGTGAGAGCCGTGAGAACCTCAGTGAGGCAATGGTGGAGAGAACACCCAGAGTTGACCAAGCTTACTATATGCCAGTTTTATGGTCAAACACTCCAATTCCACCTTAAATATTGAAGCAGTTACACTGTTGCAACTGTGGCAACAGAATGTTAGTGTATCACCATTTAAGGTGGAACTGGGAATACTGGAGTGCTATACTAATGCTCTACTAGTCCACTCATGAAAGTTTAAAACCACAGGGGGGCGGCTAACATTTTCAAATCCTGCAAAAACAGTGCAGGTGTGTGATTCTTTCTAACTCTGTATGAAAATGAAATGTAAATGAATGAATCTGCCTAAAGAAAAAAAAACCCTCTAATTTTAAAACGTCATATTTTCTTTTTTAGTTCCAGTGTCTGTACAGCGCAACATCCATGTACAGCCATGCATCTATTTAAACTGCAGTCAAAGCAGACATTAAGCACATCAGATATAAGACCAACTTGTAACTCTTAACAACCACCTGGAAGACCCTGGTAGACCCACCAACGCTGTCCCTATCAGATAAACACCACTCCACTCCTGCTCCAGATTTGAGAACCTCCACACGTGTTTCTGTCCATCCTTCTACTGTGAGAAGACACCTCAATGATATGGGGGTCTGAAAGGAGGTGTAGCTGTTCAAGAAGCTCCTCACTGAGAAAAGGAGACACACACACACACACACACACACACACACACACACACACACACACACACACACCCAACAAAGGAGTGGCTGGTGTTCTCAGATCTGTGGACAGGCCACCCCGCAGTCCAGAACCTCAACAGCACTGGATGCGTTTGGGGTTATTTGGCTGGTAAGAAGAAGCAGGAAATGCTGAACCAGTTTGAGCTCTGATGATCTGGATCTGCTTGAGAAACTGAGGGTGAGTCTGGAACGGAGGCTGGATCCATTAAATCATGAGAAATCACACATGTTTAGTCCTCCGGGCCTCCGGTAAATATGTTCTCTGCTTTCCTTTCTTTCCCTGAAGCTGACAAATGAGTAGCTTAATGGCGGTTTTGACTGGAAATAAATAAATAAATAAATAAATAAATAAATATTAGGAAAAACACGTTCAATTGGACGTGTCCTCATGACTGGTGACGTGTACGGCCCATTCATTACTCAAGACGCTTTCATACACGCACATATATATACACACACACTCGCACGCACACACACAAACAAACAAGTACACACACACAAACACATGCACACACAAACACACACACACGCACACATACTCACCGGCAGTAGCCGAGGCCCAGCGTGTCACGGTCACCTACTTTCCATAACACTCCAAAGTCACCGTTTGATAAAGAACCTCGGGTGCTTGTGCTGTAAAAACGTCCTGCTGCTCCATCCATCTACGCTGCTCTCCGGTCCTGGAGGGGCATTAGCAGCGCGGGCTAATCGCTCTTGGTATTTGCATCATGATTTATTCTTCTCCCAGAGTAAATGAGTAAAGATGACGTGCACCGAGAATTGTTCTTTCTCGAGTGCAGTTAAAAACCCTGAGCTAAAAGCGCCAAACTAGCGCCAACTGTGACGAGAACAGACGGAAAAAAGCAGACGCTAATTACAGCAGAAACAGTGCTAGCTAAGAGGCTTTTCCACAATCGTACACAGCGCACCCACACCCAGGAGGTGGAACACAAGCCTGGTTATTAATGCCGTTAGCTGGGCTCCGAAATGAAATTCCAAACATTCAAATACATTCAATTTTGGACGCATTTGTTTTTAAGAGGCTGGCGGCGCCTGGTTGCAGCAGCCTAACGCCAGCTCGACGTTCAGTTAGCGCTGTACAGTCTACATAATTCAGTCATTAGGCTGTAAACAAAGTCATTCCAAGTGGTTTAATGTGGAATGCTCCATTCCAACGAGTTTCAAAGTACTGGTGGTGAACGGAACCAGAAGCCCACCTCTAAAAGCTTCCTCACAGAAAGCCATTAGAATGTAGAACCTTTAGGACATTTAGAACATTCGGCAAATGTGTTTGGACACAATTGTGTTTGTGAAACAGCCACACACTCTTGGGGGCAGTGAGCACACTTACCCAGAGCGGTGGGCTGTCCTATCCATGGCAACTGGGAAGCAGCTGGTAGTTAGGTGCCTTTGCTCAAGGGCACTTCAGTCGTGTCCTGTTGGTTCTGGGAACCAAACTGGTGACCCCCGGTCACAAGGCTGGTTCCCTAACCTCCAGCCTATGACTGAAAGGTTTATGAATGTGCTGCCCGATGTTTGGGACCGATGTCGACTAGTCGCTGATCACAAGATTACAACGGTAGCAAAATGGGTGCCCCAGAGAAGACAGCAGGTGAGGAGCCTGGTGATCTCAGGGTCCGTATCTCCAGTTTCCTGATGCTCTACTGACCTACAGAGACGGACTAACGCTTTAACACGTCTCTACAGATCCATAGTTCTTCAGACAGTGAACAGGGTTACCTCTGGGGCCCTGAAGACTACTATAAAAAGTCATGTGCCGTTATTTTGACCAAGGTACAGTACTCTAGATTTCTCTGGCTCTCTGGACCTACGTAGCAGGCGAGCATCTTGGCAAAGTTGGCCAGGCTGCACCTGAATCAGATGTAAATTTCCAAGATTCCAGGATCTGTATCTCTGGAATCCCATAGACTGAAATAAAAAAAAAAAGTCATGTGCCGTTGGAGAGGGAACATGACGCCCTATAATCCTGTCAAGTTTGAAGTCGGCTCCTCTTATTTTTGCCGAGGTACAGCACTCCAAATCTCTCTGGCTCTCCAGACCTATGACACGGGTGAGCATCTTGGCAAGGTCGCATAGGGTGCACCTAAATCGGATGCATGTTTCCAAGATTCCAGGATCCGTATCTCCGGTTCCCTGAAGGCTTACAATGCAATCCTAGGTTTGCTGGAACGGGTATATCATGCTCCACTGACCGGTAGAGACGGGCTAATGCTTAAAATCGTCTCTCCCAATCCATAGTTCTTCAAAGATCAGACAGTGAACAGTGTTATCTCCGGAATCCTACAGGCTGCAACACAAAGTCATGTGCTGTTGGAGAGGGAACATGACGCCCTATAATCCTGTCAAGTTTGAAGCAGGTTCCTCTTATTTTCACCGAAGTACAGCACTCCAAATCTCTCTGGCTCTCCGGACCTACGACACGGGTGAGCGCCTCAGCAAGGTCGCACAGGGTGCACCTGAATCAGACGCAAATTTCCAAGATTCCAGGGTCCGTATCTCTAGTTCCCTGAGAGCGAACAATGCAATCCGGGGCTCACTGGAAAGGGTACATCATGCTCTACTGACCTAATACCCTATAATCCTGTTCCTCTTATTTCCTCTAAATTTCTCCAGACCTCCACTGTGGGCGAGTATCTAAACCAGACACAAACTCACAAGATTCCAGGGTCCGTATCTCCAGTCTCCTGAAGGTTAGCAACACAATTCATAGCTCGGTGAAAGGGTACGGGATTATCTACGGACATGTGGAGTTTAGGTCATCACAGAAGTCGGATATTTAAAGTCACTTGCTGCAAAGCATTCCCTTCTCCTGGGGTTTTATTCCTGACGTCCTCAACGCCACAGTCAAGGTTCCGTTTGTTGAGTTTTGAACACCTAGTCGTGCAACCATTATTTGAGACACTGTTTTATGATCAACCTGAGATGCCCTGAGAGGCTGAAATGCACTTGCCTCAGTGGAGAGGTACATGTAGGACGTTGTGAGGCAAAACAGTCCCCAAAGGCGAATTTCCATTCCATAGAAACTCAGAAGACACGTGTAGGTTCACTGGTGGGTTTGGTTAGTAAATGAATTGGATGTATGTGCGTTGTACACATGGACACTCCACGATGGACACACGGACACAATCTGCAAGAACTGGTGGTCCCTGACTTTTGCACAATGCTCAGCCCTTTAATGCTAGAAAAGGTCCTCAGACACAAATTAAACAGCACTTCACAACATCAACACCACCAACCGGAATAAGAGCATGCGAGTGTGCGAGTGCGCGAGTGCGCGCTCCTCATAAATAATCCAAAACAAGCGAAAGGCCCATGAACTCATTAGCAGAGTGGGGAAGAGGAGGGTAATTAAGAACTGAGCACCGAGCAAGAGGCTGAAAGCACAAATAAACGACAGATTCAGAAGTGGTGGACCGAAAAAACAGCAGCCGCCGGACACGAACGCGCTCTTAACTCACAAACATACACACAATCTTTAACTCAAACATGCACACGTAGGTAGCAGTATATACAGTATATCAAATATAGAAATATGTATTCCACAACACTTCTTTTATGTGAAACAATATTCAGTTTATAGGTATAAAATTCATTGTAGTTCTATTTTTGGAGAATAAAATTCTGTAAAAAAACCCCAAAGTTATTTTAGTTATAAATAATTATAAATGATTATAGAAATAATTGATATAAATTATTATAGTCTGGTGTGCTTTTATGCTTGGAAAATCACAATAAAATTACAATAAAATAAAATCTTGCAAAATCAGACCAAAAGTTCCCAATTCACTGGAAAGATTTGGTTCTTACTCCCTCAAATTTTGGCAACTGCAACCAAAAACAAAGGACTTTTATTCTGACATGCCTGTACAAAGGCTAAGGAAGACCCAAGTGACCCCTTATGATGCAATGCCAAGGCCACAAGCCCTTTTACAAATACGATAAAAAAATGAAATTTGAATTCTAACATTTTGGTTAGAATGCTTCAGTTTTACCAGGTCTGGTAATACGACCTCCTCAGGAAAACCATAAAATATATAGTTATTATAATAATGTTTAATTACTTAGAATTAGAAGTAGAAACTCTAGCTAAAGACCAAACAATGAGTCCCCTGTGACTGAATGAGCTCCAATAACAGCTGTGACTGGATTGGGCATGTACTGGACAAGTTTCTGGATGTAGCCACATCAATGTTCAGACACTCTTACATCAAAGAATTGGTCAGTTGGGCCAGATTTGTTGGACGCCTTCCCTGGCACAATTCCGAGGAGAATTCCCTGTAGATTGGGATTTTAGCCACTGCTGGTAGACCCGTATGACCGTACGCTTCCATACACCTGCAGATTCAGCTACTTCCTTTACACTATGGTCTTTGGCACGCCCAAATGCAGTCACTCCTTTTAGCCAATCATTAACATCTGCTTTGGAGCCATTTTCCACACATGGAACGAGACATTCCCTGCACTGTAGCACCTCTTCCCAATCTATGGATCCCGTCACTCACACCACGCAGGG
>CM067500.1:485322-536994 GCA_034552555.1 Semaprochilodus insignis
GTACCGACCAACCACAACCCAGCAGACATGTCTGCTGCATTCACAGAGAGCGCCTCCCTCCACACTGGCTGCGATTGTATCGCGTTGTTGGAGTTTGTGTTTCTGTGTTTGAGTTTTCTTTCTGGAGTTCTGTTTGGCTCAAATGCTTGAAAGCGCATAACACTCTAGTTCCCATCTACATCCGGGAACTAGGAAAAAGTCAACAGCGTCATTAAAACCATCACTGTTTGGTATAAATAATTCCGGTTGCCGAACATTCGGAGCATCCCTAATGATTATGTCAACGATACGCAGAATGGTTCAAATAACAACAACATGTTACCAACAGACACCCCTTTAAACAAGCACAATCAGGCTGCTGGACCTGCTGCAGTTACCAGCCCTAAAATCCAGGCTGCTGACTTTTATGCAGCGCTTATAAGAAAATCAAACCGCGCTAGTGTTTGATAAACAGAGGGTACGCCGGCAAAGGACACAAACCCACACTGCTTCGATGGGAGGGCTGTTAAGCTGAGACAGCAAGTCGATGGAAGTCGAGTGTTTGAAGGAGAACAAGGCATCAGAATAAGGCATCTGTCAAAGCGTAAACACCGGTATGCGTTAACGTCATTCCATTCGCTCATAAGGACTTCATTTCATTCAGCTTTCCCTCCATTAGAAGGACATCGGTCTGCCAGACAATGGGAAGATTCAGCATATCCATCATCTCTCCACAACTTCATACACTCGACAATCAGAGCATTTTAAGTCTGAGGAGTCTAGAGCTATTCCTGCCATTACAGACGAAGGAATAAAAACCATTCCGATGCTTATATACTCACCGGAACACCTGTACACGTACTCAGTCATCCAATTATCTAATCAGCCAATCACGTGGCAGGGCATAAAATCATGCCGATATGGACCAGCAGTTTAAGGTAATGCTCACATCGAGCATCAGAATGGAGGCCAAGCGAGCGATTTTGAGGGAGGTGTGATTGTTGGTGCCAGACAGGCTGGTTTGAGTGTTTCTATAACTGCGGATCTCACGCACAACAGTCTCTAGACGGTACAATAAAGAGAACCATCCAGCGAACGACAGGACAGAAACACTTGCTGATCAGACAGGTCAGCAGAGAATGGTCACTCCAAACAACTGCCGTGAGCAGAGAGGCATCGCAGAAAGCACAGCACGTCCAACCTTGAGGCAGATGGGATACAACGGCAGAACACCATCTGTCAGCCAAGAACAGAGAGCTGGACAAAAACTTAGCCTCATCTGATCATTCTGGATCTCTGCTGAGGCTCGCAGGTGGAAGGGTCACCAAGAGCATGAACCCCTAAAACTGGGGGACTGGGGACGGTTTTCTTGGCACACTTTGTTGGTCACTATTATCAATCATTGCTTGAATGACCACAGCCTATTTGAATACTGTTACCACATGCGTCCCAACGGCTTGATGATGCACCATGTTGCAAAGCAAGTGATCTTCAGTGGCCTGTCTAGTCATCGAATCTGACTTCAATAGAACCCCTTTGGGGCATGGTAGAATTGGAGTTGGTGGGCAAAAAAAAACCTATAGAACAGGGATGCCAGGAAAAGCTAGGGCAACTGGCAAGTTCATGGAATGACAAAGACTCCCTCTGTTAACGGTGCACCATGCAAGACTTCACTAGGACTGAGGAGAAGGGTGGTAGGCAAGAAGCCAAGAGGACTTTAAGAAGCCGACTTGAACAACAGTTATATGAACGAACTGCATCAAAACCAACAGCATTCCTACACCCTAACACCACTGATGGGGCAGTCATGGGCTGGAGGTTAGGGAACCAGCCTTGATCGTGATCGGAAGGTCACCGGTTTGATTCCCTGAACCAAAAGTGCCCTTGAGCAAGGCACCTTAACCCTTACTGCTCCCTAGGCACCGTGGAGAGGGCTGTCTACCGCTCCTGGCACGTGTGTTCACTGCCCCCCAGTGTGGGTCTGCATGGATGGGTTAAATGCGGAGGGTGAATTCCTCTGTTTGTAAGCACAACTGGCAAAGAAGTTTCTAATCTAATCTAATCTGCTTCTATACTTGACACACAAGGGCTTGGGCAAATAAGAACCCTTTTTGAACAGTGTATCTGGTACGATGAAACAAAGATGGAGAGCTTCTAGGCCTGGCCCACACTACGGGATAATCGGTCTCATTTTCAGGCAGTCCCGACAATCCCTAAAGGCCTCCCAATATCAGGATGATCCTGAACAATGATCTGATCTGCCCAGATCACCCAGTGGGGTGTCTATAAACCAATCTTTACCCCTCCGTCCTTATCCCAGGCCAGTCGGGGTCGCCCGGATTGTGGCCCATAAATGTATCCTGTAGTTTGGGGTGAACAAGACGTTAACGTCTTGCCTGAAAAGCTGCCCTGCAACGTGAGCCAAGCTGAATGGCATGTTTCACTGCAGATGAATAAAGCTTTAAGCATGTTCACTAAATCAAGAACTTCAGTAGAGAAGCAGGACAAAGCTGAGGCATATACAGCATATACGTCTGTATGTGTGCTTTGAAACACACAACAACAGAAGTGACGGCATGGCTTTACACTCCCAGCACAGCAACAGCCTCGCTGTCAATGGCCATGTTTGTATAGACCTAAAGCCATTTAGGAGTTTGCGAGAAACTCCCACGAGGAGTCAGAACCGCTGGATGGGACTTGTACAGTGGGGACTAGCAACAATCCAAAGGACCCAAAGGACAAAGGATTGCGGCATGGGCATTGTCATGTTTGGAGAAAGAAGGATATGAGCAAATGATCCCAAGAACATCCACAGAGAAGTACCAAGGTGGGAGCATCATGATACGGGGCTGCTTTTCTTCTGGGGCATCATACGGCATCAAAGAAAACACAGATGGAAAGATGCACCAAGAGACAGCAGAGAACACTTTCATCTCACCCAACAAAAAAGAGGATTAGAGGGACGTTTCAACTAGACAATGACCCCAAACGTTGCTAGAATTCCCAGAGGAGTGGATGCTACAATAGCCGCGGGGCAACTCCATATTAATGCCATGTTTTAGGACTCATTTGAATTCCTTTAAACGGCAGCTATTTTAACACGCCTATAATTCGGAGAAAGTGAGATCGTGTTCAGGAGTGTTAGAGAGGGAGGGAGCGATGTTGGCTGGAAGATAAAGTGGGTTAGCAGTGAGTGAAGGCTTGATTGGCCTTGACTGCCTTGATTTGTGCCGACTACTCCCGCTTCCTTCGCTCCAATTCTGACAACACCGGGAGCTGTCAATGCAAAACAGCGTTTTAAATCAAGATCCAATCTGGCCCAACACCTTCAAACCGGAGCTTCCTGCTTAGGAGCTTATTGATGAACTTGAAAGGTTGCATGTCAAATGCAAATCTCTATACAAACTAAATGACTCATCTACAACAATGCTCCAGAAAACACCTCCAGTTTGGGAAGTCAAACCCCAGACTGCCTAGATGACTTGACAGCGGACATAGATTCGAGGCCTCGTGAGGTGAGGACAAATGGCAGACTTCCAAACCGATAGGGCTATTCGAATTCCAAATAGCAGACCTCCTGAGACCAAATGTCCTAAGTCTAAGTAACATATCTACATTAAGGCGCGCATGTGACGTAAGCAAGGACGGGTCTTATCCCTGTACCTGACTGACCCAACAGCCACGATTGCAGACATCCAGCGAGCAGTGATGTCCACCATGAGTCATCCTGTTAGTGCAGCTCCATTGGCAGATGGCTGCACCACGCAGGACTACATGCGGACAGACCGTTATGACGACTGTCCTTAACACCACGTCACCGTCACCAAAGACTGCAATGGTGTCGTGCCAGACTGTCATGGAGTGACTCAGAATGGCAGCGGGTCATCTTCAGTGACGAGTCCCGCTTTTGTCTTGGTGGAGATGACCAATGAATCCGTGTGTGGAGGCACCGTGGTCAGCACCAGGATGAACGGTTTGTTGTCACACGTCACACGTCCAGAAGACCTGATATCACTCCACCTCCACCCCTACCGCACCATCTGCAGGAACTGTGTGAGGATATTCAAGCTGCATGGGATGGATTATCACAGGACACCATTAGGAACCTCTACAGCTCCATGCCGAGACGTCTGGCATGTTGGGTTAGCAAACACGGCGGCCCGACGCCATACGGAGAGACAGACTTCTGTATGTGTAGCTCAATAAATATTGATCATATCAGTCTAATTTTAATCATCATTTATTGTCCCAATAGCGTTGTATCATCCTGACCTGTATCCTATACTGTTGTACCTGCATCCCCCTCAACACCTGGGGTCAGGTTATGATATCTGTGTGGCTTTTGTACGAGAATTGCAACTATAAAGCTCATATGTAAACGAGCTCTGTTCTGATTGGCTCCCCTGTACTGCTCCTCAGCCAGAAGCAGCTCAGGTTGAACCTGCAGCCTGAAGGGGCGGGGCTAATGTTTCATTGTCCAGAATGTAGACGAAATCAGTGGAGTTTGAATGTGACTCCGAGAACTAAGGTGCGACTTCTATCTTCCAGACAGCGGCTAAGCTTAGATCACCAGTGAGGCAGGAACTCCAGTGTGGAGATGGCAGCTTAAGTGACAGTTATTTACCGCAAAGCCTCTTAAGTGCCGGGTAAGACAGAACCAACACCTCCATCGGGCCGCAGACAGAAGCAGAAGCCATCATGTGAAGCCTCATCACTCAGAGACAAGAGGTATAGGTCAGAGAGAAAGACAGAATGAGAGAGAGAGAGAAAGGTGGGGCGAGAGACCTAGACAAAGGCAGACCGAGAAAGAAGCAAGAGTCTCCTAATGACTGTCTCTCTCTGATCCACTCTTTAAAGCCGGCGCTGTGTGTGCGCGTTAACGTTAACGGCTGTGCGCAGTGCGCCTGCTGCAGTGCTGATAAGGCCGCGCCGGCCGTTATCCGGTTCAACAGGCAGCGGTACCGGAGTTCCGCCGAACGCATCATCTCCTGCCACGCCACGATTCTGCCCGCTATGACAACATCGATAACGGCAACAGAACCGTCGTCACGCTCCGGGAGGCGTTCAAAGAGACGGGGCTGAGAGGATGGAGGGATGTCTGGAGAAGAGGCCGAACAAAAGACGAGTGAAAGAGTTTGAGAGCAGGGAATGGGATGGAGAACATGCAACTATACTCCTGCAGTGCGTAGTTCTGGAACCCGAGTCTCTTTTCCATGGCTCTAGAAGCTAGAAAGACATTGTTTATAGACCTAGAACCTTACAGCCCATAGTCTAACAACACTAGAACCAAACAGTCCTCAAACGGGACTCAAATTGAAGGAGCTGAGAAGAGGGTGAACAAAAGATGAGTGAAAGGGAGCTAGAGAGTCAGGAACGTGATTGAGAACATTCTGGAACCTTATGGTTCCTTGTGCATAACTCAACACATTGTGCATAGTCCTAGAACCCTTCAGCCCACTGCCAATAGAACCCTGCAGTTTCCAGGAGGAACACCACAAACCCTTGGTCCAGAACCCTGCAGTTTCCAGGAGGTGCTCAAATTGAAGGCTCTAGAACTCTGCAATACATGGCGTGCTGCTCTATACCCCTATAGTCTATTGTGCTTACCTCTAGAACCTTAAAGTTTATAGCGCATGGTTCTGCAGAAGGAGCTGGGTAGATGGAGGGATGTCGTGAAGAGGCGGAACAAAAGTTGAGTGAACGAACTACCACAGGTCTTACAAGTTTAGCATTCCTCAAAGTCTATCATCCTTTTGTTTTCAAATCTTACAGTTCACTAGGCATGGTTCTGGAACCTAACAGCACACTGTTCCTTACTCTAGATCCCTACGTCATTTGGGGATGGTTCTGAAACCTCACAGCCCATTGTGCCATGCTTCAGAGCCCTACAGTCCTTTAGAGATGGTTGTGGGACCTTCATTGCTCAAGGTCCCCAAAGTCCTTTGGGGATGGGTATTGCACCTAGGAATGGTTCTAAAACCTTTCAGCCCATCATGCCTTGCTCTACATCCCTACTGCTCTTTGGGGATGGTTCTGAACCCTTACAGCCCATCATGCCTTGCTCTACATCCCTACTGCTCTTTGGGGATGGTTCTGGAACCTTATAGCCCAACATGCCTTGCTCTAGATCCCAACAGCACTTTGGGGATGTTGACTGAACCATATCGCCCATTGTGTCTTGCTCTACAGTCCTAGGAGTCCTTTGGGGATGGTTCTGAACCCTTACAGCCCATCATGCCTTACTCTAGATCCCTACAGTCTTTTGGGGACTCTTACAGAACCATCCACGATGCTTCAAATAATGTAAAGGTTCTGTGATATTTTAAGTAACAACTGTTGTGGAATGGGATCAGATTTGTTCCATTAGTCATCCATTATCCCATCCGGCATTTCCGGCAGACAGTATCCGATTACCAGCTCGGATGCCGTCTCTGATTAGTTAAAGGAGTAAATATAGGGATTGAGTCTTGGTATCGACAGATATTCAGTGTTCAAAGGACCTACCTACTAATTAGCCACAACGTAGCAGCCCCACCTTCTCTTCGCCCTTCTCCTTACTCCTCCGCTTGTATTCTCCCTCTCCTGTCTGCCTGGTTCTTCTCCCCTTCCCCTCCCCTTTCCACCCACTTTAAAAATAACCACTCGATAATTATTTGCCAAAATGTCACAATTGGGGCTGGGGTGACGTCTCAGGAATAAACGGCATCCGTCAAAGGGACAGCTCCGCTCTACGTGCCATTTTCAATTATTCACCATCGCTTCCCTTAATGAAGCCCGACCGGGGGGGGCGAGTTCCTAATCCACGCGCCTCCAAAATAAAACACAACAGAGTGGTGGAAGGGTTGCAGAGGAAAGGAACGGTTCTTCTGGATTTAGGGCACTACTATGAATACTCTGCTGTTGATATTTTGACCATCCGTTGCTGGACAAGGACAGACAAAGACAGCGAGACGGGAGACCAGCAAGTTAAATTAAGATTTGTGTCTCCGAACTTCAAGGATGTAAGAATTAGGGCATGTGCATTGAGGCTCATTTTGATCATTGAATATCTGTATGTTTGGCTTTACAGGGTAAAACTTGCAATATTATCAGTTATTGAAGGAGATGTCATTTGAATTATGGAAGGAAATTACCATTACTGTCATTATTGTAATTTCAAATTTCAAGCACTTTAAGATTGGTACTGATAAATGTTCATAAAGATTAAATACCTTTAATAAATTATTAAATTATTATTATTAAACTGTTTTTCTACAAGAAATTACATCAGACAAAATAATAAGTTATTACAACATCAGATAGCAAGATCGGCATCATGATCAGTATCAATTAAAAAAAAAATACTGAATTTTTGTTATTAAAAAAGAATCATGTTATCAATGACTAGAATTTTAGACTCATTTAAACATTGTTGATCATACAGGTCAAATACATCAACCTACATAAATTATACATAAAAAGTCAGAACAGCTAACGTTATCAATTATTGGAATTTTAGGCACTATAAGATTGGTATTGCTACCAATAACAATTATATATAATAAACACCTTTAAAAATATCAACAAGGTTGTTTGTTTTTCTGTAAGAAATTACATCAGATAAAGTTGTTGAGATATCAGAAACTAAGATCAGTATCAATAAAAAAAAACTACTGAATTTTTTATTTTAAAAAAAAAAAATCATGTCATCAATGACTAGCATTTTAGACACATTTAAATATTGTTGTTGATCAATGGGTACAGGTCAAATACCTCAGCCTACAACAATACCTACTGAAAGCCTTTTAAACCCTTTGACTTTCTTTAGTTTTTATGTATATGTAAAGTCACAACAGCTAACATGATCAATTACTGGAATTTTAGGCAAAAGATAAGTATTGCTAAATGTTCACATATATTAAAGACGTTTAGAAATAAGTTCGATTTTGTTTTTCTGCAAGAAATTACAAGAAGTTATTAAGATATTAGACACTTAAGATCAGCATAAACTACTAAACTACTGAACTTTACACTTATTTGTAACTTGTTATTAATGATTACAATTTTAGACATTTAAATATCGTTGATCATTACATGCAGGTCAAATACGTCAACCTGAACAGCTAATATGACCAATTATTGGGATTTCAGGTAGATTGGTATTGCTAAATGTTCATATATTTTTAAGACCTTTAAAAATATTAATAAGTTAGTTTTTGTTTTTCTACAAGAAATGACATCAGATACAGTTATTGAAATATCAGACACTAAAATCAGTATCAATAAAAAATACTGAATTTCTTACTTTAAAACATTTGATATCAATGACTAGAATTTTAGAAACATTTAAATATTGCTGATCAATGCATACAGGTCAAATACCTCAACCTACAATAATACCTACTAAAACCCTTTTACAGAACTTAGTCAAAACAGCTAATATGATCAATAATAGGAATTTTAGGCATGTTAAGATTGGTACTACGAAATGTTTCTATAGACCTTTAAAAAAAGTATTGAAGTCTCCTAATGTTTTTACATTAACCATTACATCAGCCAGCCAAATTGACAAGTTATTCAAATAAGACACTAAGATTAGTACCAATAAAAAAAATACTTGAAGCCACAACAAAAACAACTGAAGCCTAAAAATCAAATGTTAAAAACATAAACAATAATAGAAATGATAAAAAAAAATGTTATCATTGACTGCAATTTTAGACATGTTTAAAAGACCTCACGTACAACAATACCTTCTGAAGCATATTATATATCGTCGCTGTCCAAAGAAAAACAAGTATCTCCAAAATGACAGCTTTACAGGGGAGGCCAAAAACCTCATTCCATTTTAATGTAAGTCAATGGAACCAGACGTCTTTCCAAACAGTTTTGGGCCATTTCTGTTGGTCCATTCATCGTGAGATTCTCACACAGTGTAAACAGCAGCTGATGTGTTCAAATGATGCATAAAAGCAAAAATGGACAAAAGTGGAGATACATGTTTTTCATTGGACCACAACGAGATATATATATCACTCAATATTACCAACTGGAAATTTTATTTTAACAAGAATTTACAAAGAGTTGCTCCAAAGAGAAAAACCTCCAACAAAAAGAAATAAAATCTGCTGAGATTTTATATATATAAAATTAATATCAGCTATAATATAAATATCCAATGGTATAAGCTAAGTATCCAATGACACACACACACACTATATATATTACGAAATAAGATTACTGGCCATCAGAACAAACTTATACAGCCTCTTAAAACTGGTACAGGAAGTACACAAGCATCCAGAGCACCTACCGTCAGCAGTGTTAGGTTCCCGTGCTGAAGCAGCAGGCCTAAGTAAAGCCGTACGCGAATTAGCGGCCGGCTGTGGGGTCTCTGTAATTCCACTCGTGCTGAGCACGGACTCATTATGGAAAAAAATGAACGTGGAGCCTCCATAACAGAACAGCGGAGAGAGGAGCACCGTACTCCTTCCTCTCCCATAAATAACTCTGTACATGTATCTCCCTGAGCTCTTACTGCTAAACCACCTCCATCAAACACGCCAGGAGTGGACACGTCTGCTATAGTGCAGTTATACTGCTTTATCAGCACATTACAATAACATATAACCCCCTCCATCACTCACGGCCCTCTCCGCTCACCCTCCACACTCACCTGACTCCTCATTTCCTCCCACATTCTCCCTCTTTCTGCTGTACAGAACCACACCTGATATCTTATCCTTCATTTGATGTCTGCAATGAGTTCCAAACAAGTTGGGTAAAAGGAAACAACCGACCGGACTGAAACTTGGTAGGTGGGTTTGACATCATGAGACATGCCAATGATTCAAGTTCCACACTCAGCCGCACATGTGACATAAGCAAGGACGGGTCTTATCACCGTACCTGACGGACCCAACAGTCACGATTGCGGACATTCAGCAAGCAGTGATGTCCTCCATCCTGTTAGTGCAGCACCATTGGCAGACGGCTGCACCACGCAGGACTACATGCACGCAGACCGTTACGACGACTGTCCTTAACACCACGTCACCGTCACCAAAGACTGCAATGGTGTCGTGCCAGACTGTCATGGAGTGACTCAGAACGGCAGCGGGTCATCTTCAGTGACGAGTCCCGCTTTTGTCTTGGTGGAGACGACCAATGAATCCGTGTGTGGAGGCACCGTGGTCAGCACCAAGATGAACGGTTTGTTGTCACACGTCCAGAAGGCCTGGTGTCCCTCCACCTCCATCCCTACCGCACCATCTGCAGGAACTGTGTGAGGATATTCAAGCTGCATGGGATGGATTATCACAGGACACCATTAGGAACCTCTACAGCTCCGTTCCCGAGACGTCTGGCGTGTTGGGTTAGCAAACACGGCGGCCCGACACCATACTGAGAGACAGACTTCTGTATGTGTAGCTCAATAAATATTGATCATATCAGTCTAAATTGATCATCATTTATTGTTCCTGGTAACCTTTATCTTCCTTCCCAACAGACCTGCAATCCCACACCTCCTTCTGGGTGCAGCTGTTACTTTGATGATGAGGGTGTATTTACAAAAAACAGTTAAGTCGATAAAATCAGACATGATGTTTATATACTATTTTGTATATAATGTAGTGGTAGATGTAAAGTGGAATTACAGAGAGATGTTTTTTACAGTGGTGGTGATGGGAACCAGGGGTCACCATGTCTACAACACAACACTACATGTGTTTATACACTGACAGACCAAAAGTCATGTGATATCAGTATGTAAGCTGATTATGAAGTGGTGTTGCCTCACCACGCCCACACCTGTATAAGCTGTGAGGTGATATCTTGTGGGTGAGGTTGAACACTGGCCAGTGTGCTCATGGCAACAAGACTATACACCCTGCTATCCCGGGACTTTTGTTATGTCATTGTGTTTGGAATCATTCACAAATGGAGAAAACTTGGAACAGTGGTGGACCTTCCCGGGAGAGTGCATCACTGACTCATGGAAGTCATGGAAGAACACACGTATGTGGGCGGGTTGGTGGAAGGGTTCGATGGATGGACGTATAGATGGAGGGATGGATGGATGGACAAATAACTGCCATGTATGTAGACAGAAAGCCAAACAGACAGACAGTCAGCCAGCTGGCATGTATGTAGACAGATAGATAGATAGATAGATAGATAGACAGACATAAAGATAGACAGAAAGATAGACAGACAGACAGACATAACTGGCATGTAGATAGACAGACAGACAGACATAACTGGCATGTAGATAGATAGATAGACAGACATAACTGGCATGTAGATAGACAGACGGACAGATAGATAGATAGATNCATAACTGGCATGTAGATAGACAGACGGACAGATAGATAGATAGATAGATAGATAGACAAACATAACTGGCATGTAGATAGACAGAAAGATAGACATAATTGGCATATAGACAGGCAGACAGACAGCTGGCATGTGTGTAGATAGATAGCCAGACAGATTGACAGACAGCTGGCATGTAGATGTCAGGACTAACACAGACAGGCGAACTCAAATACGCAGTTAAACAGAAAGAGAGAGCGAAAGAAAGATAGAAACGACGACAACAACAACAACAACAACAACAACAACAACAATAATCCAGCACTAATACGGGACTCTAATCCAGCTCTACTGTAATGACTGTAGGGAGGTAAACACAATAAACAGCCTGGTATAAACACACTCAGAGCTCCGAGCTGCAATCAGACCCTCCGGAGTGTTTACAGTCCGGTCTAACAATCATATAACCGGAGATCATTCAGCCCACCGCCTCCTCCATTCTGCCCAGCGCTGCTTATCCTCCACAGGGTAGAGAGCATTACCCCCCGGACTGCCTGTAACCCTGTCCTAAAGCCCCTCCTGGCCTTCTCCTGTCCCCAGAATGCCCCAGAGTCGGTTAAAGAGTCGAGTCTGTACCTCCTTCTTCTTCTGCGCTGCTCCAGGCTGGACATACAGCAGCGCTAGCAGCGCTAGCACCATCAGTAACCTGCACCGCACCGCCATGATGGAAGATGCTCTCACCGCAAAGAAGCGTCCGCGCGACGCGATTGGCTGGGGCCGCGTCTAATCAGCGCCTCGGACTCGCCGCAGGGGCATCATGGGAAGTGTAGTTTTCGCCGTATTTAGGGCGGCGTGCGCTAATCCAGGGCCTGGAGCACCGCGCAAAGCGTTTCAGCGCTTCTGTCCTGCCCTAACACACCTGATTCACCTCCTCAGCTCATTAACACGCGCTCCGGGCGGCTAACATGGAAGTGTTGGGGCAGGAAAAGCAGTGAAATAGCTGAGCATACGTGTTCAGTCTGCCGCCATGTTTGTCAGCTTGTTTAAATTATACATTACTGGTTGTGTTTGCATACGCTAGCAAGGAGGCTTTAGCATACCTCACATCAATAACACATGGAACCCCAAGGCTTTTATAAGGTAAAGTGGCTGTTTGTAACTCTGTATCCTGACATGGGAATGAATGCACTGCCATAATCAAGGATGTGTGGAAAACCCCATCAGTACCTATTCATTAATGAATTAACAGCTGTTTATTATATTAGATTTATTTTATGTAGATATACGGATCAACTGGTATGTAAATACATAGATAGATAGATGGACAGACACCAGATAGACAAACAAACAGACATATGAGCTCCCAGATAGATAGATAGACAGATAAACTGCTATGTCGATAGATAGACAGACAGACAGACAGATAAACTGCTATGTCGATAGATAGACAGACAGACAGACAGATAAACTGCTATGTCGATAGATAGACAGACAGACAGACAGACAGATAAACTGCTATGTCGATAGATAGACAGACAGACAGACTGACAGATAAATTGCTATGTCAATAGACTGATTGACAGATAGTTAGATAGACAGACAGACAGATAAACTGCTGTGTCAATAGATAGACAGACAGACAGACAGACAAACTGCTGTCAACAGACTGATTGACAGATAGATAGATAGATAGATAGATAGATAGACAGACAGATAGATAAACTGCTATGTCAATAGACTGATTGACAGATAGATAGATAGTTAGATAGACAGACAGACAGACAGATAAACTGCTATGTCGATAGATAGACAGACAGACAGACAGATAAACTGCTATGTCGATAGATAGATAGACAGACAGACAGATAAACTGCTATGTCAATAGACTGATTGACAGATAGATAGATAGACAGACAGACAGACAGATAAACTGCTGTCGATAGACAGACAGACAGACAAACAGACAGATAAACTGCTATGTCAATAGACTGATTGACAGATAGATAGATAGATAGATAGATAGATAGATAGATGGACAGACAGACAGATAAACTGCTATGTCAATAGATAGACAGACAGACAGACAGATAAACTGCTATGTCAATAGACTGATGGATGAATGGATGGATGGATGGATAGATAGATGGACGGACGGATGGACAGATGGATGGATAGATAGATTAAAACCGACCTATAGCAGCTTTCCTCTACCTGCCTGCTGCACCCCCACCTCCATGCCAGTAGGGGCACCTCAGAGTTTGTGGAGGCCTGACTGCAAAGCCGGCCTGTCAGGATGGAAGGCGATAGTAATGACTGCACAGGAAAAGACTAGGACGTACGGCGTAGCGCCCAGGATCACTCCGATTAATCAGCACCTGTTCCGGCCTTGCTCGGAGCCCGCGGAGCCCGCCAGAGCGCTACTTCCCTCCCGTGTTGTTTTAAGGGTTATGTTTGAGCAGCGTTCGACGGGTCAAGAGAACAGAGTACTGGGGTTCTCTCGGCTACGTGTGTGCGCACTGTGAAGCGGCACGGGAACATCGGGCCCCCGAGTCATGAAACCGTCTGGGTGTTAAGTGTTGTAACTAGCGTGGTCTGTTTGCGTGGCCTGATTGTCCGTGTGAGTAGGTGAGGGTGTAATCAGACAATGAGTCGCATGCCTGCATTAAAGTCAATGAGTCGTGAAGAGCAAACACGCATTTCACGGCTGTTAGCACGCAGCGTACTTATGGCGCAGGAGTAGCCTAGCGTAGGTAAAATACTACAGTGGCTAGCGTCGTATACAAACCCAGTGGGATCTCAGGAGATGATAATACTTCCCGATCTGGTTGTATTCTGCAGTGTTTCACCACAGAGATGGCCATGTTTGGTGCTAGCGACCCATAGCGCTCCGCACGTTAGCATTAACATTGTCTGAGCTGTTGTTTATCCTGTGGGGGGTTTCATTAAGTGAGATTTCTTTGTTAGCCATATAAGCTAAAGTCTCTTGCCCATGCAATATGTTCCTCATCCATCACAGCAGATTTAGCAAATTATCAGCTAGTTAGCAAAGCATGTAGGAGCTAATAAAGACCTAACCTGTGGCCCTATAGGGACAGAGTTACCTGTAACTCAATAAAAGAAACTTAAACAATGTTAGAAATGTCCAAAACAAGGGAAATCAATTGCTACCAGACAGCTACGTAGCTTTTACAAGCTAACGAGACACGAGTTGTTTTGGGATTAGCATAGCATAATTAGCAGAGCAGTTCTCTAAGGAGAACAGGGTAAATGTATTCCTAGTACAAACATAATTAACACACGGCCTAGCCGGAAACAAAAACGTGAGGTGATTGGGATTGGACAGTTCCTGCTTTAGCATTAGCATGACATTGAGCTATTGATGTTAGCGACAAGGTTCTCTGTTTATTAAGAAAACAGGCACAAGAGCTGCTGTGAATTCATAAAACATACGTAAACAATGTTATTAATGTCCGGAACAAGGAAAATCAATAGCTAGCAAACAGCTACGTAGCTATTACAAGCTAACAAGACACGTGTTGGTTGGCATTAGCATGGCAGCGTTAGCAAAACTGTTCTCTGAGGAATACAGGGTAGATCCATTCAAAGAAAAGTGAGGTGATTGGTATTGGGCGGTTGCAGCTTTGGCATTAGCATGACATGCTAAGTGATTGCTGTTGGACAGTTACTGCCTCAGCATTAGCATGACATTAAGCTAATGACGTTAGCACAGAAGTTCTCTGTTTATTAAGGAAACAGACACAAGAGCTGCTAGTAACTTAATACTTAAACAATCTTATAAATGTCCATAAATCACTTTTATCAACCTTTTACATGCTAACAAGACAAGTGGGTTTTTTTGGGTTTAGCGTAGCAGCATTAGCAGAACTGTTCTCTGAGGAGAACCGGGTAAACATATTCAAAGTACAAAGATAATAAAACGCCGCCTAGCCGGGAGGTGATTGATGTTGAGCAGTTAGCATTAGCATGACATTAAGCTAATGATGTTAGCGAAGAGATTCTCTGTTTATTAAGAAGACATGCAGAACAAAAGGTTTAGCTATGTAGGAAAAAAAATCTCTCCTGGTCCAAAAAAGGTCCAGAAAGTCACATCCCATAGCAGAACCCCCCAAATGCTTTGTGCTCAGACGTTTAGCGCCCTCTGATGTTTAGCCATGCGGCGCAACATCCTGCAGCGGGTCGCTGAGGCGTGAGAGGAGACATTGCCGGTCCGGCGGGTCCCAAACCCCCCCCCCCCGCACCCCCTCAGGGAGGGCCGTGTGACTCATGCTTCTCCAACCGGATGCGCCGGACCCCCAGCCGGGCAGACAGAGGTCAGCGGAGCTGTCGCTAGCACTAACGGATGGCTCCATGTGCTAAATGTCAGTCCCGGTCTGTCAGAGCCTCTCTCCTCAGGGCTGGAGGGGGACGTGGTCTGCTCTACAGGTCTGACATCAGCGCTGAGGCTGAGAAGGAGACGCTGTGGGGATATAGAGCACGTATGTCAAATGATAGAAACAGACTTCATTAGCGGACAATAATTAATTAGTAGTTTAATTAATTTAATTCATTAATTCATTATTTAATTACTTTATTAATTAAATACTGAAATAATGACTTCAAAGAGTTTTTAAAGTTTCAATAGCTTTGTCCTTCTGAAGTGATAATAATAATACTAATAATAATAATAATACTTATTATAATGCTCTCGCTGCTGTGGGGTGGAGCTTGTGCTGATTTGGACAGGTGGCCTTGTTCTAGATTGGGGTGGGGCTTGTGCTGAATTGGACAGATGGGCTTGTTCTAGATTGGGGTGGGCTTGAGCTGAATTGGACAGGTGGGCTTGTTGTAGATTGGGGTGGAGTTTGTGCTGAATTGGACAGGTGGGCTTGTTCTAGACTGGGGTGGGGCTTGTGCTGAATTGGACAGGTGGGCTTGTTCTAGATTGGGGTGGGCTTGATCTGAATTGGACAGGTGGGCTTGTTCTAGATTGGGGTGGAGTTTGGGCTGAATTGAACAGGTAGGCTTGTTTTAGATTGGGGTGGGGCTTGTGCTGAATTGGACAGGTGGGTTTGTTCTGGATTGGGGTGGGGCTTATGCTGCGTTAGAGGGGCGGGGAGACTGGACTTGGGGTTGATTGCTGAGGGGGTCGTACTGGTTTGAAGGCGGGGCTTGTGCTGGATTGGAGAGGCAGGGCTTGTGCTGGAGTAAAGGGGGTAGGCTTGTGCTAGATTGGGGGGTGGTGCTTATTCTGGATTGGAAGGGTGGGGCTTTTGCCGGATTTGGGCGGGCCTTGTACTGGATTTGGAGGGGCTGGGGTTGTGATGGACAGTGCTGGATTAAAGGGGTGGTGCTTGTTCTGGATTGGAGAGGCGGGCCTTATTCTGATTTGTATCAGCGAGGCATGTGCTGGATTGGGGCAGGCCTGGGGCCGGATTGAAAGGGTGGGGCTTGTTCTGAATTGAAGAGGCGGAGCTTGTGCTGGATTTGGTTTGGTCCTGATTGGAGGGCTGGGGCTTGTGTTGGATTGGAGAGGCGGGGCTTATTCTAGATTGTGTTGGTGAGGCATGTGCTGGATTGGGACGGGGTTTATGCGGAATTAAAGGGCCATCTTGTACTGGATTTGGAGGGGCTGGGGTTGTGATGGACAGTGCTGGATTAAAGGGGTGGTGCTTGTTCTGGATTGGAGAGGCGGGCCTTATTCTGATTTGTATCAGCGAGGCATGTGCTGGATTGGGGCAGGCCTGGGGCCGGATTGAAAGGGTGGGGCTTGTTCTGAATTGAAGAGGCGGAGCTTGTGCTGGATTTGGTTTGGTCCTGATTGGAGGGCTGGGGCTTGTGTTGGATTGGAGAGGCGGGGCTTATTCTAGATTGTGTTGGTGAGGCATGTGCTGGATTGGGACAGGGTTTATGCGGAATTAAAGGGCCATCTTGTGCTGGTTTGGAGGCGGGCTTGTGCCAAATTGGGGGCGTGGCTTGTGCTGGATTGTAAACTAGCTGTTTGTTCAGGCTTTTGGCGGGTGAGGAAAGTTGGCCCTGTTTACGAAGATGAATGTGGAATAGGGCCGTGTGGGCGCAGGATTATTGGTGTCTGGTTTACATGCATCAATCTCCAGTTATGAGATTATTCTCCTTTCCCTCCCTCCCTCCCTCCATCACTCCCTCCCTCCCTCTTTCTAATGCTCTCACTGTTTTACACACACACACACACACACAACCAAACAAACACACGCTCCAACCGCGCAGGTGATGTGTGTGGAACACACAGCGCTAGGCAGGCACGCGTGACCGGAGGAAGGGAATTGGGCCAGAATTTAGGAGACAGTGGATGATACATGTATTCCATTTATCTAGGACACAACACTGAAACACACACGTACATGCCGACTCGCGGGAGAGGAGGAGGAGGGGGAGGAGAGAGGTGGAACCCACATGCGCATATATATATATATCTATATACCTCCTTTCATTTATTCAACAGTCAACATTTAGTTCTGTTTATCCAGTAGGGACAGTGTTGGGTGTTGTTGGGTCTACCAGGTCTTCCAGGTGGTTGTTAGGACTCCCATTGACCCATTGAACGTATGTGACTTTTGGTTCTACACGGTGCCCATTTCCACCCTATGATCTGGTTCTAGCATGAAACGAGCTGTTTTCCCTTTTTTGGTGAGCTCATGAATAATCTGATGAGCTCTGCTCTGATTGGCTGGTTTACAGTGAGACCACCCCCCCCCCCTTGATCACACAGAAGCAACATGTGTAAATAGACTAAATTAAAATGAGCCTCTGTGTAAATAAGCTCCACCCTCATACTATTTAGTTAGCTATGCTAGTTAGCTAATGCTAGTCGCTAACGTTTCCCATACTAGCTACTGGCTTTCCATCTGGACATCAACACACAGTAGATTAAAGTTGATCCTCACTATGGAATCTCAGTTTAAGATGATCTGCTTCAACCGGCAAACACGGATACAAACACACAGCATGGCTGTTACTTACAGGCTGCTGTTGGGGTTGGGATGCTAATAAAGGTGGAGCTGCTCCTCTCTTCAGTCTCTTCAGGGTCAAACGCTGAGCGGAGCTGTTCCATAATGTCCAGAGAGGTTTGGGAAACTGTCCGGAGTGAAATGTGCAGACTGCAGGATTAAAGTTGTTCCGGGATCCTGTTAAAGATTTGCCAGCTCGCTTTGGGAATTTCCCATTCCACCTTAAATGGAGCTGGGGTTGCATTATGTTGCCAGTACAAGCTCCAGCATTTAAGGTGGAATGGTGGAACATTGGATTAAGGAGCTGGTGAATAGGAAGCAACTACAGCCTGGTTTAAAGATGAACATAAACCATGTACCGCTGGCAGTTGGGATCCTTGGAAAGGAGTGAAGAGTGCCGACATTCCCTTCCCAACCTGGAACGCTAGATTTCTCCACATACTCCACCACTGTAGTTCTGTAGCTCCATTGTGGTTGTATGTAAATGTTGGGGGTGTAAATATTAATGAGGCTGTTCCGCAACAGTTTAGGATTCTGGAATCAGCCTGTTTTGGAACGTCCTCTTTCAGAAATGCAGGGTTTGGACGTGAAGCAGGAACTTCCTGGTTTGAGCTTCCCGGTATGTTCAGTTGGCAGGAAGTCCTCTACATGAACAGCACCCTGGATAGTAAGTGGGCCTGATATAATGGGCAGTGAGTTTACATCCACGCATACACATACAGACCTGCCGAGCGCTTAAATCTGGCCCCAGTCTGGGAGCTGACGTCACCGGAGCTGGCGTGCTGTACCCAGCCGAGGTCAGGCGCGCGCATAAAAGCCCGTGCCAAGAAATGATTAATTACAAAGTGACTCAATGCAAAAAAACGAGAGAGAAAGAAAAGAGAGACGCGCTGGAGGAAGGAGCGGAGAGATGCAGCACAGCAGTGAGGAGCCGCAGATTCCTTCACTCCAGAGCAGGGTTATTATGGGCTTCGTACAGGCTATTCATGTTTATGACATCATCGCCATGTGCTGATCAGAGCCCGCCCGGATGTGGGGATGGCGTGATGTGTGTGTTTGGAGGAGAAAGAGGTGTAGATAACGAGAGTAGAGCAGCTGCAGTGTTGAGAGCGAGGCTGAATTAAAAGTTAAAGAGCACTGCAGATCTACAGGCACTCTGAGCTCTATTACCTATATACACATACATATACCTACACGCACGTTTACATACATTTACATATATTTACATACATTTACACACGCATAGATAAGTAGCCTTCCTCTCTTCTCTCTCTCCCTCTATCTCTCTCTCTTTTGCTCAGTTCTTTTTCTCTCTCTTGTCCAACTCTTTCTCTCTGTCGGTCGCTCAATTCTCGTTCGCGCTCTGTTGCTCAATTCTCGCTCGGTCTCTGTTGCTCAATTCCCTCCCCCTCTCTCTCTCTGTTGCTCAGACCTCTCTCTTGATCAATTCTCTCTCCATTGCTCAATTCTCTCCGTCTTTCCCTCAATTACCCTTCTCTCTCTGTCGCTCAATTCTCCCTCTCTCTCTGTTGCTCAGTTCCCTCTGTCTCACTGTTGCTCAGGTCTCTCTCTCTCTTGTGCAGTTCTTTTCCTCTCTCTCTGTTGCTCAACTCCCCCTCTCTCTCTGTTCCTCAAACCTCTCTCTCTCTTGATCAATTGTCTCTCCATTGCTCAATTACCTCTCTCTCTGTTGCTCAATTCTCTCTCTCTTTTGCTCAATTCCCTCTCTCTCTTTTGCTTAATTCTCTCTCTTTTCAATTATCTCTCTTTTGCTCAATTCGCTCTCACACTCTTGCTCAATTCTCTCTCTATCTCTTTTGCTCAATTCTCTCTCACTCTCTATTGGTGTTGCTCCCCTCTCTCACTCTGTCTGTGTGTTGCTCCATTCTCTCTCATACACACTGTCTCTTTCTGTTCTCTCTCTTTTTCTTTCTGCCTTCTCTGCTACTGTTTTTTCTCTTTTTGTAGCTCCATTCTTTCTCTCTCTCTCTCTCTCTCTCTGGAGCTCAGACGCAGTGTGAGCGCGCGTCGGTGTGAGCCAGGAGCCCGATTCGCAGCGAGAGGACCTGACCGCGGGATTCCACACACACACACACACACACACACACACACACACACACACACACACACGCACGCGCGCACACGCAGTGAGAGAGGGAGAGATACAACGATGCGCGAGGAGCCGTCGAGCTGCGCCGGTCGCGCGCTCCTCCTCCGCCACCGTCTGCACGGAGTCTGCACGCGACACTGCTAAGTTTATTCGTCTTTTTCTCTCTCTCTGGAAAACCTTCACACCAGGAGCCGGAGAGCGCGAGGGAGGACGCTACCGGAGAGCCAGAGGGGAGCGGAGGAGCTCGTGCACGAGCACAGTACATATATTCACATATATATTTTTGTCTTCTCTCCGTGGGACGCTTCTCCCGGGACGGGCGCGCTTCACTAATACCGCACACACACATATATACATACACACACACGGTTACGGACCCCGCACGCGCTCGGATGAGCGAATGAGACAGGCTCGCGACTCCGGAGCTCACGGGGCTCGCGCTCGCGCTGGAGGTACGAGTGCGGGCACGCGCGAGCTGTGAGCGGAATGGAGCACCGGTCAGCAGCGCTGGACATCGAGGCGCTGAAGGTAAGGAGGATGGTGATGATGATGATGCTGATTCTGCTGCTGTGTGCGCGAGGACGCAGTCTTGTCTCGAGGGCGCGAGACTTATCGCTGCCGCTGCTGTTGCTGTGTGTTTTTGGGGTGCTGTTTGGTGTTGCACGGGGCTCGAGCTCGAGGCTCTGCGCGCGCGTGGCGTGCATTTCAATTACTCCCCCCCCCAAAACACACACATACTCACACACACGGAGTGCCTGGTATGATGCGGTCCGGTTTGTCCGCGTGCTGTCGTTGTGAAACGCGAGGTCACTGTGTGTGTGTGTGTGTGTGTGTGTGTATGTGAAACTGTGTGTGGAAACCGTGTGTGTGAACACCGTTTCCGCGCGCCCTCGCGTCTGCACGACATCTGGAGGGTGAAAACTTGCCCTCGCGCAGAATCTCGAGACAACTTTGCAGCGAGAAACGACCGTGAAGAAAAAAGGAAGGTGGGAGGAGGAGGGGGTGGGGGTGACCGGTTTAACTGCAGGGATGTAGGAGCACGTTTCACTGTGTGTGCGTGCACGCGCACGCGCGTGTGTGTGCCCTTTGATCGCGTAATGAATCGTTACTGAGCTTCTCCCGCGCGCTGAATTCCGATGCCACTTCACCGGACGGTCCTTCATACAGCAGTGTTACATTAACATTGACCGTGATAGCGATGACAGAACACATACAGTGTTGGATTAACTCTTACAGTGATGGCTGAACACATACAGTGTTGGATTAACTCTTATAGTATTGGCTAAACACAAAGTGTTGGATTCACTCTTATAGTGATGACTGAACACATACAGTGTTGGATTAACTCTCACAGTGATGGCTGAACACAGCAGTGTTGGATTAACTCTCACAGTGATGGCTGAACACAGCAGTGCTGGATTAACTTTTATAGTGATGTCTAGACACGTACAGTATTGGATTAACTCATACTGAAGACTGATCACAAAGCATTGGATTAACTCTTATAGTGGTGGCACATAAAGTGTTGTATTAACTCTTATAGTGATGTCTGAACACGTACGGTGTTGGATTAACTCTTATAGTGATGTCTGAACACATACAGTGTTGGATTAACTCTTATAGTGATGTCTGAACACATACAATGTTGGATTAACTCTTACAGTGATGGCTGAACACAGTAGTGTTGGATTAACTCTTATAGTGATGGCTGAACACAGCAGTGACATCTGAACACAGCAGTGTTGGGTTAACTGTCATAATGATAGCTAAATACATGCAGTGTTGGATTAACACTTATAGTGATAACTGGACACATACAGTGTTGGATTAACTCAGTGATGATTGAACACATACAGTGTTGGATTATCTCTTATAATGATGACTCAACACATGCAGTGTTGGATTACCTCTTTTAGTGATGGCTCAACACATGCAGTGTTGGATTATCTTGTATAGTCATGACTCAACACCTACAGTGTTAGACAAACTCTTATATTGTTAACTGAACACATACAGTGTTGGACCATCTCTTATAGTGATAGCTGAACACATACAGTGTTGGATTATATTCTATAGTGATGACTGAACACATACAGTGTTGGATTATATCCTATAGTGATGACTGAACACATGCAGTGTTGAACCATCTCTTATAGTGATAGCTGAACACACGCAGTGTTGGATTAACTTTAATATTGTTGACTGAACACGTACTGTTGGATTAATTTATATAGTGATGGCTGAACACATACAGTGTTGGATTATATTCTGTAGTGATGACTGAACACATACAGTGTTGGATTGTATCCTATAGTGATGACTGAACATATGCAGTGTTGGATTAACTATTATAGTGACGACTATATTCTGACAGAATGTAATACACTACAGGAAGTGTAGGGGGCGATATGACTTCCCACACAGTCATTCTGACAGACTGTAATACACTACAGGAAGTGTAGGGGGCGATATGACCCACACAGTCATTCTGACAGACTGTAATACACTACAGGAAGTGTAGGGGGCGGTATGACCCACACAGTCATTCTGACAGACTGTAATACACTACAGGAAGCGTGGTGGGGGATATGACCCACACGGTCATTCTGACAGAAGATTGAAAGGTCAGTTGTAGCATAGCGCCCCTGGAGCATGTTATGGCTTGAGTGCCTTGCTCGATGGTGCTGTTGTGGCAGGTGCACGGTTAGTGTTTGTGCTGATGTACTGGTTCACACCTGATTCACACATATTGGCGTTGGCCTAGGGCTCTAGAGATTTGCAGGCTGTGCTGGGGTTTCAGCTGGTAATTCTTCAGGGCTGGCTGCTTTGTGGCTAACACACTTACCTAGAGATATTCAGGCAGTGTCCGCTCACTGGAATACTGTATTTTAACAGTGCTGAATATGGGATACTCAGTTTACATCCCTCTGCTGAACCCTGGGTCTCCAAATTGTAGCCTTATAAGAGATGGCAGGAAATTGACTGAGATGTACCTAACAGCATATAATACCACCACAAGCTCCAATAACAGCTGTGGTTGGATTGGGCATGTACTGGACAAGTTTCTGGATGTAGTCCACATCAATGTTCAGACACTCTTACATCAAGGAATTGGTCAGTTGGGCCAGATTTGGTGGATGCCTTCCCAGGCACAATTCCGAGGAGAGTTCCCTGTAGACTGGGATTTTAGCCACTGCTGGTAGACCCGTATGACCGTACGCTTCCATACACCTGCAGATTCAGCTACTTCCTTCACACTATGGTCTTTGGCACACCCAAATGCAGTCACTCCTTTTAGCCAACCATTAACATCTGCTTTGGAGCCATTTTCCACACATGGAACGAGACATTCCCTGCACTGTAGCACCTCTTCCCAATCTATGGATCCCGTCACTCACACCCCGCAGGGATTTATAGCCCCATCATCCTCATACAGTGCCATCTGCAGGAGCCTGAAGGTACTACCACCTTAAACATCTAGCGGGGAGGTACAGCCACTTCACTTTAGTCAAAATCTGTGATGTCTGTGAATGTATATGCACTTAATAATCTGATAGCAGCAAAAACAAAAAAACACCACCTGAAAAAATGATATTGTATCATCTAGAAGATGAAGAAAATTCAAATTTTTCATTTAATTGGGCAGGAAGTGTTCTGCTGCCGTCATGTGATTGCTGTGCTAAATCTTGCTTGTGTATTTCTGGCCAGTTTTAGTTACCATACACAGACTGAGAACACCGAAAGAAATCAGAGTAAGGCGACTACATGCCCTCAGGAACCCTATAACTGAGCTGAGAAAATCCAGCTATCTTTATCAGATTTCATAATCCAAGGAATTTCAGTCTAAGAAATCGGAATATGCTGTTTACACTTGAATAATCAGATAACAGCCGAAATCTGATTATGATCCGATTAGTAAGTGGATTCTTATGGCATTAGCATCAGTGTGTGCAATCACTGTACAAGACTTAGCCCAAGAACGTGAGCTAGGCTGCTCAGGGCTCCTGGGCCTGGAAGATCAATGAGTTCATTGGGTTTCAATGACCAAATCTGGAGCAACTACAACGCCAGAGCTAAATCTGGTCCACTGATCGGGGAACAGAACACAAGTCGTCTGTTTTGGGTTGATAAGGGATAGAGGCAAAAGAAAAGAAAGGCAACCCCAGTGAAGCTGAAAGCGTCTCCGATGACCACGATCCATCACCTGCTTGGTTTTAGCACTAACTCTGGGTTGACTTTGAGGTGTTGTGTAGGAACCATTTGATACCTGATGGATCGGTTTTCAATGGACCCAACTACAAAACCGAGACGGAAGCAAGCAGGCTGCACCTGGTTCTCTGGTGTGGGAGGTGAATGCAACAAGGCTGATAAGTTAGACCTGAGTAAGAAGTATGGAGAGGGCTGGCCAGCTCAATGAAGCTAAAAGCGTCTCAGATGACCACTATCCATCACCGGCTAAGCCTACAGCTCTACAGTCTTGAAAAGAAAGCTGCCAAAATTGGTCTTTTGCGGTGCTCCGGTTCCCTAACAAAGCCTTTTACGTGAATGGTTCTTTAAAGACCTGAGATGTGTGAGTGTGAGGGATGTTTCTGAACTCTAAAGAACTTCCAAATCATCACCATAGGACCGTATCCCCTACAGAGAGGGTTCTTTAAGTGAGGTGCAAGTTTCTAGAACCTTTACATATGGTGAAGATCCTGTACCAATTAATAGGTGTTTCCTAGAACTGTAAGTGCAAGCCAAGACTTGTTTTGGAACCTTTATTTACTGTTTAAGAATGAGGTTGAAGGAACCGAAAGGGGTTCTTTTAATGGTGCCATGGAACAACCACTCTGAATGAATAGTTTCTCACATGTAAAGGTTTTTTCCTTTCTGTATGTCCAAGAACCACCGAGGAGCCTTTCATTTTTAAGAAGGGAGAATTTGCCACACTCTGGAAAATAAAGGACCATGTTGGTGTTCTAAAGACCCTTTAAGTTTATGGTTCTTCAAGCAACCATTTTCGTAAGTAGACTAAAAAGAGTCTTTACAAGGAGCCTTCAAAAGACGGTTCTATTCCCATTTACGGGCTTTTCTTACATTGTTACAAATAATACAAATCTTTGGTGGTTCTGGACGTATGGTTCTATACAGGTAAAGGTGTATTTTTGCAGAACTGTACATCCAAGATCCACCCAAGAACCTTTTCTCTTCTAAAGAATGGAGAATTTGCCCCATTCTGGAAAATACAGGTGCCAAAAGCCTCATAGGAACCATGTGGGCCTTCTAAAGAACCATTCAAATGTATGGTTCTTCAAACAACCATTTTCATAATTAGACCAAAAAGAGTCTTCACAAAGAACCTCCAAAGGAAGGTTCTATTCCCATTTAAAGGCTTTTCTTACACTCTTACAAATAAAAGTACCAAAAAGTGCCATACTTTTGGCTCCGTGAAACCTTTCACTGGATGGTTCTTTAGACAGTGAGGTGTGTGTGTGTGTGTGTGTGTGTGTGTGTGTGTGTGTGTGTGTGTAAACCTCTTTAAACCTTAAAGAACGTCCACATAATGTAAAGATCCTAAGAAGAAATGCTACAGAACCTTTACATTACCTGAAGGCTTGATAAACCTTTAGAAGGTTCTCCATGCTCACCAACCACTTTTTCAAACTTTGTTCTTCAGGCTTCCCTCAAAGAAACATTTGTGGAACCTTTTGTACATCTGAAGTTTTCAACGTCTTAGAACCGTATTCACATGCCAACAATCGTTTAGGTACCATAACGGGTTCCACTGGATTGATGAAATAGAAGAATCACTGTTAGTTCCTTGACGAACTTTTGGTGAATGAGATGTCTGACTGTAAAGAACCCCCACATGAGGTTCTACACCTAGTTAACTTCGTCCCCAGGACTCTTTACCTATTCAGGTACCTTTGCTGCTAAGGGTGTAGTTGGCTCCTCGACGCTAACCTGAGATTGGCCTTGTTACGTGAGCTTTGGTGGGGGGTTTAGACAGATGAAGCCGGTCCTGAAGCTGGTAGTGTTCCTTCCCAGGCTTGGTGCTCGTAACGTGGGTGCTTGTGCCAGGCTTACGGCCCCCAACCCCCCCATCCACCACCACCATCCATTTTACACTTAATTAACTCTGCCAGTGCGAAAGGGCACAACGATTACAACGGCCCTCTGAGCAACACCAGCCCACTATCCGATGATTAATAGGAATTTGCGGAGCTCGGACGCTCGGCGCGAGAATTAAGACTTCTGTTGTACGTGTGTACATCGCCTTCAGCGTGTGTTTCAAAGAAGAGAAAGAAGCAATTTGTAGCGGATTGCCAACGTGGAAAGGAAGAGAGGGGAGACTGAGTTATGGAAAGGTTAATGGTGCAGTGTTGAAATTGAGCCACTCTCGAGATTACCGGCCTGATCTTCTCGTAATGAGCTAGGCGTTTGCGCAGGCTAGCGTGGAATAATACCAACCTTACGCTAGCTTAGCGTACCGCTTCGTGTTCGGTTTCAATTTAACACGCCTCTGCCTCGTGCTGCAAAGTTCGCAAATGAGCCGAGCTTCATTTGGGGTTTAATTTGCACCGTAAAAACACTGGTCCAGCTCTAATGATGAGCGCATTATGATTGCAATCTTCCTAAAAAGCTCTGCTAATTGCTAGCACTGTTCCAGACGAGGGTGGCAATGATAGCCAAGAACGAAGGAGTCTTGCCTTCAATTTGAGAGCCATTATTACGACTGCCAGAGGGGGAGCAGTGCCATAGGAGAGCCACTATTTGTTCTCCGAAGAGCCTTTCAATGGATGGTTCCTTAACGCAGTGGTTCTGGAGGCACCCTGTCCTGTAGACCCCCTGCAACTGAAAGGTCTTGTTAATGAGGTGATGGGTTGGATCACGTGTGTGGGGAGCTGGAAGAGCATTAAAGCAGGGCAGGGCGCCTCCAGGACCGGGGTTGAGGAACACTGCTTTAAAGACCCTTCACCTAAAACTTCCATAACTCCATCGTGAGGAGTGCTTTCGGAATGTGGGAACGATATAGGACACCAAAGCAGCCTGTTTAATTGGGGTGATCGTGGCTGATAACTGGATTGGGGACCCCTGGTTTAGTTATTCTCCTGACTCTAGTTCCAACCACGATTTGGCAAACCTGCTCCAGCTAATCCACCTCTTCCAGAATCCCTGATGGACTGGATCGGAAGATCAGAGTTAAGTAAGGGGTGGGTCAGCTTATTGTAGACTGGTTTGAACTAAGCTCTGAACTGTGCAGGTACATTTTTGTCCATCAAGGTACAAGAACCTACATGTAGCCTTCAAGGCACAACTGTGGTCTTACGGTCCAATGGAGTACCTTAAATAGGTTCTTCCCAAATATCTGCTGATCCCATGAGTTTTATATTGTTATCTCATGGCTATTATTCCAGGAGATCCACCACCCTGGAGAGTTCTGATCCAACACACCTGCCTCTATAATTCAGATGCCGCTACAGGCCTTACCTTACATGGATAAGTTGGGATCGATTAGGGTTACACGCTGTAGGATGGTGGATAGCAGGATTGGGGGCCCCTGGTTTAGTTATTCTCCTGACTTTAGTTCCAGCCACGATTTGGCAAACCTGCTCCAGCTAATCAATCCTGATCCCTGATGGGTTGGATCGGTTGATCAGAGTTAAGTAAGGGGTGGGTCAGATTATGGTATACTGGCTTGAACTAAGCTCAAACCTGTACAGGTACGTTTTTGTCCATCAAGGTACAAGAAGCTACATGTAGCCTTCAAGGCCCAACTATGGTCTTACGGTCCAGTATCTTTCGGTCTTATGGCCCAAATATCTTCTGGTCCAATGAGTTTTATATAGGCTGTTATTCCAGGAGATCCACCACCCCGGAGAGTTCTGATCCAACACACCTGCCTCTATTATGCAGATGCCCCTGGAGGCTGTTACCTTTCCTGGATCAATTGTTGATCGATTAGGGTTACACGGTGCAGGATGGTGGATAGCAGGTTTGGGCACCCCCGTTTAAAGTTCTTATTCTCCTGACTCTAGTTCCAACCACGATTCGGCACACCTGCACCAGCCAATCGACCTCTTCCAGAGTCCCTGATGGGCTGGATCAGAGATCCACCACCCTGGAGAGTTCAGATCCAACACTCCTGCCTCTATTATTCAGATGCCCTTGCAGGTCTTTAGCTTGCCTGGAACAATTGTGATCGATTAGGGTTATGTTGTAGGATGCTGGATAGCCATCCTCTAGTTCCAACCACGATTCGGCAAACCTGATCAACTTCTTCCAAAATTCCTGATGGGCTGGATCGGATGATCAGAGTTAAGTAAGGTGTGGTTATTGTATTGTAGCTTATTGTATACAGGTATGAACGAATCTCAGAACTGTGCAGGTACAAACTGTGCTCCTAAGGTCCAATGGAGTACCTTAAATAGGTTCTTCCCAGAGAGGAGGCAGATATTTAGTGGCCTAATGTTTTAGAGCAGAAATAAAAGGCTGTAGACAAGACAGGGTGTTCAGAGTCAATGCACCTTACCAAATATATAATTCACATGGAAAATGGTACAACTGTGTTTTCCTGAACTGAAAGCCCTGAAGACATACCCCTGAGGGTACCACCTCAGAGATCGGAACGGTACCACCCCGGTAATAGCTTAGTACTGTTTCCTGAGCGTGTACCTGAGAGGAAACCCGGTGAAGCTTGTGTTTGTGCCTGTGTTTCTGTCGATGAGACTCAAATGGCTTGGAAAGCTGCAGAAATTGACTGAAAAGTGATACCTGCCGCTGACCCGTTGGAAGTTGGTGTTTTTGCTCGGCTCCGGTCAGTCACCTCCGGACCTGTGGGATGTTTTGGATGGCAGGGGAGTAGCGGGGGAGCTGAGCGTGCAAAAGAGAGAAGGGGAGCCAGAAAGGAAAATAAGAGGGAATAAGAGAAATCTGAAGACAACAACTAGTATCGAACAGTAACTCAGTAAGTGTAATGTGTTAGTGTACTGTAAGTAGCGTGTTGGTGTACAGTAACTCGGTAAGTGTAATGTGTTAGTGTACTGTAAGTAGTGTGTTGGTGTACAGTAACTCAGTAAGTGTAATGTGTTAGTGTGCTGTAAGTAGTGTGTCGGTGTACAGTAACTCAGTAAGTGTAATGTGTTAGTGTGCTGTAAGTAGTGTGTCGGTGTACAGTAACTCAGTTAGTGTAATGTGTTAGTGTGCTGTAAGTAGTGTGTCGGTGTACAGTAACTCAGTTAGTGTAATGTGTTAGTGTGCTGTAAGTAGTGTGTCGGTGTACAGTAACTCAGTTAGTGTAATGTGTTAGTGTGCTGTAAGTAGTGTGTTGGTGTACAGTAACTCAGTTAGTGTAATGTGTTAGTGTGCTGTAAGTAGCGTGTCGGTGTACAGTAACTCAGTTAGTGTAATGCGTTAGTGTGCTGTAAGTAGCGTGTCGGTGTACAGTAACTCAGTTAGTGTAATGTGTTAGTGTGCTGTAAGTAGCGTGTTGGGGTTTATTGTGTAAGTGTCTCAGAGCTGAAACTTTAGTCTCCTGTGCTGTGAATTGTTTGAATGGTCAAACTTTGACTGTCCCCTGTTACAGTACATAATAGCCTGTAATGCCTCCACGAGCACCAGTAACAGCTGGGATTGGATTTGGCATGGACTGGACAAGTTTCTGGATGTAGGCCACAGCAATGTTCAGACACTCTTACATCAAAGAATTCCCTGGCACAATTCCGAGGAAAATTCCCTGTAGACTGGGATTTTAGCCACTGCTGGTAAACCCGTATGACCGTACGCTTCCATACACCTGCAGATTCAGCTACTTCCTTCACACTATGGTCTTTGGCACGCCCAAATGCAGTCACTCCTTTTAGCCAATCATTAACATCTGCTCTGGAGCCATTTTCCACACATGGAACGAGACATTCACTGCACTGTAGCACCTCTTCCCAATCTATGGATCCCGTCACTCACACCCGCAGGTATTTATAGCCCCATCATCCTCGTGCAGCGCCATCTGCAGGAGCCTGAAAGTACTACCACCTTAAACACACAGGGTGACTCGTTCTACGTCCAGGTTTAGTGATACCTGCCGTTTACATCCCCTCAAAAACCCTGAAATGTCTTCTGCAGACAGTGTCCTACAGAGAGCGAGCAGCCGAGCGAGACAGCTGGGAAGGGGAAGTATGAGACACAGAGAGATGAAGGGAGGAGAGAGCGAATAGGAGGAGAGAGAGAGAGGGATAACAATGAGGGAGAGAGAGTGAAGGAGGGAGGGACGGAGAGAGTCACCAGAGGCCACCGCGCTGACAGGTCTCATTATGAGCCAAATGAAGCGAGTGTCAGCGCTCTGTCGTCCGTCCACCCGCCCGTCCGTCCCTCTGTCTATTCGCTGTGGAGAGACGGAGTGCAGAGCTCCGAGGGTGACGGATGAGTGGCGACAACACAAGAGGGGAACTGTCCCTCTCTCTCTCTGTCTCTCCGTCTCTCTTTCTCTCTCTCTCGGTCTTGAATTTGTGTCTCAGTTCTAAGTGGAACGTTCTACACTCTTAAAAAGAGATGGTTCTTTAAGGGTTCTTTAGTAAAGATAATGGTTATATAAAGAACCATGAGGACTCAAAGAACCATTTGCATGGATGGATGATGGAACAATATTGGTGTATGGATAAAGAATGGATGAAGGAGCAGTGATGGCGATGATAAAGAAATGAATGGACGAAGGAACAATGTTTGTGTACGGCTAAAGGAAAGAATGGATGAAGGAACAATGTTGGTGTACAGCTAAAGGAATGAACGGATGAAAGAACAACGTTGGTGATGGATAAAGGAATGAACAGATGAAGGAACAGTGTTGGTGTACAGCTAAAGGAATGAATGGATGAAAGAACAATGTTGGTGATGGATAAAGGAATGAACAGATGAAGGAACAGTGTTGGTGTGCAGCTGTGGGAATGATCGTATAAAGGAACAATGGTGTATGGATAAAGGAATGAAGGGATGAAGGAATAATGTTGGTGTGCGGATAAAGGAATGAATGGATGAAGGAACAATGTTGTTGTATGGATAAAGGAATGATAAGATGAGGGACCAATGTTGGCATATGGATAAGGGAATGATCAGATGAAGGAACATTGTTGGTGTACGGCTAAGGGAATGATCGGATGAAGGAACAATGTTGGTGTACAGAAAAAGGAATGAATGAATGAAGGAACAATGTTGGTGTACAGAAAAAGGAATGAATGGATGAAGGAACAATGTTGGTGTACAGAAAAAGGAATGAATGGATGAAGGAACAATGTTGGTGTGCGGAAAAGGGAATGAATGGATGAAGGAACAATGTTGGTGTATGGATAAAGGAATGAACGGATGAAGGAACAATGTTGGTGTACAGAAAAAGGAATGAATGGATGAAGGAACAATGTTGGTGTATGGATAAAGGAATGATCGGATGAAGGAACAATGTTGGTGTGCAGAAAAAGGAATGATCGGATGAAGGAACAATGTTGGTGTATGGATAAAGGAATGATCGGATGAGGGAACAGTGTTGGTGTACAGCTAAGGGAATGATCGTATAAAGGAATAATGGTGTATGGATAAAGGAATGATCGGATGAAGGAACAACGTTGGTGTACAGAAAAAGGAATGAATGGATGAAGGAACAATGTTGGTGTGCGGATAAGGGAATGATCGGATAAAGGAATAATGTTGGTGTACGGATAAAGGATGAAGTCTTTGATGGGATTGGGATTGCCTCGGGCGTGATCATTCGGATTGGCAGCCCTACTCTTTGCCCTGCTTGGCTTCCTTTTATGGCCAGCATGGAGGTCAAGATCAGGGTCAGTAAAGGCGCGGTATACAGCATCCCGTTGGCAGCACTGCTGGTCCTAAATTACTGTAAACACAGCGGAAGTGTGCCGGCTTCCCTCGGAGCCGACCCGCTCACCGACCTTCATTATACACTACAGAGCACCGGTGTGTATGAAGTCCTTTCCTATTTACAGCGTGAAGAGCAGAGAGAGACGGAGGCATGGATGAGCGAGGTCAGCGCAATTAACCTGCGCACAGCGATCTGACCACGGCTGAAAGGCCCTCTGTCTCTTAGCTAATACCTCAGTGATGAAGTGCACTGCCAGAGACACACAAAAGACTTTCTGACATGCTGTTGTGATGTGGCAGCGCTTAGCTAGCCTAGCACTTAGCCTACCTTCAGAAAGACAGCCAGATGGTTTTCATCACCGACGTCCAGTTAGAGCAACAGTGGCTGCCAGTGACTCAACTCCTCTAGGACTGCAGCCTTTTGAAGCCTCTTGTTCATACAGCGTGTAGGTTCTTGTTGCGGTGGAGTATCTTGAGGAGAACTGGAGCGTCAGTCCCGTGTCTCTTGCATTTGTTAGTTTGCTGCTTGTTGATTTATTCGTTTAGCCATTTCAAAGCTGTGTTTGATTGAGAGCGAGTTGAATAAAAGGCAATTGAATGACTTGAGACTTTAGTCTGAGGCACTGTGAAAGGTTTCAATGGTCAAACCGAGTCCCCTGTTACTGTACCTAATAGCCTGCAACACCTCCACCAGTACCAACAACAGCTGTGATTGGATTTGGCATGGACTGGACAGGTTTCTGGATGTAGCCACATCAATGTTCAGACACTCTTGCATCAAAGAATTGCACAGTTGGGCCAGATTTGGTGGATGCCTTCCCTGGCACAATTCCGAGGAGAATTCCCTGTAGACTGGGATTGTTGACACTGCTGGTAGACCCGAATGACCTGTAGGGCAGCCCTGCTCTTTGCCCTGGAGTAAGGATAAAGGGATGATTGGATGAGGGAACAATGTTGGTGTATGACTAAGGGAATGATTGCATGAAACAATGTTGGTGTACGGATAAGGGAATAATCGGATGAAGGAATAATGTTGGTGTACAGATAAGGGATAAAGTGTTTGATGGGATTGGGATTGCTTCAGGCGTGATCATTTGGATTGGCAGCCCTACTCTTTGCCCTGCTTGGCTCTCTTCTATGGCCAGCATGGAGGTCAAGATCAGGGTCAGTAAAGGTGCGGTATACAGCGTTCCGTTGGCAGCTCTGCTGGTGCTTAATTACTGTAAACACAGCGGAAGCATGGAGCCGACCCGTTCACCGACCTTCCTTGTACACTACAGCGTGCCATCAAATAATTGCACAGTTGGCCAGATTTGGTGGATTTCCTGTAGACTGGGATTTTAGCCACTGCTGGTAGACCCGTATGACCCGTACGCTTCCATACACCTGTAGATTCAGCTACTTCCTTCACACTATGGTCTTTGACACGCCCAAATGCAGTCACTCCTTTTAGCCAATCATTAACATCTGCTTTGGAGCCATTTTCCACACATGGACCGAGACATTCCCTGCACTGTAGCACCTCTTCCCAATCTATGGATCCTGTCACTCACACCCAGCAGGAATTTATAGCCCCATCACCCTTGTGCAGCGCCATCTGCAGGAGTCTGAAGGTACTACCACCTTGAAGACCCAAGGCGATTCATTGTTCATCTGGTGAGCTTGATGTGAGATCCTTCCTTATTTCCTTAGTTTGTCATATCGTAGCAGATGTAGTCCAGTTCTGAGGTTCAAGTACCTTATAGGTCACTATATAAGACCATAGGAATACTGGTGTCTGCATTGGACGGCAGCTAGACCATTCTTAGCACAGCAGTGACCAGGTAGAAACTGACCGCTGATGAAGGTCTATAGGATGGCTATCACTGTGCATTAACAGAGGGACCACAGTCTCAAACTGTTTCCAGTAAAGTGGCCAGTGTCTATACCACGTTGGCTCTGTTTTAATACTGTGGTCGTCTCTCACCCCCTTCAAGTTTACCTGTCACCTACCTGTGGAGCCCTACTAGGCTCTCACACACTTCTCCCCGCCTTCTGGTGTAACCATGGCAACGGCAAGGAGCGTGGGATGTAATTATAAGATACAGTGACAGCGGCGGCAAATTAATAGAAAGGAGGGGAGCAAGTGTGAGGATCATTAATGTTGATATGAGGTTCAGATGGCTCCGTATTGTCTGGAGTATTTTGGAGATGTTGCTGAGGAAACTGCTCACACGCTTTGCTTTAAAGAAGCTGCACTTACACAGAGACATGAACTGCCTTTATTACAGCTTCCCTGTTTTAGGAGGCTTGTACTTCATGGCAGATATGACTGGAAATTAAGGGACTTTTGCTTGGACGGCGCTCACTTAGAGCTCACTGAATCAGTGGAAAGTGCAGATTGCAAGCATTGCAGTCCACATTTATGCTTGTAAGTGGAATAGGTGAGCGTTTAACTGTACAGATGGTAATAAGCTTGTAATTATATGGTAATATCATGGTAACTTGTATTAAGCTTAAAAATTCCATGCTAATTCCCTAGTTGCTCCTAGTAATTGTGAAAGAGGTGACAAAATGGAAACACGTTACTTTACATATTGTAATAAGCTAGTAATTATATGGTAATATCATGGTAATAACTTGTATTAAGCTAAATATTCCATGCTAATTCTCTAATTGTTCCTAAAGTATAAGTTAGTACTTGCAGAAGTAACAGGTCAGTGGAAAAAGTGACAAATTGGAAGCATTTTGTTTTACACATTGTAATAAGCATGTCATTATATGGTAATATCATCCTAATAACATGTAATAAGCTTAGACATTCCATGTTAATTCTCTAATTGCTTCTAAATTATAAGATAGTAATTACAGAAGTAAGAGGTCAGTGGAAGAGGTGACAAATTGGAAGCGTGTTACTTTACATATTCTAATAATTAATTATATGGTAATTATATGGTAATTTCATTGTAGTAACTTGTATTAAGTTAGAAATTCCATGCTAATTCTGTATCTGCTTCCAAGACAGTAAACTACCATTGAAACAACCTAGCAATCATGTGGGACACCATAACAACCATATAACAATGCCATACCAACCACTTAGGATACCACAGCAACCAACTAGCAATGACCTGAAATACCATAACAACAACCTAGCATGTAGCTACACTGGCGTACCAACATCCTAGCAAACACCTGGAACACCTTAGAAAACATCTAGTAACACTCTAGCAACCACCTGGGATACTGGGAACATATAATATGATATAGCATAATATAATATAATGTAATATAATGTCAGCAAACCGTAAATATATCATAACGTTCCGTGTGTACTCAGCTAAAGGTTCTGTATAGTACCACCGTTAAAAGGTTCTACCATTTGTAAGTGTTCTTTAATGGACCGTACGCAATGGGTTTTTTTTCACAGAGAAGAGCTATTAAACCATGCACAGAACCTTTTGCCTATACTAAAATACCTGTAAAGAACCATGTAATTACTATGTAATTACGCATGAAATTCTGTTGTTACATTGTAGTAAGCTACCAAAGAGCCCAGAACGATCAATTCAGGCTTCCAGCCATTGACCTGCGCTTCCGGCGACTGAAATGAAGTCATGTGAAATTACTGTCTCAGCCTTTCAGCCCAAAACTGGACCTAAATGTAGTTTTGTTTGTGTAATAACTATGTAATAACCACACAATTACATAACTGCATTGAAACAGGTTTGCAGCTCTCGGCTGGTGTGAATAATACATATTAGCGCTCTTCAAAGGCTTCTTTGTGACTCGTTACGTGGATCCTAACCTCGGATATGCTCGGTAAATAGCGTGTGTGTTTTTGCAACCCACGAGCTCGTCAAGCCTAGCGCTTGCATTCCCCGGGATTCTGTAGGTTGTTTTGTGCCCGCTGCGTCCCGGCCTTATCTTCTCCGCAGGCCTCTCAGATGTAGCCCCCTGTTTTTTTTTTTCCTTCCTCCTTCGTGTCTTTGATGTGGCTTTTGATCTGATGGGTGAAGGCGTCTGCCCCCACAGCCACCGTCCAGCTTGCAAGGTTTTCCATTCGGCATCACCAAAGCCCCTGCCTGGTGTTCTTCAAAATATCTATTAGGCTTTTTGAAGGAGGAGGGGGACAAAAGAAGTCGATTCCATCAAGTCGAGGTAAGCCCTAAATAAAAACAGCGCTGGGGAGATGTAGGGAAATGAAAGAACACGGACTCAATCAAATGCTAATGTGGCCACGTAGATAGCCACGTTGTAAAGAGAGCACGTCAACATTGGTTCTTCTCCGGTGCTATGCAGGTGCTTGACGTACGTGAAGTTTGGGAACACCCAGGCTTTCACATTGGTCTTCTTTGAAGTACTCTGTCCATCTGAAGAACTGTTCCACCATGCAAGGAACAATTAAAGCATAATATGGTTCTAAGTAGAACCATTCCCTTTCCTAAAGCACCTGTAAAAACACCTTTTGAGTGAAGACTGACATCTTAGCAATAGAAGAATCGTTTGGTGCTGTACAGAACCATTTTCAAATGGGTTCTATGTATAACTGTATACAACTCATTCTCCAGTAATTTGAAGAACTGTTCCACCATGCAAGGAACCATTAAAGCATGTACATTCTTTTCATGGAAATTGTGGTTTTAAATAGAACCATTCTCTTTACTGAGGCACCATTAAAGAACCATCTGTTGGTAGAGTGAAACCTGACATCTAAACAATAGGAGAACCATTTCGCTGCTGTGCAGAACCATTGTCTACATATTGTCTATATAACTGTAAGCAACACATTCTCCAGCAATCTGAAGAACAGTTCCACCATGCCAGGAACCATTTAAGCATGCAAATGCTATAATATGGAAATTATGGTTCTAAGTAGAATCATTCCTTTTACTAAAGAACCCTGGAAAAGGAGCGACATCTTAAGAGTGGAAAAAACAGTTAAGGTGCTATCTAGAACCATTTAAAAAAAAGGTTCTATAAACAACCGTTTACAACACCTTTTGTGTCAATCTGAGAAACTAAGTACCATGTAAACATCTTTTGTAAGAGTCTAGATTGACATCTCAACAATAAAAGAACCATTTGGTGCTATACAGAACCATTTTCCAAAAGGTTCTATGTATAACTGTACACAACGCATCCTCTGTCCATCTAAAGAGCTGTTCCACCATGCAAGGAACCATTTAAGCATGTAAATTCTTTTTATGGAAATTATGTTTTTAAATAGAAACGTTCCCTTTACTGAGGGACTATTAAAGAACCAGCTTTTGTTAGAGTGAAAACTGACATCTTAACAACAACAGAAGAACCGTTTCACTGCCGTGCGGAACCAAATATTCAAAAAGAACCCTTCCCTTTACTAAAGAACCATGGAAAAAGACATCTTTAGGAGTGAAGCTTGACATCTTTACAATAGAAGAACCAGTTTAGGTGCTATCTAGAACCATTTTCAAAAAGGTTCTATAAACACAGATTGCATCAGTCAACTAAATCACCCAAAATATACTAATAACTAATATATATATATAGATAATCGTTCCCCATCAACCTGAAGAACTGTTCCACGATGCAAGGAACAATTTGAGTATCTAATGGTTCTAAGTAGAACCATTGCCTTTAGTAAAGAACTCTTGAGATACCATATAACATCATTTAAAAGTGTACATTAAAGTTGGGAATGGATTCCTGATAGATTGCTCTGATTGGCTGTGACTCATTCAATAGCCAGGATGAAACGCTCCATGTAGCCTCAGTGTGAGTGGGCGGGGCTAAACTGCTACAGGCTGATTATGCAAATATATGTAAAAGTGTTGGTTTTATGACATCACCAGATTTGATGATGGATTGAGTCTGTGACGACATCACCCCCCATGACCCCCCCCCGTCCGTTAGCAGTCACTGCTTTCGTAATGCTGTTGCTATTTTAGCACTGCGCTAACGGCGGCCGCCCTGCTGGCTCTCTCTGAGACGTGCCTCTCTGAAATGCTCCAGCCTGGCTTCGTCCTGCCCTGTGGTTTTGTCCTGTTTGACATTTCCCATTGTGTCCTGGGTATAAACCCATCAGAGATGGCTTCTGGCCTGGGAACCGTAATAGCTTTCTTGGCTGGCAGTGAAAAAGGCTTTCATTTGAGGGTCAGAGGTGCCGTAGAGTCGCTGACGGACTCTGGGAGGCCGGGTCCAGAGGGACAATCGGTTCTACCACACGACCCAGCCATGAATTTAGATCTTCAGTTGTTTATTTATTCCTAATGGTGATGCTTTTGTGGTCCTTTCAAAAGTGCTCTAGATAGTTTGTGGATGCTCACTTACACCCAGCCGATATCTACTCAGTTCACCTTAGAAGTCCCATAGAACTGTTCAGGTACTTACAGGCTGGTGTTGCGGTTGCGATGCTAATAAAGGTGGAACTGCTCCGTCTCTTCAGGGTCAGGCACTGAGCAAAGTTACACGCCAGACGTCTCGGCATAGAGCTTTAGAGGTTCCTAATGGTGTCCTGTGATAATCCATCCCATGCAGCTTGAATATCCTCACACAGTTCCTGCAGATGGTGCGGTAGGGGTGGAGGCCTTCTGGACACCGGGCCTTCTGGACGTGTGATGCGTGACAACAAACTGTTCATCTTGGTGCTGACCACGGTGCCTCCACACGGATTCGTTGGTCGTCTCCACCAAGACAAAAGCGGGACTCGTCACTGAAGATGACCCGCTGCCGTTCTGAGTCACTACATGACAGTCTGGCACGACACCATTGCAGTCTTTGGTGACGGTGACGTGGTGTTAAGGACAGTCGTGGTAACGGTCTGTGTGCATGTAGTCCTGCGTGGTGCAGCCGTCTGCCAATGGTGCTGCACTAACAGGATGACTCATGGAGGACATCACTGCTCGCTGGATGTCCACAATCGTGGCTGTTGGGTCAGTCAGGTACAGAGATAAGGCCCGTCCTTACTTACATCACATGTGTGGCTGAGCCTGAAACTTGAATCATTAGTATGTCTCACAATGTCAAACCCACCCACCAAGTTTCATTCCTGTCGGTTGATTCCCTTTGTGTTCCAGTAGAGCGGCTTGAGTCTCCCTCACCCTTCACCCAGAGAACAGTGCTGTTGATTTGGCTGTTATGAGGGAGCAGGTGAGGGAAGCAGAAGTGTCTCCTCGGGGGAAATAGGATTCACCATGTCATCCCCACTGCAGACAGCTGGTGTCCCGGGGAGAGGAACAGCTCACCCGTGTTTGAGTTAGAACATGAAAGAGAGGAATGCTAAGTCTCTCTGTCTCCTATGGAACTCTGTATGGCCCACATGGGTCTTGTTCTTTTGATTGTTACCTGATATTAATATTGATTGATGGGTTCTTAGACTACACCTGTCTGCCGCTTTCTTAGGTACACCTCCTTATCTCTACATTCATCTCTATCAGCTCCACTGACCATATAGGACACTCTGTAGTTGTACAGTTCCAGACTGTAGTCCATCTGTTCCTCTGTATACTGTATTACCCTGTTCTTCAGTGGTCAGGACCCCCGCAGGACCACCACAGGGCAGGTATTATGTGGGTGGTGGATCATTATCAGCACTGCAGTGAGATTGTCAGATATGCGTTTGGGTAGACCACGAGGCAAAAGTGTACGATGTGGTTGTGACAACCTTGCAACATCCTAGCAACCACCTGGAATGTCATAGAGCAACACTCTAGCAACCGCTGGTATACCATACCCACCGCATAGCAAAGCCCTAGTAAGCATCTGGGAAAACCATAGCAACCATCTAGCAATGCCCTAGCAACTACCATCGGAACCACCTAGCAACACCTTACCAACCCCTTGGAATGACCAAGCAACTCCCTTGCAACCACATACAATACCATAAAACCAACCCAGCAGCTCTCTATCCGGCTACCCAAGTGCCATAGCAGTGCCATAGCAAGCAACTGGGAAAACCATAGTAACCATCTAGCAATGCCCTAGCAACTACATGGGATACCATCAGAACCATCTAGCAACACCTTACCCACCACTTGCAGTCAGCTCTCCGTGCTGCACATGGCAGGTACTCTGGATATTAGCTGGTGGTCTTAATAATGTGACTCGACAGTCCACTTTAGCAGCTGTTCTCAAGTGACTGCTAAAGCTCCAACCTCAGGGATCTAAAGGAGGGCTGTACGCTTATCATGGCAAATCACGGGTTCTAGAGTGCTTTTGTTTGGGTTCTAGAGTGCATGTAGAGATATGTATATATCTGAAAGTAAAACTTTTCCTCAGTTTATGGTCTTACAGCCCGACATCATGGTCCTCTTGGTCCTCTCGGTTCTCTGAGCTGTTCTGGTTCCGGGACAGTGCTGATCAGGTTTAATCACAGTGGTTGATGCAGTGTAAAGTGGGTATATAAGGAGAATATGACTGGACCCTGTAGCTCTGGGTTCTGATCCGTAATGCAGAGGCCGTGTGTGAATAAGCCGTCCACTCGGAGCTCAGATGAGTTTGTATTAGTCATTAGTTGGAGGAGATCATGTTAATGTAACTGGGCTCTAATTCCCCTCATGCTGCACGGCTGTTCCACTCCCCCTCTGTTTGACTAGGATTTATCTGGGAATGATAAAACAGCCTTCTGTTTCCTCTCTCTCTCTCTCTCTCTCTCTCTCGATATATATAATTATATATATAAGCCTTTCTCTTGCTTTCTCTTGGCTTCTGTCTCTTTCTCTTTTCACAGTCTTCCTCGCTTTCTACAATCTCTCTCTCTCTCTCTCTCTCTCTCTCTCTCTCTCTCGCTACAGTCTGTCTAAGCCTTTCTCTCACATTCTCTTTCTACCCTCCTTCTTTTAGTCTCTATCTCTTTCTCTTCCTACAGTCTATTTTTTCCCCTCACTTCCTACAGTCTATCTCTTTACAGTATCTCTCTCTCTCTCTGTTTACAGTCTCTTTCCCCCTCTTTCTACAGTCTCTCTCTCTGTACAGTCTCTCTATTTACAGTCTCTTTCTACAGTCTCCCTCTGTTTACAGTCTCTCTATTTACAGTCTCTCCCCCTCTCTTTCAACAGTCTCTTTCTCTTTCCAGTCTCTCTTTCTACAGTCTCTCTCTCTCTTTCAATCTCTCTTTCCACAGTCTTTTTCTCTTTCCAGTCTCTCTTTCTACAGTCTCTCTCTCTCTTTCAATCTCTCTTTCTACAGTCTCTCTCTCTTTCAATCTCTCTTTCTACAGTCTCTCTCTCTCTTTACAGTCTCTCTCTTTACAGTCTCTCCTTCTACAGTCTCTCTCTGTTTACAGTCTCTCTTTCTATAATCTCTCTCTTTATAGTCTCTTTTTACAGTCTCTCTACAGTCTCTCTCTTCAGTCTTTCTCTTTCCAGTCTCTCTTTCTCACTTGCTACAGTCTCTCTTTCTACAGCCTCTTTTAGTCTCTCTTTGTATAATCTCTCTCTTTATAGTCTCTCTCTACAGTCTCTCTCTCTTTACAGTTTCTCTCTTTACAGTTGCGCTCTCTCTTTACAGTCATGCTTTCTACAGTCTCTCTCTTTACAGTCTCTCTTTCTAGAGTGTCTCTCTTTGCAGTCTCTCGTTCCACAGTCTCTTTCTGTTTACAGTCTCTCTCCCTCATTTTCTACAGTCTCTCTCTATACAGCCTCACTCCCTCCCACTGTACAGTCTCTTCCTCACTTTCTGCGGTCTATTCTCTTATCTTTCTACCGTCTCTCTGTTTGCAGTGTTTCTCTCCCTCTCGTTCTACAGTCTTTCTCTCTTTACAGTCCCTCTGCCTATCTTTCTACAGTCCTTCTAAGACTCTACAAGTCTCGGTTCTCTCCCTCCCTCCCTCCCTCTCTCTCTCTCTCTCTCTCTCTCTCTCTCTCTCTCTCTCTATCTCTCTCTCTGTTTAACTCATTTTCTATCTTATGAATGTCTGCATGTTCTAGTTGGTGTTGTCACATGACTGAAATTGAATTTCCTTTACATGAATGTACCCACCCTTTCCCTGTCCCCCTCTCTCTCCTTCCATCTCTCTCTCTCTCTCTCACCCCACCGAAGCCCATAAAACACACTCCTCTCTTGCCAAAGAGCTGTCTGCTGTGTTCAGCGTGGACTTTTCCCAGCTGTGGATCAATGATCAGGAGCTAGTGGAGCCTTATGTTCCTCTATTACTATAGAAGACGCACATACAGAGGCTTTCCCAAATGCTCTCGGCTCATAAACAGCCCTCTGGATTCTGTTGTGTGCAGCCGTAGCTATTAATACAGCCAGTTTATAAATGCTTTCCTTTATAACAATGACTTTCTCCCTCATATGGGCAGCAGAGGAAGCCCACACTAGCACCCAGGGGCACAAGGGTTGATGATACAATCTGCAAAGAGTTCCACCCCACACTAGGAGGAGGACGCAGCACTCGGTCTCCCTGCTCTGGGAACCCTGAGGCAGAGGACATGGATCTGAGGGAGGCCCCATTTTCTTACCCCTTGCACACTCCAGTTACTCTGCTCAGTCTTTGTGAGGTCACTGGGATGGTTGACTGTTGGAAGGTATGTATTTTCCTGCCACTGGCTTGTTCACCTAGGCACTCTGGAGGCATGGCCATGCAAAATGGCCAGGGCTGTGGGGTACCTATTACCTCCTGTCAGGTAGAGATGTATGGCTAGATGTGGCCTGCCTGCTTCCTCGGCCTGCACACAGAGCAATTTGTCTTCCACACCTACACACTAGTGAACACTAGGGGGCAGTAAGAACACCTGCCTGGAGCAGTGGGCAGCCCTATCCACGGCGCCCAGGGAGCTGTTGGGAGTCAGGTGCCTTGGATCCCCAAGGTCAATGCAGTCATGTCCTGTTGATTCAGGGGATTGATCCGGTGACCCTCCGGTCACAAGGCTGGTTCTCTAACTTTTGACTGGCCCTAAAGTGCAAGGTCCACACAGAAAGGACCCTGGTTGTCTGGCTATACCCATAGTGACCCACAACAGGCTGGCACTGAGAGCCTCCGGAGGTGTGGCTATACAGACAACCATATGCAACTGGATCCAACCATATCCAACCTGCAGATGCCCCAAATAAGTATTGCTGTGTTCAATAAAAGAGCATCCGCTTGGTGCATGGAATGGCCGACATCCGTCCATCCTCATCTATAAATCACAGTCATGAGGTCAGAGCTAAACCATTCGCCAGACCCCAGTCTGAGCATTGTCATTGGACTCTCTCATACTCTTTCTGTCTCTCTCACGCTACCCCTCCCCATCTCCCCCGTCTCTCCTTGTCACTCACTCACCCGTTGTTTCTCTGCCTGCCCCCCACTGAGCTACACCACAGAGAGCTGTGTGTAAAGGGAAAGAGACAGTGGGAGAGACAGAGAGAGAGAGAGCTTTCTCAGCCTGTTCCCTGTCAGCTACAGGAAGATGAGCGCCTGTGTCAAGTAGATAAAAGTAGATAAAACAGAACTGATCGTACTTAAAGCCTCCCTCGCTCTCTCTCTCTCCCTCCCTCTCTCTCTCCCTCTCTCTCCCTCCCTCTCTCCCTCTCTCCCTCTCTCACGGTGTTGGGGATCCGTTGAGCCGTTAGAGCTTCTTAATAAACTGCACTTTATCTGCGGTTTGTGCGTCTGGGAGTATCTTGATTTGTGACGGTCTCCTGAGTGAGGGATTTGATCAGATCGATCTGTAAAGCCGTTATGGTGACTCCAGCAGCTCCTCCGGACCCCTTCGCTACTTTCTCAGAGCAGTCTGTCGCAGAGTAGGTAGACAGACATGGTGTAGTTTCAGGGTCAGAAGTGGTGGAACCAGTCTCAAACACATTGTAGTAGAGCAACAGCGCTTGTGTTAAGAAGCTAGCTTTAGCCGTAAGAGGTAGTTTAGCATTCGAGGCAACAAGATAGTGTTTGGCATGGTAGCAGTTAGTGTTAATGTCAGTGTAGTGTAACTATGGAACTGGCTGTAGTGTAACCAAGAAAATGTGTATTGCGTAGTGTAACCACGGTATAGGTGTAGTGAATGTAACTATGCAAGTGGGTGTAGCGCAACCTTGGAAGGTTAATTGGGTAACATGGTGTAACCATGGAAATGGTTGTATTGTATCTATGGAAATGTCTGCAGCACAACCATAGAAATACATGTAGCACAATCATGAAATGTTTATTGTGTAACATGGAGTAACCAAGGAAACCGGTGTAACATAACCATGGAAACTGGCAGAGAGTAGTGTGACCATAAAAATGTGTGCAGTGTAGTGCAACCATGGAAATGAGGGTAGTGTAGTCTAACCATAGAAACGGGGGTAGTATAACCACAGCAATAGGCATAGTGTAGTATAACCATGTAAATGGGTGTAGCGTATCCATGGAAATAGGTGTACCGTAGTGCAACCATGGAAATGGGTATAGTATAGTGTAACCATGGCACTGGTGTAGTGTAAACAGGTGGGTTTAGCATAACAATGGAAATGGGCATGGTGTTATGTAACCAGGTAAATGGCTGTAGTGTAACCATGGAAATGGCTGTAGTGTAACCATGGAAATGGCTGTAGTGTAACCATGGAAATGGGTGTAGTATAACCATGGGAATGGTTGCAGTGTAGCCACAGATATGGGTGTAGTTTAACCATGGAAATGGGTGTAGTGTAGAGTAGTGTAACCATGGGAATGGGTGTAGTGTAGAGTAGTGTAACCATGGAAATGGGTGTAGCATAGAGTAGTGTAACCATGGAAACGGGTGTAGTGTAGTGCAACCATGGAAATGGGTGTAGCATAACCATGGAAATTGGCACAGTGTAGTGTAACCATGGAAATAGGTGTAGTGTAACCATGTGGAACGTCCACTCTTACTGTTTATATGTTCCTACAGTAATCGGTGGTTTGTAATCTACTGATCCACATGTAGAGAAACACAGAACCGTATATAAAGAGAGGCCACTGTGCCGGGTGTACGTGCAGCTGGTGGAAGGTCTACTACAGGCCTTTAATTAGAGGAAGGCTGGATCAGACGCGGCATGGAAATGTCGTCCGCTGCCTTCTCTCAAAGAGGCAATTACCTGCTAACAACATCTCGGCTGAGCTGTCTGCACTGTCTGTGTGCATGTGCGGTTGTAGGAACTCGCTAGAACCCTTTCTCCTCTCTGTTATTGCTCTGCAACAGAGATGTTACCAAGACACCGTCCTGCACTCTGAAACATAAAGGTCACTAAATGGTTCTTGGCTTGAATGTACTGTAGCTATAAATGGGTCTACAGCCTACACATTGTGTGGGTTCTCTTCAAACTTCAAAAAGGTTCGCATCTCATTTGCATATTAAAGTCTATACTGAGAATTAGCTACTGACAGGCTCTTCAGGGAACCAAAAGTGACTCTTCTACTTCAAATAACCCTTTTTTCTAGAACCTTTACAATATGTGGAGGTTCTTTAAACCCTACAACGGCTCTGTACATTTGCACATTGAATAATGATAACTAATTTAATGTGGTTCCCTACAGTACCAAAACTGGTTCTAAAGTTTGAGGGAGAACCCTTAATTGGTATAGAACATACACATAAGGTGAAGGTTCTTTACATTTTAAAAATTGGTTTACACGCTCATATGTCTTCCACTGCAAAGTGGATCAGTGTGGTTCATCAGAGAACCAGAAGTTGTTTTTCTGTTCTGAGACAAATTATCTACTGACAGGTTCTTTAGGGAACCCAAAGTGGTTCTTCTACTTCAAAAAGCATGTTGTAGAACCTCTACAATATGTGGAGGTTCTTTAAAACCTTAAAAAAAAGGTTCTTTACATTCATGTACATTAAATAGTGATAACTGATTTAATGAGGTTAGAGAACCAAAGTGGTTGTTAAGTTTGTGAGAGAACCTTTAATTGGTATAGAACAGATACATGACGTGGAGGTTCCTTAAATATTTATGAGTTTAACATCATAAAAATAATACAATTCTAAATGGAAATAGATTGAAGTTTGGAGTCTGTGATCTGATGATGAGTGAGGGAGGGAGAGTGGAGGAGCGGGTTGGGTCTGAACGGTGGTGTTTGGGTTATTACCTGCTGGGTCTCTGGATTTGCATATGTATGCTAATGTATGGGTGCATAATTAATTGTATCGTCACGGCGATGTTTAATCTCTCAGAGTAATGTGAGATAATAGATCACCCACCAAGTCTAATCCACACCTCCTTCACCAGGACACTTCAGCTTCTCTCTCTCTCTCTCTCTCTCTCTCTCCTTCCTTCTTCACTCTCTCCTTCTCTCTCTTTCTCTCCTTCCTTCTTCACTCTCTCCTTCTCTCTCCTTCATTTCTCTCTCTCCTTCTCTCTCTTTCTCCTTCCTTCTTCTCTCTCTCCTCCTTTCTCCTTCTCTCACTCACTCTCTTCTCTCTCTCCTTCTCTTACTCTCCTTCTTCCCTCTCTCTCTCCTCTTCTCTCTTTCTCTTTCCTTCTTCACTCTCTCCTTCTCTCTCTCTTTCATTTTTCATTCTCTCTCTCTCCTTCTCTCTCTCTCTTTCTCTGTTCTTCTTCCTCTCTCTTTATCTCTCTCTCCTCCTCTCTCCTCTCTCTCCCTCCTTCTCTTTCCTTCTCTGTCTGTCCTTGCTTCTTTACTCTTCTTATCTCTCTCCTTTTCCTCTCTCATTCTCTCTCCCTCCCTCCCTCCTTTTCTCTATTTCTCTCTCTCTCTTTCTCTCTTTCTTTCCCTCTCTCCCCTTCTCTCTTATTTTCTTTTACTCCCTCTAGCCCTGTCTTTATCTCTCTCTCTTCATTTTTCTGTTTCTCTTTTCTTTCTATCTCTCACTTTCACTTTCTCTCTTTCTCTCTCGTTCTCTCTGTCCCTTTCTTTTCTTTCTTATTAATTCAGTTCATTATAAGAAGCTTTATTGGCATGACCGTATCACATGACAGTGTTGCCAAAGCTCTTGTTCTGTTCTCTCCTTCCTCCGTTTCCAGCTCTTTATGTTTTCCATTTGCCTCCTCTGTTTTTCTTTCTCCATTTTTCTCTCTCTGCTGCACAGCCTTCTCCCCCCCCTGCCCTGTACCCCCCCTNCCCCTGTCATTTACCCCCCCTTCTCCTTCTCCATCTTTGCCTCTCTTTCTGTTTTCTCCTTCTTTCTGCATCTCTCTCCCTCGCTCTCTCTGCTCGCTGGCACCCATTTAGCGGTGGAAGGATGATGTTGGCTTTAATGTTGTCATTAATTACCCACAAGCCCCTGAGGGTGAATACTAAAACCGTCCCAGATCGATACGGGTCATAAAAACACCATTTGAAGGGTCCCGCCGACCCGCTGGGGTCGAAACACCAGCCGTGTGTCTGGCATACGTGAACAGCACTCGGAGTCGAATCGGCATGCCAATGTTCAGAGCCTGGGGATAAACCTGCTGACCACCTGAGGGTCCGTACCCTCGTCCCTCAGGTCCTCACTTCCTCAAACCCCATCAGTCTGAGGGTCCATTCCCTCGTCCCTCTGGTCCTCACTTCTCTCAAACCCCATCAGTCTGAGGGTCCGTTCCCTCGTCCCTCAGGTCTTCACTTCCTCAAACCCCATCAGTCTGAGGGTCCGTACCCTCATCTCCCAGGTCTTCACTTCCTCAAACCCCATCAGTCTGAGGGTCCGTACCCTCATCTCCCAGGTCCTCACTTCCTCAAACCCTATCAGTCTGAGGGTCCGTTCCCTAGTCCCTCAGGTGCTCACTTCCTCAAACCCCATCAGTCTGAGGGTCCGTTCCCTCGTCCCTCAGGTGCTCACTTCCTCAAACCCTATCAGTCTGAGGGTCCGTTCCCTCGTCCCTCAGGTCCTCACTTCCTCAAACCACATCAGTCTGAGGGTCCGTACCCTCGTCCCTCAGGTGCTCACTTCCTCAAACCACATCAGTCTGAGGGTCTGGTACCAGCAATCAGGGTTCATGAGCCGTCTCTCCAATCAAGAGAATCTCTATTCTTCTGTCCTACGTTCTTTCCTTCTGGATTCTTCGGGCCTCCATGCTTCCATCCTAGAACATCAATCTCCTTATTTCATTCATCCATTCTAGAACATCAGTCTCCTTTCCTTTCCTCAGTTCTAGAACATCAATCTCCCTTTCTTTTCTCTATTCTAGAACATCAGTTTCCTTTTCTCCATTCTAGAACATGAATCTCCCTTTCTTTTCTCCATTCTAGAACATCAGTTTCCTTTTCTCCATTCTAGAACACCATTTTGTTTTCCTTTTCTCCATTCTGGAACATCAATTTCCCTTTCCATTTGTACATCATAGAGCAGCAATCTCCTCTTTTCCATTATTCCATTCAAGAATACCAAACCTCTTTCTCCATTTCTCCTTTCTAGGGCACCAAAATCCTTTCCCCATTTTCACATTCTAGAACCATAATCTCCTTTCTACATTCCTCCATTGTAGGACAGTATTTTTTTAATTTGTTCAGATGCATTTCAACAGTCTTTCTTTTCCTCCATTGTAGACCATCTGTCTTCTTTCTCCTCCATTCTAGAACTGTAATCTCTTTCTGTATTTCTTCATTCCAGAGCAAATTCTTTTTTAAAATTCTTATTTTTCTATTTTCTATATTCTAGAGTAAAAGTCCCTTTGTATACCTTCATTCTAGAGAATACATTTCCTTTCTCCATCACCACAGTTTGTTTGTTTGGGCTCAGTTCTCTTGAAAACAAACATGTCCAAAATGACCTGTAAAGAACCATTTAAAAAAAGGTCTAGATGTAAAGGTGCTATAACAACCAGAGAACTGTACATGTACAGGCAGGAATTCACGAATGCCTTTATCTATTCTAGAGAACCGATCTCTTTCTCTATTCTTCTGCAGAAACAGAAGAAAAGAAGCACTTTTGGTTCCTTCTGGTTCCATAAAGAACTTTACAAGAGAACCAATGTCTTTGTCTCTGTCTCTTTTCTTCGGCAGAAACAATGTTCTAGACTCCAGAACTAACTTGCTGCATAAGGGTTGAGTTATGGAGATCAGATGATCGTTCAGTCCTGAGGATGAAGATTTCACCAGTTTCAGTGAATTAACTCAGTTTACCAGGCGTGTACGTGTCTGTACGGCCGTGCGGTGTGGTCCGGCTTTCTCTCCCGGCTCTTTAGAATCCGATTCCGTTTTTATTCCATTTAGAAGGAGATCAAGGATTTCCTCGGCTCTCACGATGGCTGAGTTTCAACTCGAGAGGCCTCTATTGATGGGTGCTTTTCTCCGGGAGCAATGATTCTCCGGTGAAGCTCGTCTCCGAGGTCTGCGCCGAGGCCGCGGCCGGATGCGTATCGACTGTGCGGTGGACACTTAGCCAAACGCGAGTGTGATTCAGAGACCCCCAGGCTCGTTTCCATCAGCACCTCTCGAGGAGGAGAGCTGATACAGCACTAAAGATGAAGGTGCCTGAAAGGGTTCTTTAGAGCAGCGCCCTTGGCAAAGTTATAACTGTACGTCCAAGTCAAGAACCATAAAGAACCTGTATTTCCTAGAGCTGAACTGTTCTTGAATATGGTGCAAAAGGTGCAAAAAAGTGTTCTATGACTTCTATGTTCTCTAAAGAACCACCTTAAAATACACTAGTTCTAGGTTATCTAGTACCACTCTAGAACCAAACTGTGGACGGTTAAACCGAGTAGACTTCCACGTGGTGTGAATGTATAGACTCCTAAAAAGGGTGGTTTTTCCAAGGGTTCTTTAGCAATTGACTGGTCTATTTAGAACCATGAACACTCAAAGAACCATTTGCAAAGTCAAGTGGTTCTATGCATGTTAAAAGGGCGAATGTGTTGTGTATGGTTCTAGAAAGCATCAAACAGGGGTCCCCTATTGTTACAATGTCAATGACGGATGAACGAATTTCAAAAAGGTTCTGTATAGAACCATATACGACTCAACAGGTGCCAAAAAAGTGTTCTTTAAGAAATGTTCTCTCGAGAACCACAATTGGATAAAGAGGTTTGTGAATGTGAAAAAAACCTTCACTTAATATAATAGTTCTATACCAGTGTAAGGGTTCTCCTGTAGTCCTTTAAATGGTCCATATAAATAGCCCTTTTTTGGTTCCCCAAAGTTTTAATATCCAGTTCTTCCAACAGCAGTGCTTGTGCGAGTAAAGGAACTCGATTTTAAAGAACCTTCACACAACATAAAGCTTTTCATTCAAAGGTTTCTTTAGAACTGTATGTGCAAGTCAAGAACCATTAAGAACCTTCATTTTCACTTTGATTGATAACTTTAACTTCTACATGGTGTGAATGTACATGGTTCCTAAACCAGGGTTCTTTAGTGCTGACAAATGTTCTATTTAGAACCATGAACAGTTAAAGAACCATTTGCATAGTCACGTGTATCTAAGCATGTTAAAATGGAGAACGTGTTGTGTATGAGTACTGCCATGTAAAGAAGCATGAAATGATTTTACATAGAACTCATGGTTCTTAGTAGAACCGTTGTCTTTATTACAGAACCCCCTGAGGAGCCAGGTGTCCTAAAGGTTCTTTCCTGGGATGTAAGGTTCTAAGAAGAAACGTTTCAGAGAACTTCAGACAACTTCTGGGAAGAACATTTGTACTAACTGGTCGGTATTCGTCTTCAACTCCAAAGTCTTTCATGAATCCAGCCCCAGTTTTCCCAAATATAATCCTACTTGGCCTCAGATCCAGTCCGGCAAACCGGATCTCACGCTTTCCAGGACGCTCCTCCGGTTTATAAACACCATTTTGGGCGTGCAGGACGAGCGAAACTTTCCATACAAGTGTGGCAGCGGCACCGGAAAGTGAAGGTGTAATGAATTCCGTGCGGCCGGCACGACGACACTGCTGAGACGGGGCTTCTGGAGTTGCGCGTACATTTTTTTCTCTTCCCAATATTGTCCGCTGCTTTTCATTTCTTATCCCGGGAAAAGTGCAGAGGTAGGAGGCTGTGATTATGAAGGCCGCTCTGATGCGCTCCTGGCCTCTCCGCTAAAGCTTTAGCCGATAACAATAACCACCCCCCCGCCACACACACACACATATCAAAATAAGAAAGGCTCTGAATTAGATTTTCCCTGCAGAATTGCGGAAAATTGAATCGAGTAAACATCTCTTCCCAGACGCTCAGCCGCCACACGGCTGCCTCATTCCTCTATAACGTGTCAAAGTGGATATAAACACGTCTGCTTATCCATCTCTCTCTCTCTTTCTCTCTCTCTCTCTCTCTCTTTCTATCTATCAATTACACTACGTCTCTTTTTCTCTCTCCTCTCTCTCGCCTCTATCTGTTTTTCTCTCTCGCACACACACAGTCTCTATCACTCTTTATCTCTCTCCACTCTCTGTCTGTCACTCTCACACACTCAGTCACTCTCTCTCTCTGTCCGTCTCATTCACACGCTTCTCTCCCTCTCGCTCTCTCTCCATGTCTCTCTGTCTGTGTCAAGACTCCTTATGTTATGGCAGTAAGTGTGAATGAGGGATAATTAAGCTGAGCAGAATCAAATGAGTAACAGACTAAAGGGAGTGTTGTAGTGAATGATGCTGTAGTGAACAGTGCTGTAGTGCTACAGTGCTGTAGTGAAC
>CM067500.1:541693-546693 GCA_034552555.1 Semaprochilodus insignis
TGTGTGTGTGTGTGTGTGTGTGTTACATAAGCACTGAAGTATCTCAGTTTCTTGTATTTCCAGATTCATTTTGGGCTGCTGAAAATAAAGCTACCAGGAGCATGCATGTGCACAGACAGACCTCGGGGATGGGGGTGGGGGTGTTGGGGAGGGGGGGCTGCTTGAGCCTTTGCCTTTATGCCTGCAGACTGTACTCATTGTCAGTGTGCATAATAACTGTGTGTTCTGTGACGCCGCAGGGATAGGGTTTACAGTGCAGCTCCGGTTCGATGGGCTTCATGGCTCTTGGGTGCCCCCTCTGGTGCAGGACCCAGTGTGCAAACATGTCCAACACGCACATATTGTAGTAATGTAGTAATAAACAGCCAGTTATTACCAACTGCTGGTTTGTTGAGGCTTAATAAATGCATTACAAGTGCACAGATCCAAATTTCTCTGTTATTACTAATTAATATTGTAGTAATAAACAACTAATTAATTAGCAGCTACTGGCTTGACAAGGCTAATTCTCTGTAAAGTCATTGACTTGGTGAGTTAGCTAATTAGCTAATAACATGTTGCTTGATGAGGTTTTACGAGTGCTCTGAAATGCTTATTCATCATTAGTTACTGCTTAATAATGTAGTAATAAGCATCCTGCTAATTACCAAGTAGTAGCTAGTAATAAACAGTCTGGTAATGCCAACAACTGGTTTATTAAGGCTTTGTAAGACACACAGACGCACACACATTCACAGACTGGTGAGATTGAGATTAAAGAGGCTGGAAGCGTCTGCTCTCCAGCCTCGTCAATTAATTAAAGCTAACTTTCCACCAGCAGCAGTTATGCTAATGAGCCTTGCTCCTCACCACCTCATTGGCTCTCCCCAGGGTCAGGACATATCTGATTGGCCATTCCAGAGGGAATGGATGGTCTGACTTGTTATTCCTGAGGCGTAGAACCCGTATACGGTTCTCCTGGACTGGTCAGTTCTCACAGGGTTAGCAGTTAGCGTTGTGCTAATGTCCTTCGTTCTTCATTCCCTTCTTTCTGTACTTTCTTTTTTCCTTCCTTCTCTTCAATTCTTCATCTTTGCTTTCTTTCTTTCTTTGTCTATCTATCTATCTATCTATCTATCTATCTATCTATGTTTCCATTTCTTTCTTCCTATATCTCTAGGTCTTTCTTTCTCTTATACTCGTTCTTTCTTTCTTTGTTCTTCCTTTCTTTCTTACCTTTTTTCTTTCTGTCCTCTTTTTTCCTTCCTTTGCTTTAATTCTTCATCCTTTTTTTCTTTCTTTCTTTAATATTTTTTCTTTTTATTCTTTTTTATTTCTTTTTCCCTTTCCTTCTTTTTATCAGTCTTGTCATTCTTCCTTTCTTCTGTCTTTCTTTCCATCATTTAATATTTCTGTCTTTCTTCAGATTCTACTGCTTTTTCCTTCCTTCCTTCCTTCCTTCCTTCCTCTCTCCCTTTCTTTCTTTAATCTCTTTAGATCTGTTTGTCCTGTGATTTCCTTTTATTCCATCTTTTACTTTTTCTTTTTTCTATCTTTTTCTTTGCCTCTATTTTTGTTCATCTTTCCTTTTTTCTGTTCTTTCTTTAGCCTTCTTTACCTTCATCTTCTGTAGTTACTGCTTAGTAATGTAATAAGCAGCTAGTTAATTATCGACTGGCTAGTAGTCCAGTTAGTACCTAATAATGTAGTTGTAAGCAGTCTGTAAATGGCTGTGTGTTTATTAAGGCTTAATAAGGGCGTTATAAGAGCTCCGGAAATCCTTTTTAGAACCTAGTCATAGCGTAATTAGCTAGTAATAAGCAGCTTGTTAATCACCAGGGATTGGTTTGTTAAAGCATAATAAAAGCATTACAGAGGCTCTGGAAATGTTTATTACAGCCTAGTTATTGTATAATGAGTTAGTAATAAGGGGTCTGGTAATGCCAACAACTGGTTTATTAAGGTTTTATAAGACGCACACACACACACACACACATTCACAGTACGTAGAACCATGAACTCTTGGAGAACCCAAACAGGGTCCCTCTACTGTTACAAGCTTGTGACACTTTAACATCGCAAGAACATGCAGAACCCCTGCGGAACCACCTTGTAGACTGTCAAAACACCATTGCCCAGTTACTTCTACCCTGGGTGAATGTATATTTAGATACCTAGCAGGTCATATGGCTAACATTAGCGGGCTAACATTAGCAGGCTAACTAGCTCGGTGTCTGTCTTTACCTCCTACTTCAGTCCCATTGGCTACTGTGGTCGTTTAGGCCAATGCGTTACTCTTCCAAAGGCTTGACCACATCAAGTAGCCTGGGAACTAAAACGAATGCCGAGATTAGATTGGAAGCATGGCTGCTTTTGGAGTTTGAGAGCCGCCTTCACTTTCCAAGCACACCACGTTCCAAGTGTCATTAACATGGAAGCTGGGTTGCCGGACCCTTCTACAGCACCTTGACTTTCCGTTGGCTGAATGGCTTAATGGTACATGGTAATGGGAGATTGACATGGGTGCTCAAGCAGGGTACGGCTAGTTGGGTTCCACATTAGCTTACTGTGCTCTTCTGTAGGGCCTGGCGTGACGTCGCCGTTTCAAGTGGTCTTGAGTGGTCATCTCGCTGAGCTTTTGCATGTTCCAGAGACGGGAAACACTTGGACGCATCCACGTGAACATGCTCAAGTACGCGAAACCTCTGGTGTGAACGCCGGGACCGCCTGAATGACTTCTCCCTCTCCCTCTCACAGCCTGTTTCATTGTCCTTCTAGCAGATTCAGTGTGTCGACACAAGACCTCTCCACCAAAAATCAATACAGGACGAGTATGTGTGCCGCTCTGAGACAATCTCCACTTACCTGCTAGATCAGACCGGTTCAGGGAAGATTCACTGAATTCCCCTGCACTGTATAATAAAGCCCATACAGTTTACTGTACGGTACCTACACAAGTCCATCATAACAGCTCACAGAGACTTGTCAAACTCACTAAACATGTGGCCAGAAGTATATGGACACTCCTCTTACTGTATTACTCATTGCCAAGCATGCAACCTCCGTAGACCCAACACCGGCAGTGGAATGGATTGGACTGTAGAGCTCAATGACCTCAAACATGGCACTCTCAGAGGATGCCATCTTTACCTCAAGTGAGTTTGGAGGTGGCTAGGAGCAACAACAACCCAGCTACCAAGCAGTAGACCACTTAGACTGCCTCTGGAAGCAACATCAGAACAAGAACTGGGCGCTGGGAGCTTCATGAAATGGGTCCCATGGTTGAGCAGCTGTAGCCAAGCCTAAGATCACCATGTGCAATGCCAAGCGTCGGCTGGAGTGGTGTAAAGCGCTGCCACTGGACTCTGGAGCATTGGAAACTTCTCTGGAGTGATGAATCAGGCTTCACTATCTGGGAGTCCAATGGAGGAATCTGGGTTTGGAAGAAGAATCCAGGAGAGCACTACCTACTGGAATGCAGAGTGTCAACAGTAAAGTTTGGTGGAGGTGGGATAATGGTCTGGGAGGGGTTCAGGGTTTGGCCTCGGACCTCAATTGTCCACAGTTATATGATGATTGTGTCCCTGTGCACAAGGCCAGCTCCATAAAGACCTGGTTGGAGAAGTCTGGTGTGGAGGAGGAACTCCAAAGGCCAGCATGGCCTCCAAGAGCCCTGACCTCAACCCTGCTGAACACCTCCATTTGCCCTCCCGCTGGCCTTCTACGCATCAGTGCCTGACCTTAGTGGAACCCTTCCCAGAAGAGTGGAGGGAACAACTCCTTATCGGATGGGATGCCCAACAAGCTCATGCAGATGTGATGGTCAGGTGTCCACGTACTTTCGTCCGGAAAGTCAGTTAACACAATATTCCATTTCACTCCAAACAGCCCTCAGTGAAGTGCTGCTGATTATACTCTGCCAGAATTACCATACTTATTAATCGCAGCAAATCATTTTTATATAATTACTCATGCAAATCCGAAGATGGCAATCTGTAATTCCCAACTAAAGACGGCAATATTAATGAGTTCCTTCTAAAAGGAGGAAATGGTTTGATAACGGTATTGGCAGCGATCAGAGCGCCGTGTGATGTTTGAAACAGAAGGGCTGCAGATTAATTAATCACTATTTATTCACCCACTGAATACGATTTCAATTACAACACAGATCAGCAATCAGAGCTGCATCGGGCCAGCCAGGCAGCTGGAAGCACACCATGAAATTCCACCATTCCACAGCTTTGGAATTTCATCATAGGTCTTCAGGACGTCCGTTTGTAGTACAGCGTTTATTAGCGCTAACACTTTCAGACGCTGGTTTAGCACAGATACCGCAGACACCATTTAGCAACACCCTAGCAATCACTTGGGATACTATAGCATCCACCTAGCAACACACTAGCAACTAACAAAACCCTGGCAATTCCTTAGCAGCACCCTAGCAACTACCTGGGGTACTATAGCAACAAGCTAATAACACCCTGGCAACTTCTTAGCAACACCCTGGCAACTACCTGGGATACTATAGCAACCAGCTAAGAACACCCTGGCAATTCCTAAGAAACACCCTAGCGACTACCTGGGGTACTATAGCAACCAGTTAATAACACCCTGGCAACTTCTTAGCAACAGCCTAGCAACTACTTGGGATACTATAGCAACCAGCTAACAACACTCTGGCAACTGCTTAGCAACATGCTAGCAACTACCTGGGATACTATGACAACCAGCTAACAACACCATAGCAACTACCTGGGGTACTATAACGACCGGCCAACAACACCCTGGCAACTGCTTAGCAACACCCTATTAACTACATGGGATACTATAGCAACCAGCTAATAACACACTGGCAACTGCATAGCAACACCTAGCAACTACCTGGGATACCATAGAAACCACCTAGCCTAACAACACCCTAGCAACCACTTAGCAACACCCTAGCAACACCTTTTTATGACATCACAAAAATGTTCAGTTTAAAGCGGGTGGGTTTAGCTGCCGTATATGGTCTGTGACCG
>CM067500.1:549193-558774 GCA_034552555.1 Semaprochilodus insignis
GAGGGCCCGAGCCCATGAAGGTGATGGATTCGGCGAGACCGTATTAGACTCTCCGGTGGTTATGGCTTTATTAAGGCTGTCGTTGATAGACCCCTGCACTGCAGGTTCAGGTCAGTGTGCTCAGGAAATAAAGCAGGAATCCGGATCTCCTCTGCACTCGCTCCCAGATTAATTCCCTCCCACGGCTCGCACGTCCGTCGCTGCTGCGGCGTTTATTAAAATCCATGATCATCCCACAACGCCGACCGGCATAGCAGAACAATCAACTGGGATTCAAACCCACGACTCTCTGATTGGAGCCGAGTTCTCTCAGCTCTGCGCTGTTCCAACTCTACAAGTCAGGCAGGAATTGTGTTGGAGCTACACATACCGTAACATCACTGAAGCTCTGCATTACAACTCAAATAGAGTTATTCAGCATTTAACCCATATAATAACCAAATATAATAACCACCGAACTCGTACATACGTATTATAACTGATATACACATATTAGGGCCATTTCTCCACAACACAAATTAGAACCCTCAAGGTCACTTATAACTCAACTCAACACTATAACTTAGTCAACTCTACATATTATAACTCATACTGCATTTAATGTTACATAATGTAACTTGGCTTCACAAAGTATTCCCATATTACAACTTACATCCACATATTTTGACACAACTCCCAATATTCTAACTTATAATCCAGTTCCACATATTATAACTAGCATCCACATAACTCAACTCCCAGTATTCTAACTTGAATCCACATAGTATGAGTCACATCCACATTCCACAATTCCACATAAAACTCCACTCCCAATATTGTAACTCCCATCCACATATTATAACTTAACTCCACATGTTATAACTCATATCCACATATTATAACTCAACTCCACATATTATAACTCAACTCCACATATTATAACTCATATCCCCGTATTATAACTTAACTCCACATATTATAACTCATATCCACATATTATAACTCAACTCCACATATTATAACTCACATCCCCATATTGTAACTCCCATCCACATATTATAACTCAACTCTGCATATAATACCTCACATCCACATATTATAACTCATATACACATACTATAACCCAGCTCCACATATTATAACTAGCATCCACATAACTCAACTCCCAGTATTCTAACTTGAATCCACATAGTATGACTCCACATTCCACAATTCCACACAAAACTCCACTCCCAATATTATAACTCACATCCACATATTATTACTCAGCTCCCCATATAATACCTCATATCCACATATTATAACTCATATACACATATTATAACTCATATACACATATTATAACTCAAATCTACATATCATAAAGACATGAACATATTGTAACTCATATACACTTATTACTCTCATCCACATATTATAACTTAGCTCTGAATATTGTAACTCAACTCTGCATGTTATAGCACAGCTCCATATGCTATAACGTAACTCCACATGTTATAATGCAACTTCACATATTATTACCAGCATCCACATATACTTACACTTAACTCAACTCCACATATTATAACTTACATCCTCATACTGTAACTCACATCCCCAAATTAACTCAACTCCACATATTATAACTCAACTCCAAATATTATAACTCATATCCACATATTGTAACTCACATCCCCATATTAACCCAGCTCCACATATTATAACTCAACTCCACATATTATAACTCATATCCACATATTGTAACTCACGTCCCTATAACTCAACTCCAAATATTAAAAATCATATCCACATATTATAACTCACATCCCCATATTATAACTCAACACCAAATATTATGACTCACATCCTCATAACTCAGCTCCACATATTATAACTCATATCCCCGTATTATAACTCAACTCCACATATTATAACTCATATCCACATATTATAATTCAATTCCAAATATTATAACTCACTTCCCCATATTGTAACTCACATCCCCATATTATAACTCAGTTCCACATATTATAACTCATATCAGCATATTATAACTCAACTCCACATATTATAAGTCACATCCCCATATTATAACTCAACTCCACATATTATAACTCATATCCGCATATTATAACTCAACTCCAAATATTATAACTCACATCCCCGTATTATAACTCAGCTCCACATATTATAACTCATATCCGCATATTATAACTCAACTCCACATATTATAACTCATATCCCCGTATTATAACTCAGCTCTACATATTATACTCACATCCTCCTATTGTAACTTAACTCCACATATTGTAACTCAACTGCACATATCAACTCCACATAACTCTGTACCGTTTTCATGTTATTATTCAGTTTGCTATTGTAACACAGGTATACAAACATGTCCCTGAGCCCGGTCCAGAACCTGATATTCTGTAGGGTGGTGTAGATGTAAGTTTAGAAGCCAAGGTTTTTGAGATCTCAGGTTCTGAGATCAGGCTGGAACACACTGAGATGTTCCATTAGGCGGAGTGAGGTCTTCGGTGATTGACCTTTAGTGGAGAGAGAATGAAGGTCCAGCCGTTTATGATGTCTGCGATTAGCGATGAGCATTAAAAACAGATTACCGGACCATCTGACCTCCTGAAGCTCCAGAGCCACTAATTACACTTCACGCATTCTTTCATTATCTCTCTCTCTCTCTCTCAAAACTGGGAACAAAGGGCTCTGTCACCGAGGAGAGGTTACCCTGTTCTTCAACCATGTTCTTGAGTGGATCAGACACAGCAGTGCTGCTGGAGTGTTTAAACACGGTGTCCACTCACTGTCCACTCTATTAGACACTCCTACCTTGCTGGTCCACCTTGTAGATGTACAGTCAGAGACGATAGCTCATCTGCTGCTGCACAGTGCAGTGAATGATCCACCACCCACATCATACCTGCTCTGTGGTGGTCCTGTGGGGGTCCTGACCACTGAGGAGCAGGGAGAAAGGGGGCTGCAGTGTGTGTGTGGGTAGTAATAATGTATACATGTGTAAGAGGGGCTTTGATTCCGAACCTTTGAAGGGGAGTGTAAATACGCACACAGACACACACATACACACACACACACACACACACACACACTGCTAGGAGAATCTCTGTCAGCCCCACACTGAGACAGACAGAACGAGGGAAGAAAGGAGAGAGGAAGCAGAGCTTGCTGATTTTTAGTTTTGCTTCTTCTCCTTTTCTTTCTTTCTGTGCTCGCTCTCTCTCTCTCTCTCTCTCTCTCTCTCTCTCGCACAGGTAGCAGTCTGTTTGATCTCTTCTCTTTCATCTCTTGCAGAGCGCCTGACTTTAAGGGCAGAACACAGCTCTCTCTCTCTCTCTCTCTTTCTGTCTTCTATTATCATTTCTTCCTTTCTCTTCTTGTCTCTTCTCTTCTCCCCTCTTCTTCTCTATTCTTTTCTCCTCTCTTCACTTTTCCTTTCTTCTCTTCTCTTCTCTTCTCTTCTCTTCTCCTCTCTTCTCCTTTCATCTCCTCTTCTTTTTTTGTTTTCTGATCTTTCCTCATCTCCTATAGAAGAGTTTGTTCTTTTCTTTCTCTCTCTTCTCTTCCCTTTCTTTTTTCTTCTTCTCTCTTCTCCCCTCTTTTCTTCCCTTCTTTTCTTCTCTCTTCTATCATTTTGTTCTTTTCTTTTTCTCTAACCTCTTTTCTTTCTTATCATTTGTTCTTCTCTTCTCTTGTCTTCTTCTCATTTCTCTAACCCAAACTGATCTATGATCTGTATCATATGTATATATATAACCACATGACCTTCAGGGTTCATGTTGTACTTGTCTGTCCTGGACTTGAGCTCATATGACAGTTGTCCAACCTCTCTTCAAACCCTGCTGGCAATTTCTGCTACCATACCTTTATGACCGATGAGTGTAAATGAGCTGTGCCCTGATTGGCTGTGCCCTCACTTATAAATCAGTCCCATCTGAAACCCTCCCTGTAACTGTAGTGTGAATGGGCGGGGCCTACACTGCTACAGGCCGCTGATGTATGGATTCAGTTCGTCCTCTAACTGAGAGTTCGGTTCCTGAAACCCTGTTTGGATTGACTCTGTGAGGCTTTGGCCAGAAATAGAGTAGATAAAAGCAATTAGCAGAGCCGTTAGCGTCCATTATTAGCACTGGAGTAGTAGAATATCACCTGGAAATGAGAGAGAGAGAGAGAGAGAGAAGGAGGGGGGTGCCTTGTTCTGAAGACCTTGCTGAAAATGAGCAGTCAGTCTCTCTGTCCATTTCCTCCAGACAATGAATGGCGTCATTGCAGTGAGAGGATAATTGCGGCTCCTGAGGAGCTCTGAGTGCCGCCTCATTCTTACTGTGGAGGAATGACAGGTAAAATGTCACAGAGCACCTCTGCACTCCACATATGGCATAAAATTCCCATGCAAAAACACAGCAACATGGAAAACTCGCATGGAAACACGACCACAAGCTCCAATGACAGCTGTGACTGGATTGGGCATAGACTGGACAAGTTTCTGGATGTAGCCATATCAATGTTCAGACACTCTTACCTCAAAGAATTGGTCAGTTGGACCAGATTTGGTGGATGCCTTCCCTGCCACAATTCCGAGGTGAATTCCCTGTAGACTGGGATTTTAGCCACTGCTGGTAGACCCGTATGACCGTACGCTTCCATACACCTGCAGATTCAGCTACTTCCTTCACACTATGGTCTTTGGCACGCCCAAATGCAGTTACTCCTTTTAGCCAATCATTAACATCTGCTTTGGAGCCATTTTCCACACATGGACCGAGACATTCCCTGCACTGTAGCACCTCTTCCCAATCTATGGATCCCATCACTCACACCTTCAGGTGTTTATAGCCACATCATCCTCCTGCAGCGACATTCTCTGTTAAAGTGAGAGATAGAGGTCATGATCAGTGCCAGACGCTGGCGGCTCTACAGCAGTCATTTTAGTCAGGCCGGCTGACGAGCAGAAGAAGGACAGGACAGGACAGGAGAGGAGACCAGCCAATGGAGACAAAGCTCTGGTGACTCTAGCAGCTCTGGTGGCTCCCACGTGACCACTCAGGCGAACGTCGCTCAATAAAGAGAGAGAAGGAGAGTGTGGAGTGAGAGTGAGAGGCACTGATGAGCAGGATCTCCTTCATTGAGATCAGTCTGTTCCTTAATATATGGCAGTGTTAGAAACAGAGACCTATGGGTAAACGTGGACTGGTGCTTGGGCCCCTGAGTTGCCACTGGCACCCTATACTGTATTACTGACCTGTGTTCAGGGTGAAAGAGTGTGAACACACTACACTATATGTTGCACACCATGTTAAGCAGCAGCAATGGTCTGCACAACATCGTACAGAAAGCTGGAAACCTGCTGTTCTTACACATGGGCTAATGCTGAGGTGTTCCATCACCGCTTATCTTCTCACGGCTCCTCACCTTAGCACACGCCAACACGCGTCACATTCACGAGGGATTATTCTAAACAGCTTCCTGAATCCAGCAGTATAGCTCCTCACTCTCTCTCTCTCTCTCTTCCCCTGCTCTCTCTCAGGCTCCCACGCCCAGAAACCTGGCCGGGGCAAGGCTGGTACGGGAGAAACGGGAAGGGTTTGCTTTGATTATGTACACATCTCTCGTGTCTGATTGTGTCTTCACACCCCACATGCCTCTGTACTCAGTTATTTAGCTGTCAGACAAGTGTTGCCATGGAAACAGAGCATATAGACAGTCTGACTGGTGAAGCAAAACTCCACACAAAACTCCACAAAACCTAGAAACACTCCGAAGTGGACATTTCTTCGGCATGCAGCATCTGCAGGCTGGAACACTGAGTACGGAATGCAGACTGAGGTCCAAACAAGCTCTAAACGTCTCCAAAACACTGAAGGAAACCTGATCGTTGATGATTCTTCGTAAGTAGAAGATGTTGTATTGGGATATGAATGGAAAAAGAAGGGCAGATTCCGTGCACAACATGAACTGAGTGTAATTATTATGTAGTTACTATGTAATTACTATGTAATTAGATAATTATGTTTGAAAAGTACAGCAAGATGGTTGCAATAACACTAGAGCTTCAGACTTCCATAGACTCTTTACAATTAAGGTGCTGAAAAGTGTTCTTTGGAGAAACACCTTCAAGGAACCCTAAAGAACCTTCCAATAGCTGGTTCTTCAGGTGAGATTTCCTATCCAGAGCAACTTACAGTTTGGTCGTCTCCACCAAGACAAAAGCGGGACTCACTCCATGACAGTCTGGCACGACACCATTGCAGTCTTTGGTGGCGGTGACGTGGTGTTAAGGACAGTCGTGGTAATGGTCGGTGTGCACGTAGTCCTGCGTGTGCAGGCATTTGCCAATGGTGCTGCACTAACAGGATGACTCATGGTGGGCATCACTGCTCGCTGGATGTCTGTAATCGTGGCTGTTGGGTCAGTCAGGTACAGAGATAAGGCCCGTCCTTGCTTACGTCACATGGAACTTGAGTCAATCGCATGCCTCACAATGTCAAACCTACCCACCAAGTTTCATTCCTGTCAGTTGATTCGTTCTGGGTGCAGCCATCAACAGTGCCTTCACAGATGTTAGCTAGCTTGCTAACATTCACCAAATGGGGCATTCTAGGTAGCCACTGGACAGAAGCTCTTGGCATGTGACCGCTGCCACCGTCCACTCTTAGCAAGAAACCACATTCAGCAGCAGACAAAGGAAGTGATGTAAATGGACAAAGGAAGTGATGTTGGGACTGCTTTCCACTGCTAGCGACGCTCTTGGAGAGGAAAGGGTAGAAGTTTGATGTTCATGGTTTCTTCTAGACTAGTAAGGAGTGAAGACAGAGGAGGGGCTGCACATGTTCTGGTGATATGCTGCCTCTGATTGTACTGGGGTATGGATTTGCCAGGTTGCATCATCTTACAAACTTCTCCCTTAGCAATTAGCATTAGCGTTAGCATTGACTCAGAAGTGTGTTTTATTGAATGTTGACTCTTATCGACTCACAAAGAAAAGGAAGTAGGAGCTGAACAGGAAGGAAAGAGTAGCATTAGCACTTCCTCGGGAAAGTCTAAACGCGTCCGCAGTTTGGAATCATGACTCGGCACTTTTTAAACGTGCTCAATTTGCTATACACTAGTATGACGATGGCGTCCGGAGCTGTTTGAGTCTTCGCTTCCCTGCGCTGTGGTTGTGTAAGTCATTCAGGGTCAGATCTTTGCTTTCTTCAGAGGAAGAAAGCAAAAAAAAAAAAAGACAAGAGGATATGAGTGTGTGATGGAAGAGGAGTGCGGAACGGCGGGATGAAGGCAGAGAGTGGTTCGGTGGGGCGCTGGCGGGTTTAGAGATGAAAGGATGGCTTTGAACCGAGCTTTGGGATTCTGAGCTCCTCTGTCATTCCGCTGCTGGAAAATAACAGGCAGCGGCTACGCTAGGCTAGCATAGCGGTGGCACAGATTTAACGCTACGGAGAGCCTGACAGCACTGCAGCGTCAGCACATCCAGCGCTAACCGCGGCTGACGGGAACTTTTCTGCCCGTTGTTTTAGAGGAGGTAATGAAACAGGACTTCATTGGGAACCTCTGCTTGTAGTTCCACTGTCGCCTGCTCCAGAGGTCCATCACATTGGAGGGATACGGACCAATCTGGGCTCTAAGGAATGCACTTCTCTGCCTTGCAGTTATGTAGTTCACTCATTATGGTTCTTTTGGGACTGTGGTTCTTCTGTGGCATCACTCTGAAGAACCTGCGCATGTTGAACTGATGAGAACGTCTCATATCTCCCTTTGTCTCTCTCTCATATCTCCCTATCTCTCTCTCATATCTCCCTGTGTCTCTCTCTCATATCTCCCTATGTCTCTCTCTCGTTTCTCCCTATGTCTCTCTCTCATATCTCCTTTTGTATCTCTCTCGTATCTCCTTTTGTCTCTCTCTCATATCTCCCTATGTCTCTCTCTCATATCTCATTTTGTATCTCTCATATCTCCCTATGTCTCTCTCTCATATCTCCTTTTGTATCTCTCATATCTCCCTATGTCTCTCTCTCATATCTCCTTTTGTATCTCTCTCATATCTCCCTGTCTCTCTCTCATATCTCCCTATGCTCCCCATGTCTCTCTCTCGTATCTACCCATGTCTCTCTCTCTCTCATATCTCCCTAAGTCTCTCTCTCTCATATCTCCCTATGTCTCTCTCTCATATCTCCTTTTGTATCTCTCTCATATCTCCCTAAGTCTCTCTCTCCCTCTCATATCCCCTGTCTCTTTCTCATATCTCCCTTTGTCTTTCTTTCTCTCTCTCTCTCATATCTCCTTATGTCTCTCTGACACATCTTCCTATGTTTCTCTCTCTCTCATATCTCCCCATGTCTCTCTCTCTCTTTCTCATATCTCCCTTTGTCTCTCTTTCTCTCTCTCTCTCATATCTCCCTATGTCTCTCTCCCTCTCTCTCTCTGTCTCATATCTCCCTGTCTCTTTCTCATATCTCATATCTCCTTATGTCTGTATCACATCTACCTATGTCTCTCTCTCTCATATCTCCCTATGTCTCTCTCTCTCCCTGTCTCATATTCACCCATGTCTCTTTCTCATCTCTCCCTTAGTCTCTCTCTCTCTCTCTCTCATAGCTCCCTATGTCTCTCTCTCTCCGTCTCATATTTCCCCATATCTCTTTCTCATATCTCCCTTAGTCTCTCTCTTTCTCTCTCTCATATCTCCTTGTATATCTCTCTCTCACCTCCCTGTCTCTCTTTCTCCCTCATCTCTCTCTCTCATGTCTCCCTTTGTCTCTCTCTCTCTCTCTCTCTCTCTGTTTTTCATATTTCCCTGTCTCTCTCCCGTATCTCTCGATGTCTCTCTCTCTCTCCCTTTCTCTCTCTCTCTCTCTCTCTCTCTATGTTGTTAGAGAGTGTGTCTCCTACAGTCGTACATGACTGAGGTCTTGTCCTTGTTTTGAGGCGTGTGTCTGGGCTCCTCTGCGTTCAGCTCTCTGTGATCTTCTCTTTGAGTAGATATCTCCTGCATCTCTCCATCACAATCCACATTCCTTAATCACTCCTTCATAAATACATAAACTCATAATAAAACACTCAAACACTGTTTTATCTCTGATACAATCTTCCCCTTAACTCCCCTCTCTGCTGTAAGCTGAAAAAAACTCGGTATCAATTATTCATCTTTTATTCCCTTTGATTTTCTCCCAGCTTTTATTCCTCTTTCTTCCTTCCTTTTATTCCTTCACTCTTTTTTTCCTTTTCATATGTTTTGCCAGCCACAGATCGTCTTCTGCAGGTTCCTACACCTGTGTTGTATACTTCCTGTAGCTCCTTGTTTTCGTTAGCAGGAAACAGGACCCAGATTAATTAGGGCCAATGATGAACACTTTAACGGGGAACTCTGTATAATTCAGTGCGTGCGGTATAAACAGAGTGATTGAGAGCGGGTTTGGTGTGAGGTGTAAACAGTGATCGAGAGGGGGTTTGGTGTGAGGTGTAAACGGAGTGATTGAGAGTGGGTTTGGTGTGAGGTGTAAACGGAGTGATTGAGAGTGGGTTTGGTGTGAGGTGTAAACAGAGTGATTGAGAGCGGGTTTGGTGTGAGGTGTAAACAGAGTGATTGAGAG
>CM067500.1:558912-583886 GCA_034552555.1 Semaprochilodus insignis
CTCCAGAGCAGATGTTAATGATTGGCTAAAAGGAGTGACTGCATTTGGGCGTGCCAAAGACCATAGTGTGAAGGAAGTAGCTGAATCTGCAGGTGTATGGAAGCGTACGGTCATACGGGTCTACCAGCAGCGGCTAAAATCCCAGTCTACAGGGAATTCTCCTTGGAATTGTGGCAGGGAAGGCATCCACCAAATCTGGACCAACTGACCACTTCTTTGATGTAAGAGTGTCTAAACATTGAAGCGGTCCAGAAGCTTGTCCAGTATATGTCCAATCCAGATCCAGCTGTTATTGGTGCTGGTGGAGTTCAGACAGGTGCATGGTGGACGTCACCAGGTTGGCACAGAGATTTCGGCCCTCTTTGGGTGCCTACTGTTTGCCCTCCTTGGCGTCTCATGTACAACAAGGCCATAAAAAGAGGCAAATGGCTGTAAGGATACTTCTACATCCCTCCATCCTGCTCGCTTGGTTGCAGCTCCTTCTCATAACTGTAGTGGATGGAAACATTTGAATGGCAACCCAACCCCTCTCTCTCTATCTCTCTCTCCTTCTCCCTCTCTGTCTCTCTCTCTCTCACTATCTCTCTTTCTCTCTCCCTCTTTCTCTCTCTGTCTCTCTCCCTCTCTCCCTCTATCTCTCTCTCTCTGAGCGGTGGTGTCTGGTTGTTGAATAGACAGGTGGAAGATTAGGTCTTGGTGCAGTCCGTGTGTGTGTGTGTGTGTGCGTGTAATAGGCAGTAGATTAAGTTTGTCAGTGTGTGATGGTCTGTCTCTGTCATTCACACACACACACACACACACACCTATCTATGTATATAGAGATACATACATTGAAGTGTCAGCAACGAGTGAGACACAGTGGAGGTGTAATGGTGCACAGAGAAGGCGGAAGTCACCACCAACCACAGGTTCCTCGCTAAACCCCTCCCATTTCCAACGTACCCAACAAGCCATAAAGCCTGAACTAACAGACAACAACCCTAAACTACATGAAGGGTTCCCAGTGTTGGAGGCCGGATGCCTACCATGAACCTTTGCATATGGTTGGTGTGTACAGCCACACCTCAAGAGTCTCTCGGTGCCAGTGCCAGCCAGCAGAGGGTCGCTACTATACATTAGGTAGCATTGCCTTACAGCAGGAGGGGAGTGGGTTCAATTCCCGGGTCAGGCAAACAGGACTTTAGGGCTAGTCAAAGTTTGGGGAACCTGACCACTGAGTCAACAAGGACATGACTGAAGTGCCCTTGAGCAAGACATGGGAAGGCTGATAGTGTCCCCTCAATGGACTAATGAGGAAAGGTGCTTCCGCAAGCAGATGGCAAGAAAGGCACCACAGGTAGAGAGAGGACAGCGCTCGAGGCACCTTGGGTAGGCTCAACCACAGAGCTGGTGTGGGAAGGCTCACAGATAATGCTTGCATGGGAAGGCTCAAGGTTGGAGGTAGCACTGCGAGGCGTGATGGCACTGCCAGGAAGAGGGAGGCTAGTGAAGGAGGCACCGTGGTGATCAGCGGAGCAAGTCTGTTACAAGCTTCAGATGGAATGTTCATGGAATGTTTGTGACCTGTCCTGCCTTGGACTGGCAGCTTGTCCAGGGTGTTTCCTGCCTTCCTGCCCTCCAGCAAGTGCTGGAATAGGTTCCAGCGCCCACCGCAACTCCAAAGGATAAGCAGCTTAGAAGATACATTAGCTTAGCATTTGTATACTAATATAATTCAATAGGGATGCTTGCTAAAATTAGCATTAACGTACAAGTGGGCTTTATGTCGTTGGTCTGACATTTATGGCCCGAGCTCTCGCATGGTTGCCCTTGTTCTGTAAATCTTGCCATCAGTAGCTCCGGGTGGGGCGTGAGCAGGCGAACCGGCCTGGACGTTATGAGCTGTTTGTGGAAACATGTGAGGCTTATAAAGCAGGGGAGCGGCGGGTATTGCTTTTTGAAGGGTCGGTAAGGTCTGATAGGTGTACGCACATGCGAGCGCGAGTATGTGTGTGAGGTAGAGTAGATTGCGTCTCCATATAGAAGATTAGATTTCCCATCGGCGGCTTATGAGAAGAGGGGAGCGTGACAGGATTTATGGATGTGTATGTGTACTCTCCGAGATGAAAGGTTCCAGCCCTGTTACCACTTCCTTCCACGCCGTACCATTTGACCTCCAAGTGCCTCGCTCAACACTCGGCCATAAACGCGACCATCAGCACATGTGGATATTCATCACATATATAATAGCACTGTGCGGAAGTCTGAGACCAACCTTCTCTCCTTCCATCCTTTCCTTTTATGTTTTTAGGCATAAAATGTTCTATAACTCAGGCTACGAGTAATATATGACCAACGCTACACTCATCATCAAAAGAAGATCTGCTCCCAGAAGGAGGTGTGGGATTGCAGGTCTGTTGGGAAGGAAGATAAAGGTGACCAGGATCAATAACTGATGATCAATTTAGGCTGATATGATCAATATTTACTGAGATACACATACAGAAGTCTGTCTCTCACTAACCCAACACGCCAGACGTCTTGGTATGGAGCTGTAGATGTTCCTAATGGTGTCCTGTGATAATCCATCCCATGCAGCTTGAATATCCTCACACAGTTCCTGCAGATGGAGCGGTAGGGGTGGAGGTGGACTGACACCAGGCCTTCTGGACGTGTGACGTGTGACCACAAACCGTTCATCTTGGCGCTGACCACGGTGCCTCCACACACGGATTCGTTGGTCGTCTCCACCAAGACAAAAGCGGGACTCGTCACTGAAGATGACCCGCTGCCGTTCTGAGTCACTCCATGACAGTCTGGCACGACACCATTGCAGTCTTTGGTGACGGTGACGTGGTGTTGAGGGCAGTCGTGGTAACGGTCTGTGTGTATGTAGTCCTGCGTGGTGCAGCCGTCTGCCAATGGTGCTGCACTAACAGGATGACTCATGGAGGACATCACTGCTCGCTGGATGTCCACAATCGTGGCTGTTGGGTCCGTCAGGTACAGCGATAAGACCCATCCTTGCTTACGTCACATGCACGTCTGAGTGTGAAACTTCAATCATTAGCATGTCTCACGATGTCAAACTTACGCACCAAGTTTCCTTCCTGTCATTTGATTCCTTCTCCTTCTTTTTCCTCAGCAACTACAATTTAGAACGGTCTATCACATTGGTGTCCGACTCCCCCAACTGTGTGCTGTCTACGCGTCGCAATGCCAGCTTGAGCAAAGATACACTTCGTGAGGGCATTTCATCGTCTGCTTCATTCGTCTGATTTCCTTGCATCTTCTCACAAGTGACAATTCCTGTCGCTTTTTCCCGAGAAGGTTTTAGACATGCTTCTTTCGGCATTTGGAGATTATAAAGGTCCCACACAAAGCCAAACCAAGAAATGTCAAAGCATGCTACATGGCATATCTGAACCAATCGACACCAGCCAATGAGATTTTATGCTTATTCTCCTATATTCACAATTGGTTGCTGATTACAAAGGAAATTACCATATTTGGAACCAGATAACACTGTCCAGGAGAGAGACGTTCTCTTTCCTGTAGTCTGATAGAAGACGTGTGATGGAACCTCAATGGCCCAAAATTGACCAGTGCATTGGTTCTAATGATGTTGAGCTTTCAGCTTTGGGTACTAGATCTCGATCTTCTCTCAGCAGCGTGCTTGGCATCTTTATCTTACTGTAGTATGAAAGTCATTTTCGGAAGGTCTTAATGATGCAATCAACCAAAACCAAATCCCCAGATGTTGTTATACAGATCCTCCACCATACGTGCCTGTCGGGTGTTAACATGGTTTCATAGAGATTCTCAGACATCCAGTTATGTTTTATTGTCCAGTGTATTTTTGAGTTGTCTTCTCACGTTGCCCATTTCGACCAAAAGAACCCTACTTCTTGAACTGGTTGCATTCAGGCTTCTTAGAACCTTGGCGCTATTCAGGGAACCAGCCTGGGTTCCCACCAGTTTTTATTGGACTTCAAAGGATACAACATCAGTGTCAACAGAGGGCGCTGCACAGCGGTAGTAAACAGTAGTACCAAGATGGCGGAGCGTGTAGGTTACCTGCGAGCGTTTGGGCTGTTATTCCAGATGTTTGTTTACATCCAGAAAGCAAAATTAGGGGCACAAACCGGAATACCGGAATGGAACCCAAGGTATCAATGGAAGGATGGCCTGAAACACCTGTGGATGTTCTCAGATTTGAAGCAAGGGTGGAGCTTGATGTTCTCCTCCACTCTGGTGGGTCTACCAGGTCTTCCAGATGGTTGGTAGGAGTCACCTTCTTTCCTTCCTTATGTAAGTGGACTGTTTTACATCTGATCTCCCCAGATCCAACTCCTGAAAAAGGAATAACTCAATGGCCGATTTGATTGTTAGATCTTGGAATGACGGTCTCTGAGTTTTGCACACCAATGCTTAGGGCAAATGGACTTGATAAAATGGACAATGAGTGAAGATACAGGGCGGCCATGGCTCTTAACATGGCCAGTGAGTGCCGGTGTGTTTGTGTTTGTATGTAGTGTAATAGCCTCCCTTGTCGTCAGTCCATCACCACCGTAGACACTTCCAGTAAACACCATTATCCCTTCACTATCTCTGAGTGTTTATACGGCCGTAAAGCGATTTCTATCACGGTGCACGCATTAGGTTCACTTCCAGTGGTGCAAGACCATTACACACCCAACCGTCTGACCAGTTTATATGACGGCTGGGAAGTATGTGGGCGGTTATGGACAAAATAGCATACTCAGATCACTGCCGGGGCTAATTTCGTCCACTTGTATAACTATAACAAGTGTACTGCTTGCTTTTCGACCATAGCCGATCACTCTTTAGGGTCAAATTTTGGGCAAATAAGACGAACGAGACACGATTAACCGTGAATAATTACTGTAATCACTGGACAGCTCTACTGTGGTCATGTTCCAGGGCTGAGAAACCTGTATGCGTGCCTCCATGGTTAAATCTAGCAGGACTGTCTGGAGCTTAGCGCCGGTGTGCGCAGCCACCACTGCAGACTGATTACAGCGGCTTACGAACACGACCAATCCCCACAACCGTTTACCGGCATGTGTGAGTGAGTGCCTGCCTCCTTACCAGGTGCTGGCTGACCTTGCAGAAGATAAGGCTCACTCGGTGGGAGGGGGTAAATCTCGAACGTGTGGGAATTTCAGCAAACCACAGGCCGATTCACAAATCCCCATAATTGTGTCCCGAAGCACTAAAGTACTGATCTTACCAGGCTATTGAACACAGCCGTCTAAAAGCGTCGTAGGGAAACATCTGGCAAAATGCACACCAAGTGGCCACTTTATTGGAAACACCTACATTTACATTTACATTTACGGCATTTAGCAGACGCTCTTATCCAGAGGGACTTACAACCGTGCTTAGTGTTCCGTTGGATAATATTCCAGCTAGTACAGGAAGTTTAGAGCCTAAAACTCACCCTGAGCTCAGACACTGCCCGAACAGGGGGCCAGTGCTGATACCTAGATAGATCAATACACACATATAGAGCAAAAAGAGCACTACCTGGCAACCCCAGCCCAGTGCTCACACCTATAGAAAAAAGGTCATTATAAGTGCAATATAAGTGCAACACAACACAAGTACATACACAGTTTGCACCTCTACTAGTGCTCACTCACTTAAGTGCATTATGAAGAGATGGGTCTTTAGTCTGCGTTTGAAGACCGCGAGAGACTCTGCTGTTCGGACGCCCAGTGGGAGTTCATTCCACCATCTGGGAGCCAGGACAGAGAAGAGTCTGGACGCTTGTCTTCCATGAGACTTCAGGGATGGCGGTTCGAGTCTAGCTGTACTTGAAGCGCGAAGGGTTGCAGTAGTCTAGCCTTGAGATGACCAGAGACTGGACCAGCAGCTGGGTGGCCTCCTGGGTGAGGAAGGGTCGAATCCTCCGGATGTTGTAGAGGAGGAATCTGCATGACCGAGTCAGGTTCGCTATATGAGCCGAGAACGATAACTGGTCATCCAGAATCACTCCAAGACTTCTTGCATCCTCAGTCGGGGTGATCAAGGAGTTCCCGAATGAGATGGCAAGATCATGGTGAGGACCCGTAGTGCTGGGGATGAACAGCAGCTCAGTCTTGCTGGGATTGAGCTTGAGGTGGTGAGCTGTCATCCATGAGCTGATGTCGGTCAGGCACGCTGAGATGCGATTGCATACCTGTGTATCAGATGATGGGAAGGAAAGCATGAGTTGAGTATCATCAGCATAACAGTGATAAGAAAAGCCATGAGCAGTAAACACCTACCTTGGACTTCCACTCACTGGCCATTTTGTTGGAAGCACCTGCTTTCAACTTCCAGTAATACCCATTTTGTGGTTCCACCAACTGGCCACTTTATCAGAAACAGCCACTTTGTGCTTACACTTACTGGTCACTTTATTAGAAACACCTGCCTTCAACTTCCACTAACTGGCCACTTTACTGGAAACACTTATCCTTGGACTTCCACTAACTGACCACCTTATTAGAAACACCTATGTTGGCCTTCCAATCACTGGCCATTTTATTGGAAACACCTGCTTTCAAGTTCCAGTAACTGGGCACTTTATCAGGAACTCCTATTTTGTGCTTCCACCAACTGGCCACTTTATTGGAAACACCTGCCTTCAACTTCCACTAACTGGCTGCTTTTACTGGAAAACACCTACCTTGTACTTCCACTAACTGGCCACTTTATTAGAAACACTTAGCTTGTACTTCCACTAACCGGCCACTTTATTAGAAACAATTAACCCCTTTTTCCATTAACTGGCCACTTTATTAGAAACACCTACCTTGTACTTCCACTACCTGGTCACTTTATTAGAAACACTTACTCCCTTTGTCCACTAACTGGCCACTTTATTGGAAACAACTACCCCCTTTGTGCACTAACTGGCTACTTTATTACACACACTTACCTTGTACTTCCACTCACTGGTCACTTTATTAGAAACACCAACCTTCTACTTCTACTAAATTGTCAATTTGTTAGAAACCACTGCTTTCTACTTCCACAAACTGGCCACTTTATTAGAAACACTTACAGTCTATTTGGAAAGTGCTCTGTACCGCGGTGTTGCTGGGGTTTTCACACCACTCAAAAATATCTAGGGAAAAGCAGCTCTGCGGTTGGAAATTGACCACTGATTAAGGACTGGAGTACTCAAATGTGCTGGAAAACAACAAAAGCGCAATTACTGAGCAATTCCGTACAGTTACGGCATTCCAGGCAGACGCTTTCCTCTAGAGTGACCTACAGAAGTGTCTTCTCGTCTGCTAGGTACATTTTTCTTATGCTCAGAAACAAATAGGCCAGATCCTAAGGATGCTGTCAAGCTAAGGGATTTGCAGACCATGTAGTCTTGCAGTTTCTCCAACTAAGAGGAATGGCGTGGGGTTGGATCTCTCCCCCCCTCTCCCTCTGCAGTGTCTCTACTCTCCTTTTTACCTCTGAGGAGCTCAATATATTCTCATCATTAAGACCTCCACTGTGACACGTCCGTTTTGTCAAGTCAAGGCAACCCAAGGAGAAGAGACGGAACGCCAGGATTCACCTTCCGAATGTGGGGTAGGGAGGAGGAATGGCAGGGCCCCAAACCCATCCCAGCAGATATGGAGAAGATACCAAAGCCTTCAGAATTTTGGTTTCTTTTGGAATGTGAAAAGGATTTTGGCCCAAAGGCAGTTCAGACATGTGGAAGGTTTGGGTTTGAGGATGAGTACTGGCGTCTCAACAACATGATAGGGATTGGGAGGTTGCCAGTTAGACTCTGGTTTGGCTATTTGGACTTTCCTGTGTACACACCTCCGTGCACTGTTTTAGTAGTCCAACAAGAAGCAGCCTTCTGCCTTCCCATGGTAAATACGCTCTGGCAGCTGCCAGAAGCCTGACCTCCAAACTTGCTGTGTAGCCCAACCGTATTATATCAACAGAGCAGTTTCTAACTGCATCGAGATCTGGATTCCAGCTGAATTTTGTCAGGAGACAGTTGGGCTCAAACACTGTTTTTTCAGGCCATCATCAGGTTTGCAATGCATCATCCCAGACTATAGTCAGGCAGGTACTGAATAGGGTCAGACTACATTTGGATAAAGTTTGTCAGGATACATTTGGGTTCAAACGGAATGTTGTTGGAATATAGTCTTGGGACTATACTCTAACTTTGGACAGAATATTGTTGGGATGTAGTCAGCTTTGAGCAGAATGTGTTGGGATACAGTTGGTTTTGGACTGAATTTTTTTGGGATATAGTTGGTTTTGGATGGAATTCTGTTGAGATGCAGTCTGCTTTGGACAGAATTCTGTTGGGATACAGTTGTTTTTGGACTGAATTTTGTTGGGATATAGTTGGTTTTGGATGGAATTCTGTTGAGATGCAGTCAGCTTTGGGCAGAATGTGTTGGGATGCAGTCTGCTTTGGACAGAATGTGTTGGGATGCAGTCTGCTTTGGACAGAATGTGTTGGGATGCAGTGTGCTTTGGACAGAATGTGTTGGGATTCAGTCAGCTTTGGAGAGAATTTGGCTGGGATACAATCTGTTTTGGACAAAATTATTTTGGGATACAGTCGGCTGACGACAGAATTTTGTTGGGACATAGTTGGGTTGAGACGGAATGTCATCTGGCTGCTGCTGACTATATTTGAACCTGAGTGTAATGCTCCACCTATTTTCTTGATTACGCTACACCTACTTCTCCAGTCCAAACTTTCCAAAGTTATGGTACCTGCAATAAGTACAAATTAGACATATCCATATCATTACTGGTTACTGGCTGAGGGCTATTAAGTTGGAGATGAAGAAACAAAATCGGAACCTTAAAGTTCCTCTCATCATTCGGAAACCATCCACTGAATACTACTGGCCATCTGTGGCTCAGAGACGTAGGCTCCTAATGCTCCAACTGTCTGCCATAACCACACCAGACCCTGCGCTGCTGTTCTGACAAATCGGCGTCTCTCCGAGTTTATAGCAGCCGTCTCCCAGCACGAAGCTCCGACGGCTTGGATTCGCATGTCAAAATCCCGGGAAAGGGGGAAAAAAAGGCCTCCCCCCCTCGCAGGGCCTGAAAAAGGATTAGAAAATCCATTCTGGATGCTTATTAAGATCCTGGAGATGAAGCCTCAGATTCTGCCTGGATAATTCCGCATCCATTTTGACGCTTTGAGGACGGAATATATGAAGGAATAAAAGGGAGAGAAGCAAGAGAATCAGGCTGCTTTTCTTTCTCTTCACGGGAAAAAAAAAACCTGGCCTCCCCCCAAACACATGGGGCAGCTCAAGGGAAATAACAGATCAGGCTCTTTGTATACGGAGAGCGAGAGAGAAAGAGACAGAAGAAAGAGAGGGACGGGAAGTGGAGGTGGCATCAAATCAAATCTCTCAAACCCCCACTCCATCAGGCAAAAAGGAGGCACAACAAAAAGCAACATCATCCCCGAACCTCACCGGTGTCTGCGTGATGCTAATTTGGAAGACTGCTTGTGAGTGGATGGGGAACAACAAAGAAAGGATGAGAGAGAAATTGAGATAAAAGAGCGAGAAGTTAGAGAGACCCGCCGGTAGAAGATGTGATAAGCTGGATAATGCAAGGTAAGACGACAGTAATAGGCCGTGTCAGGTCCTACTTCTCGTCCACAGCCTGGTGAGTTCCGGAGCTCAGTCTACCCAAGAACGGCTCACTTTGAGAGAGTACAATCCGTTGATTCCGGCCCAATCCCGATACCTGGTATCAGGTAATGCCAGCAATGTGCAAAAGTCAGAGACCTCACATTATTCAAGACATCCATTAAAGGGGCCACATTCTGCTTTCCCGGTTTTCCCTCCATCCTTTAGTGTGTAATGGAGTTTTCATGCATGTCAACGTTCTCCAAAGTTCTTAAACCCAAGAGGTAGAAACCCTCTCCCACAGACCTGCCATTTTTCCCAGTTGCCTGAAATGGCTTGTTGAAATGGACTGGAATTCCTCTGTTACAAGGGGATGGCATCATCTCGTAACACAGCCCACGCGGTATTCCCCGCCTACCAGCAAACTCGGCACGCCCTTACACAAAACCAGTGAAAGCTAACCCAAGAAACTCGGAAACCAGTCTGCTCTAGTCTGGCTTGGGAAGGTGGATGTACCAGCTTGTTCTACTGGACTTTCAGGTTTGGACTCTGGACTCTGGATGGGGCAGAACCAACTGTAAAATCACTGTAAGCACAGCCACAGCAGTGTCGGGATGGAACTTGTAGCAGGATGCAGCTCTGGTGGTTGATCAATTAGAACAGAGTGGGCGAGTGGACCAATCAGAGTACACTGGGCTCACTGGGAGGCGGCACTAACAGAGGGTGTGCAGTATGAGGGAAATGGTGAGTTTTGGGAAAACTGGAGCATGTAAATCTATTCAAGTGGACCCCGAACAGAACAAATTAGGAACACTGAAGGACCCATTTAGGTACCAGTTACTCGGTTTTCCAAAACATTAGAAACGCTGCAGAGACAACAGCTGTGTAAGACCATGGGTGTTTCTGTCCATCCATCCACCGTGAGGTACCTGAATGGATGTGTAGCTGTCAAGAAGCCTCCCCTGAGAAAAGGACATTTGCTGGTGCTCTCAGAACAATGGACAGGCCACTCCAGAACCCGGATCTTGCATAGTGCAGAAGATACATCTGTGGGCAGAACTTTAGCTAAGGCCATGTTATGTGTGGAACAGGAGAGTCTTAAAATCCTGGAGTTTTGCAGATTTGACTCCCAAGGGATGGAAGTCTGTTACTAGAGCCTGTCCCACACAATCGTTGACTCAATTCTCAATTGCACAGGAGCTTATTGGTAACTAAACGGGAATGGGTTGAGTGGGAACCCAAGGCACTTATCAGTCTGGGTCGCAGTGGGTGCTGGAGCGTACCCCAGTGCCCATTGGGGTGCCCACCCTGAACAGGCCGTTACCATTTCCTGTTATATCGTGTGACGTACTGGAAGGGCTTGTGTATGCCGAGACAGTGTTTCAATATTCCGATTTTCGGAAAGACTTCACTGTTGTGCAAACCACCAAACTGGTCACAAGAACCGCCGAGATCTGTCCCGTGAGCATGCACGGCTGCTCCTGCCCAAAAGCAACGCCGCATGGCCAGGAAGTAGAAAAGTTTCCATGAGGTCTTTGGGGTGACCTTTCCGTTCCCAAATCCCATTCCCAAATCCCTGGATCAGTAATCGGCTCTTTCTGGGATCAACTCACGGTGCAGGCTTTTTGTCGGTAGGCGGGTGACTGTGTCTCAATCTCAGAGCTCCGGTGTTACTACATGGATTTACGTCGGAAAATCAAATTTTGCTGCTGTTTTGAATTCCCGGTTATGGCACAGTATAGGTTTATATCTATCACATTCTCCGATCTGTCGGCGAGACCTCGTTAAGCTGTGATCTATTTCTAACAGGCTTCTGGGACACGGAAACTAAGAGCAATAATGTAGAGAGGAAAAAATAGCAAAGAGAGAGTCAGCGAGAAGCTCCCGTCCTTTTGCGTGATGAATAGCGGGTGTGTTTTACAGGCCGAGACAGATGGTGGTCTTACTGCTGCACAGGCATGCTCTCCTCACTCCTGCGCCTTTAACAGCCCGGAATAAAGCCTTTAAAGCCGTACGGACATTTGTCTGGAACGGGAACGCTCGTAAAAGTTCCAGAAACGTTTCATAAAAGCATCTCATTGTTTTGTCTTCTTTTTAGCTGCACAGTCTTAAAATGTTGCATTCGGTTCAGGGAGGTTGTTTGTTGTCGCTGCTCCATTCTGCCGCGATCTCGGAGCTTTAACCCCATTTCTGGTACAAACAACCACAAAATACACACATCTAGGAACACCTCACAACAACTGAATCCAGCCACTCGCATGGGCCGTCTTTGATGGAGTGCTTAAACAGCTAAGATAAACGATAGCCAGGTTAACAGGCTTCTCCAGTAACATTCACTGTCATGCTAATGCACCAAATGTGTGGCATCATTAGCTTGATGCTAAAGCAACACGAAAATATGCATACAGGTACAGGTAGAAATCAGTGTCATAGCTGCGGTCGTAATATGGTAAGCCAAACTACTTAGCGGAGGGTTTCAGGGGAGGAAGTGATTAAGACCAATCACAGTCAGGGGGAGGTCTCAGAACCAATGACAAAGAGATTAAGGCCAATCACAGTCAGGGGGAGGTCTCAGAATGGATGACAAAGGGATTAAGACCAATCACAGTCAGGGGGAGGTCTCAGAACAAACCAAACAGTGATTGATCACAGTCAGAGGGAGGTCTCAGGACCAATGACAAAGGGATTAAGACCAGTCACAGTCAGGGGGAGGTCTCAGAGTGAATGACAAGGGGATTAAGACCAATCACAGTCAGGGGGAGGTCTCAGAATGGATGACAAGGGGATTACGAGCAATCACAGTCAGGGGGAGGTCTCAGAATGGATGACAAAGGGATTAAGACCAATCACAGTCAAGGGGCGGTCTCAGAATGGATGACAAAGGGATTAAGGCCAATCACAGTCAGGGGGAGGTCTCAGAACAACTGACATCCTGATTAAGGCCAATCACAATCAGGGGGAGGTCTCAGAACAACTGACATCCTGATTAAGGCCAATCTCAGTCAGGGGGAGGTCTCAGAACAACTGACATCATGATTAAGGCCAATCACAGTCAGGGGGAGGTCTCAGAACAACTGACAGGGCGATTAAGGCCAATCACAGTAAGGGGGAGGTCTCAAAGTCAGTGACGCAGTGATCAGGACCAATCACAGTCATGATTACAGAGCGTGACCAGGCCTAATAACACTCCCTACCACTGTATCAAATGCTTCCCTGGGTGGCTTGTTGCTAGTGTAGTGTCCCACTACTGGTCCAACCTGTTCGGCTGTGGATGGAGGTTTGGCAGGAGGTGTGGCTATGCGGAATGGCAGACCTCGGAGCCCCGGAGGAGAACGGCAGACACGCAATAAGAGAGGCTTAAATCATGTATATAGTCGGGGACTGAGCTTGGGAGACCATGTTGACCTGGGGTGTAGGGCTGGTAGTGGTGGAGTGTTAGTCCTACCGTCCTGCTGAGCTGTGTGGCTGTTGATGACCTGCCCATTACCCTGGCTGTTCAGTAGCGCTGTGAGGCTGTCTCCACTGCTGCCAAGTTCGTTAAAGACCACTTGTTTGAAAGCACGATCCCTCCTGCGTCTTCTTACTCTCGGCCCGCGCAACACCGCATAACGCAACCTTGTGTGGCGATGCCACTTGAGTTGCCGGACCCCGTCGGTCCGGTCTCTGCCCACCGTGTAGGTTTACATCATGTCCCTTCCTGCACCCCATCTAACCCGGCCCCTCGCCTCTGAGGCATGATTGAAGAGCGCAGACCATGGTGTCTTCATCCGGCTTCAGCACCTCATCATCCCTCCATCCATTCATCTGTCCGCCCGGGCCGAGAGAGGAGTAGAGAGAGAGAGAGATAAAGGAGTAGGGGAGACAGTGGCTGTAAATCAAGGCTGTCCCACATGACCTTGGCTACATGCACACACGCACCTGTAGTTGAATATGCTGTCACCTCTCCCCGCATTGGACCAGATCGTCCACTCTTTCATTAGAGCTTCTTCTCAGGAGACTCTCTTTCAGATCCTCGAAGAGACACACTTCCAAAGTTCAGTCTTAGAAGCTGGTTTAGCCTGCACACTCAGTGGTGTTGAGGTTCTGGACTCTGGGGTGGTCAGTCCTTTGTTCTGAGAAGACCAGCAGCAGCTTCTTTGTTGGGTGTGTGTGTCTCCTTTTCTCAGTGAGGAGCTTCTTGAACAGCTACACCTCCTTTCAGACCTCCATAGCGTTGAGGTGTCTTCTCACAGTGGAAGAAGGATGGACAGGAGCACCTGTGGAGGTTCTCAGATCTGGAACAGGAGTGGAGCTATATACGTAGTGGTGCTATACAGGCAGGAACAAGGGACGAGGACAAAAGATAGAAAGGACGGGGGCGGTGGGAGGAGACAGGAAGTGTGTGTGTGTGTGTGTGTGTGTGTGTGTGTGTGTGTGTGTGTGTGAGAGAGAGAGAGGGGGGGTGTTGTCATTTTGCTCCGTATGTTGTGACATTGTTAAAGACATGCTTCACAGCACAGTGCAGTGATGCTTGTTTCTGTCCTGTCCTGAAGTCGGACCAGAATAAGGACTTTCTAATTTACACCCACCATGTACTTCCACTAACTGGCCACTTTATTAGAAACACCCACCTTGTACTTCCACTAACTGGCCACTTTATTAGAAACACCCACCTTGTACTTCCACTAACTGTCCACTTTATTGGAAACACCCACGTTATACTTCCACTAAATGGCCGCTTTAGTGGAAACACCTACTTTGTATTTGCACTAACTGGCCACTATATTAGAAACCCCCACCTTGTACTTCCACTCACTGGCCACTTTATTGGAAACACCCACCTTATACTTCCACTGACTGGCCACTTTATTAGAAACGCCTATCTTGTACTTCCACTAACTGGCCGCTTTAGTGGAAACACCTACTTCGTATTTGCACTGGCCACTATATTGGAAACACCCACTTGTACTTCCACTAACTGGCCACTTTATTAGGAACACATATGGAAAGTACAAGGTGGGTGTTTCTAATAAAGTGGCCAGTTAGTGCAGGGTAGGTGTGAGTTTCTAGCAGTCAGAGTTTGCTGGTCTCGTTCCTCCTCTGCATTAGCTGTACAGGTGCAGCTCCAGCAGGGGCTTCTTTAAGAAGCTCGGCTGTGAGTTTGAGTTTACTGCCCCCGATATACCCCCCCCCTCCCGTCCCGTCAGACCGCCTGAGTTTATGTGGCCTGCTTTTAGCCGCGCGGAAAGCCTGAAATATTTCTCTAATCTCTGTGAGCAGATGATTATCCCCAGAGAAAGTGCAGCGAGTGACAGAAAGCGTATCTTCTGCCCAATCGCTTCGAGACGCCAGAGAGGAGACCGCTTCACACTCTAATAGCTCTGTCCAGCGCTTTATAAAGAGTGAGGCTCCTAATGCCACAAACAATTCCCCCTCCATCAGTCTCTCTCTCTCTCCCGCCCAACTCACTCCCTCTCTCTTCTCCTCCCTTCTTCATTCCAACTCTTTTAAAAGCGGCACCTATAAAATCTGGTAGTGCTAATCCCTTACAGATGGCTAATTAGCCGTGTTACACAAATGTAGCCATGTGTCATTCACAAATGATTTGACAAGTCATTTGAACAAACAGAACTGACTGATTCATGTCCACAGAAGGTTCGCTCTGTTCGCTACTGGCCACTTTATTAGAAACACGACCTTGTACTGCCACTAATACCCATGAAATCTGGGTGCTAACGCTAATGGCAGTGCCAATCCCCTAAAGTGGGCTAATTAGCCGCATTACACAAATGTAGGAATGTGTCATTCACAAATGATTCAGTGAGTCATTTGAGTCATTCAAACAAACAGAACTGACTGATTCATGTCCACGGAAGGTTCGCTGTGTTCGCTACTGGCCACTTTATTAGAAACACTGACCTTGTACTTCCACTAACTGGCCACTTTATTAGAAACACCGACCTTGGACTTCCACTAACTGACCACTTTATTAGAAATGCTTAGCTTTTGTTTCCACTAACACCCATAAAATCTGGACACTACGCTAATGCTAATGCTAACGGCAGAGCTAATCTCCTACAGTGGGCTAATTAGCCGCGATACACGAATGTAGGAATGTGTTATTCACAAATGATTCAATGAGTCATTTGAGTCATTCGAACAAACAAGAACTGACTGATTCATGTCCTCAGAAGGTTCGCTCTGTTCAGCTAGCTTGCTCTGCTACACACTTAGCTCTTTAAGGGCTCTTCAGAGGGGTTCTATGAAGAACCCTTGAAGAACCGTCTTTTTAAGTGTGCATGTTAACATTTAAGTGTTATGTTAGCATTTTAAACTGTTCACTATAGTCCAAATTTAGTCATCTCACTCATAGCCTTCCATTAGCATTTCGGCTAATTTGTGGGCATGGTTTTGGGTTGGAGGAGCGATACAGCTAGTCCAGGTATACGGCTATAAACAACACTAGCCTAAAATAAGTCTATACTGCTAAACATCCTGTAATACAGTTTAGCCTAGTTAGCACCACATGCTCATTCTCATTAGCAATTACAGTAGAGCTATAAATGCTAAGCTCCACCCATTATAGCTAGCATACATGCCAGTCTCTCCCCATATAGTGCTAAATATACTCTCATATAGAGGCAGATAGCAGTAGCACTAAGCCTTCTCTTATACAGTAGCTAGAACCAAGATGGTGGTTTAGCTGAGCTAGCTATACCACCTTCTTCTTTAGCATCTGTAATATAGTTAGCTGTGAAAGCTAGCCATGTAGCATAAATCTCCTGTAGTGTCAGAAAGGAAGTGCTGGGGTGCAGCTGAAATAGAACGACACACTTCCGCTTTAGTAATTACAATATAGCTAAAAGCTAATCGCTAGCCACATCACAATTATACATCTCCAACTGTAGTGCAAAATCTCCTGTTATATAGTATGAGGAATGAAGCTTAGCTGAGTTGGCGCAACCCACTTTCTAATTATCCGTTTTGATAAAGCTAGCTAACCCTACAGCTAGCATACATGCTAACTCTGTCCATATAGAATTAAGGTTCCTGAAGTGTCAGAGAGAACCTAGTGGACCTTTTCGTCTTTAGCCCGCTAGCTTTGAATGTGAATTTCAGCTCATATAGCTGCCTTAAGTGCTGATCACCCCCATATAGGACTGTGTAGCTGAATTAGCAGTGAGCTAACTGTAAATCTCCACTCATATGCCACCCTACTCTTCACCTTCAGCAGCTAGCGCATCATGCCCAGCTTCGTTTGCCATCAACAGAGTCTCTGCAGGCGAAATGGAGATGGAATGGCTTCATTGTCTTCGACACCAGTCAGCCAATTGGGTCAGTCCCTGTCGCCGGGGGCACCGCTTGTGTCCAGCCGGCCAGATTTGGGCTCCGGTGGGACCCAGAACAGAAACCAAACAGGCAACTCTTTCATCTCCCTCTACCTCCAGCTACAAATCCTGCACAATGCCTGATGTATTCATGGCCTTGTAGAACGGAGACAGATCCAGACCAGCTGTACTCCAGCAAGGGTTCTCAAGCATGAATCTGCATTTATGCTGTGAAGGTTTTCAGACATTCAGGTCATTGAGTTGTCTAGTAGCAGTAAGTCAAGGCAGCTACACTGCAAATGGAATCGGAGAGGAAGGCCGGTGTTGGCTAGCAGAGTTGAGCAGAGCTAAGAAGCCTAAATTTCTGTATTCCTGTTTGTTTTGATACAGAGCAGTATGTCTACAGCAGGGCTGCAACAAGAGACTACTGTGCTGGTCGAATAATCAATCGATCGTCGAAACGAATAGTCGATTATTCAGATCACGAATCTGATCATTTCTGTATTCCTGTTTGTTTTGATACGTAGCAGTATGTCTACAGTAGGTCTGCAACAAAAGCGACTGTTGTGGCAGTCGAATAATCGGTCAAATATCAAAATGAATAATCGATTATTCGGATTATGAATCTGCCATTTTTCTGTATTCCTGTTTGTTTTGATGCACAACAGTATGTCTACAGTAGGGCTGCAACAAGTGACCAATGTGACATTATTTCAGTTACTGAAAGCAATTATTCGAATTATGAATCGGATAATGTAAATACCAAATACCCCGTATGTAGCTATCAGCTTTTAAATGTAGCTTGAAGACGTTTTATGAATTTGCCAACCAACAGTGAAGACAGTACAGATGAAAACCGTATTTTAAAAATTCAAATTAAAAACGTTCAATTTAAACAGTGCATTGATTGACGATTTTGCGCCTTCTGCTGTCTGTCTGCTCTCTGTCGCAACTGAATTCTACAATCACAGGTCCTTATGCAAATGGAGGAGGTGAGGTCACCGATTAATCGACTGTTAGATTAGTTGCCGTCTACTTTGGTCATTCATTTTGTGGTCGACCAAGTCGATTAATCGTTGCAGCCCTAGTCTGTAATCTTATTCTCAACGTACCCAAGATGTAGCCGATCAGCCACGTTTGTTGTCCTAATGTTGCTTCAAGGCTAACATTGCTAACAAACACTGGAAGTCAATAGTCACCCAAATCCTTTCTTTCCTTAGGGTGACTCAGACTGCAAATTACAAAACTAAACAAGTCAAGTCTGAATATATCTTTTTGCGCTGGAAGGGCTGCTTGGGATCGCTCCTTAACCCTACTGTCAACAAACCTGAGTGAGCGAGTGAGTGAGTGAACAAGTGAGCGAGTGAGCAAGTGAGTAAGTGAATGAGTGAGCGAGCAAGTGCATTCTCACTCTACCTGCACCTTTTAACTAATGGGAAAACGGACTTACCTCCACTAAGTAAGTAGCTTCTTAGTCTAAACCTAAAACCAAAGGCTGTGTTTGAGTCCTGGACAGTTACGGGAAGGCTCCTCCCAAGCTGGAGGGCTTTGTAAGCGAGTATTTACCTTCTGATGTAACTTTATTAATTCTAGGTATTAATACTGATCCTGCACCTTGTGATCTGAGTAGGCATGATGGTTCATAATCAGAGATGACTCAGGTGCTGAGAAGCGAGGCTTTTTAGAGCTTAGCAGTAAACCATACCATCCATCACTACCGCACTGAACATCATGTAGGTGAACAGATGCTAGATCATATTTGCAGTATCTGTTATTTCTGTTTTATGAAGCTGATCTTCAGGTGGAAATTCAAGATCAGCAGGAAACAACACCTGTTGTCCAAAGTGGCGGCTGGCTGCATTCAGAACTGGACCTCATTAACAAGTTGGTGCACCCTTAATGAAGACCTGGATGCGGTTCAAATGAGCTAATAGACGTTTTGGAGGATGCGTATCCAACAACGGTTTGGGTGACCATCGCTAACTAGTTTGCAGTAGCCACTTTTAACTGTTTGTTAGCAGTGCTAGCCTTGTAGCTCCAAACTAAAGGAGCCGAACCTGGGCACCAAGCACTGCTTGGCTGATTGACTACATCTGGGGTAAGGGAATGATTGTCTATATTTGTCCACATGGTCTGAGTGATGATGAAAGTGTGTGTTGATTGATATGGGCTAACAAGCGCTACGTTAGCCTTGAAGCTCCAAGTTCCATGGTGGTTTAAATTGGTTTATGCTGGCGTAACTGGTCACCCAAGCGATCCGGCATCCTGAGCACCACGTGTGGTTTTGCTGGTGACTGGCCATGTTGGTCTGCTGGGTTTTCTAGCTGGGGAAATGAGAGTCTTTGCCATCTATCACCCTGACATGGATGTGCGTCCTGTGTGTGTGTCAACCACTTCTGAGGATGACTAATCTACTGTGGGATCCTTGTTGGTCTTGCACTTCCTGGATCAGCTCTTATAGAGACTCAGGATAACGTGCAACCCTGGAGTTGTTTGGTGGCAGATGGCGAACTCTCCAGCGCTGAAGTAAATAAGAAATGGCAAACAGATCAAGCGGAGAGTAACTTGTGGCTGAGTGACGAAAAAAACTTTCTTGCACTGTTATAAATAAGCAGCCAGTCCTTTTATATTTTAACCCCTACAAGCCTGAAGTTCTAACTGTGATTGTGGCACACTATTTAGAACGTCTGCACGTTTTAGTATTCGAGATGTTAGCAGAGAGCCTGAGAGCGGGTTGGGTGTGAAACGGCTCAGTGGTGGGGATGGGAACCAGGGGGCTCACGATGCAGAGGAGTTCGCCTTCCGCCTTTAACCCACACCAGGGACCACACGCTAGTGGGCAGTGAGCGCAGCCCTACCCACGGCACTTGTGAAGCAGTTGCATGCTAGGTGCCTTGCTCAAGGCCACCCCATTCGGTTCGTCCTGTTGGTTCAGGGAATCGAACCGGCAACCGCCGGTCACAAGGCTGGTTTGTTAAGCTCCAGCACACAACTGCCCCCTGACTGACTTCAGAGGGTAGCCCCCAGGGCATGCTAGATGGTTGGTAAGATGCTGTTAGGCCATTGCTATGATATCCCAGGTGGTTGCTAAAGTGCAAGGGCAGTATTCCTGTATAGGCTCCAACACCCACCAAAATTTCATTAACCCATTAGGAGAGTAAGTTTAGAATGACAATAAGAGCGGTAAGGAGGAGCAGCGAGTCGGCTTGTCAGCTCAAGCTATTAACGTACCTGCTGTTCAACCTGCAAACACAAATATGGATTAGAATCGGAACATTCCAGACAATTTATCCGCCTCATTTCAATGGACCATGAGTCAGAAACACTTCATATAAGATTCCACATGCATGGGCTCTGATCTGACAGATTGGCTAACAGCTGAGGCGTTTCAGGATTCATATTTACTAATAAAACCACATACACGTACCCTGACGCCCTGACGCCCTGACGCCCCGTCGCCCCGCATGCTCCATTTGCTGCGGCTGCCGCAGATTAAACATCAGTCAGGTGTTTTTGTTTGGGAGGGGGAGATTTGTTTGTTGACGGCGGTGGAAGCGAGGCGGACCAGTGATTAATTTAATGCAACACGGCAGTACCTGGCCGAACGCTCACGCTCGCTCGCTTGCTCGCTCGCTACTACTGCACGTGCATGTGCCTGTGTTTGTGTGGGAGGGTCAAAGGTTAAACTGCACGGTGGCTAATTCTCAGGACGTTAATGCTTGTTGATAGCGCTCCATTGGAATACTCGGAGAGGCTCCAGTCTGTCCCGTTCTTGAGAATTCAGATTAAAACTGGCGTGGATTAAAACTGACAGGGCCTCTCCTCTGTAAGGGGTGGAAGATTAGGAGGATTCCAGGAGCCCTGACAAGAGAGGGGCCCAGAGATCGATGTGTTGGCTCCACAAAGCTCTTGCTGTGGTGCTAAAGTGTGGACAGTCGACTGTGGAATATTTAGTAGGGAGGAAATTTCAGGACTGGACTTGTTGCTCAGGTGGCATCCTATCACGGTACCATGCTGGAGTTCACTGAGCTCCTGAGAGCGACCCATTCTCTCACTAATGTCTGTAGGAGCAGTCTGCATGACTAGGTGCTCAGTTTTATACACCTGTGGCCATGGAAGTGATTGGAAGCTGGATTCAATGATCTGGATGGGTGAGGGAATACTTTTGGCAGTGTATTGTATATATTGTTAGCCAATTCCAATGGTATCGTAGGTAGTTCCCAAGAGTCTTGCTAGTCCTCTGTCCTGCTGGTCAACTGCTCCAGTGTCTGCTGCTATCGTAGCCCTAGGCTGTTGCTTGGTTATAGTGTATAGCTAGCCATCTGTCATGGCTTTCTGTGGTCTTGGTGTGGCTTTTTCGGATTTATCAGAATTGGCAGTTAGCATTCCTTGATGATGCTGCATTACCTGCAAGTGGAAAGATGTGCTGGTGCTCAACGTGTCTTGGAGGAAGCTCGCGCTAGCCTTCACCCTCCCAGGGGGAGGCTTAGCTGGTGCGTGGTATTGGACACAACTAAATTGGGAAGAAAACAAGATAAAGCAACAGAGAACAATTCGCGTTGGTCTGATCATGAGTAGCAAGATGATCACACTCGCCATGTGTAGCAGTCTGTTTGAGGCTACTAAGCAATTATGAAGCAAGTGTCTGCTGATTAAGGGCTGCTAACGATGCTAATTTCTGGCTACGAGTTTGCTCGTTAGCTGTGTTAGCAGCTACAGTGTAATAGAAGCACCAAGTAACGCTTGGAACGAGCGGTGCACGTTGATCTCTCTGCCAATCCCCTTCTTTTTAATTCACTGCATCTACGTAGCTCCGTGATTGAGCTTCACCGGAGAAGGAGCAGGTGAGAGAGAGAGAGAGAGAGAGCGAGAGAAGAGCGAGAGGAGATGGGGTGATTGAGAGAGCAGCAGGGATAAGTGGATGAATGGAGGAATTAAAAGAACGAATGAGGACTTCTCTGAGAATGAACATCCCCCAATCTGGCAGATTCCCCGGAATGGACAAAACTGGCCGATCTTCTCAGAGGGAAGAATGAGCGGGGCTTTGGCCGGACAATGCACATCTGATTGGCGCAATGCGAGCGACAGTAACGGACACACGTCCAGCAGATTCCCACAACAGAGGCAGAAAGCAGCACACGCATACCCTCGGTTCTGTTTGTAGGAGCTGATAGACCTGGAGCTACATACCGCAAGACCTGCTACCATACTACTCTAATACCATAACTGGTAGTGTTACTGGTAGTGTAGTGGTGTTACTGGTAGTGTAGTGATATAACTGGTAGTGTAGTGGTGTTACTGGTAGTGTAGTGGTGTTACTGGTAGTGTTGTGGTGTTACTAGTAGTGTAGTGGTGTTACTGGTAGTGTAGTGGTGTTACTGGTAGTGTAGGGATATAACTGGTAGTGTAGTGGTGTTACTGGTAGTGTAGTGCTATAACTGGTGGTGTAGTGGTGTTACTGGTAGTGTAGTGGTGTTACTAGTAGTGTAGTGCTATAACTGGTAGTGTAGTGGTGTTACTAGTAGTGTAGTGGTGTTACTGGTAGTGTAGTGATATAACTGGTAGTGTAGTGGTGTTACTGGTAGTGTAGTGATATAACTGGTAGTGTAGTGCTATAACTGGTGGTGTAGTGGTGTTACTGGTAGTGTAGTGGTGTTACTGGTAGTGTAGTGATATAACTGGTAGTGTTGTGGTGTTACTGGTAGTGTAGTGATATAACTGGTTGTGTAGTGGTGTTACTAGTAGTGTAGTGGTATTACTGGTAGTGTTGTGGTGTTACTGGTAGTGTAGTGGTATTACTGGTAGTGTAGTGGTGTTACCGGTAGTGTAGTGATATAACTGGTAGTGTAGTGGTGTTACTGGTAGTGTAGTGATATAACTGGTAGTGTAGTGCTATAACTGGTGGTGTAGTGGTGTTACTGGTAGTGTAGTGGTGTTACTGGTAGTGTAGTGGTGTTACTAGTAGTGTAGTGGTGTTACTGGTAGTGTAGTGGTGTTACTAGTAGTGTAGTGCTATAACTGGTAGTGTAGTGGTGTTACTAGTAGTGTAGTGGTGTTACTGGTAGTGTAGTGATATAACTGGTTGTGTAGTGGTGTTACTAGTAGTGTAGTGGTATTACTGGTAGTGTTGTGGTGTTACTGGTAGTGTAGTGGTATTACTGGTAGTGTAGTGGTGTTACCGGTAGTGTAGTGATATTACTGGTAGTGTAGTGGTGTTACTGGTAGTGTAGTGATATAACTGGTAGTGTTGTGGTGTTACTGGTTGTGTAGTGGTGTTACTGGTAGTGTAGTGGTGTTACTGATAGTGTAGTGATATAACTGGTAGTGTAGGGATATAACTGGTAGTGTAGTGGTGTTACTGGTAGTGTAGTGATATAACTGGTAGTGTAGTGGTGTTACTGGTAGTGTAGTGATATAACTGATGCTATAGTAGTATTACTGGTAGTGTTGTGGTGTTACTGGTAGTGTAGTGATATAACTGGTAGTGTAGTGGTGTTACTGGTAGTGTAGTGGTGTTACTGGCAGTGTAGTGGTGTTACTGGTAGTGTAGTGATATAACTGGTAGTGTAGTGGTGTTACTGATAGTGTAGTGCTATAACTGGTAGTGTAGTGGTGTTACTGGTAGTGTAGTGGTGTTACTGGTAGTGTAGTGGTGTTACTGGTAGTGTAGTGATGTTACTGGTTCTGTAGTGGTTGTATAACTGGTTATATATGATCAATGGGCCTCCCTCTCTCTCTCTCTCTCTCTCTTTTACAATCTATGATCTCCTCACGTTTTGAGGTTTCCTCTGCTTCTCCTTCACCCTGTGCATGCCCCATAAAACCTCTCAGTATTATTTTAACTCTCATAAAGAGCCGTGGAAAACCACGTTTATCCTTGAATTACACACACGCTCACACTCGCCCAGAATTACGGCTGTTGTGTTATTGATGGCCACATCTGCTTCCTCGGTGAACCCGTACCCTGTTCATATAGGCAGCGATATACAGAAGCCACAGGACATATTTCTGCATTTATGAAGCATTTAATAGTCCACTTTAATATATGCTAGTAAATTGGTTTCAGGCACTTAAACGAGCGTCAGTCACCGCGGTAGCTCATCACCGCCTGTCCGGGCCGATCGGTTACTTATTATTTATTACCTGGCGCTCTTAATAACAATAATAATAATGCTGAATGTGTTTAGTAGCTGTATTTTTTATCATGTCATTCCTGGAGTGCTCCAATTTGCACATGGCTGATCTTATCCTGAAGTGATTTTGTGATATCATCAATTCATTTAGCTCGAATGCTCAGATCTAATCCCTCGCAATTTAAACGCCTGCCGTCTTCCTCATTCCTTGGATGTATTTCTGTTTCATGGTCAGGAAAGATGCGCTGAAGCCTTAAAAGTCCCAGCTATTCCAACTATAGCAGTCATTAAATAACCGCCATTATACGAAAGCAAGCAGTGTGTAAATAGTGCTCATCTGACTGCACAGTCCGCACCATCCATTCGTGGAAGCTGAGCTTGTTTTGAATGTGCTGTTTTTAGGATGTCATGGAATTCTTATTTCAATGATCGCTATAATGCGCAAATGCCTAGCTCTCTCTCTCTCTCTGTCTCTCTCTGTCTCTCTCTTTCTTCTTTTTCTTTTTCTGTCTCTGTCTGTCTGTGCGTATCTGGGACGGCCTACAGCTGAACGCCCCCTTTACCTCACTGGCACACAGCCAAGAGGAACAGAACCAGACTCAGGTCCTCGGGAGTGTGCATACAGAGTACTACTGTACACCCGCATCACTGAGAACCTCTGAGTATTTATAGAGGAACAGAGAGAGAGAGAGAGAGGGAGAGAGAGAGAGAGAGAGAGAGAGAGAGAGAGGGAGAGAGAGAGAGAGAGAGAGGAGCAAGAGTGGGAAGAGAGAGAGATGGAAAAGAGTGAGAAGTAAAAGAGTGTGAGAGACAGACAGAGGTAAAAGGAGAGAGAACAGTGATGGAGTAAGGGGTGAGAGATGATGAGTAAAGAGAGAGAACACTGAAGAAACGAGAGAGAGAGAGAGAGAGAGAGA
>CM067500.1:593791-614484 GCA_034552555.1 Semaprochilodus insignis
GGGGGGATTATGGTGTGGGGGTGGTGTTCAGGAGTTGGGCTCGGCCCCTTAGTTCCAGTGAGAGGAACTCTTAATGCTTCTGCAGACCAAGAGACTCTGGACCATTTCATGCTCCCAACTTTGTGGGAACAGTTTGGGGACGGCCCCTTCCTGTTCCAACATGACTCCACACCAGTGCACAAAGCAAGGTCCATAAAGACATGGATGAGGGAGTTTGGTGTGGAAGAACTTGACTGGCCTGCACAGAGTCCTGACCTCAACCCGATAGAACACCTTTGGGATGAATTAGAGCGGAGACTGTGAGCCAGGCCTTCTCGTCCAACATCAGTGTCTGACCTCACAAATGCGCTTCTGGAAGAATGGTCAGAAATTCCCATAAACACATTCCTACACCTTGTGGAAAGTCTTCCCAGAAGAGTTGGAGCTGTTATAGCTGTAAAGGGTGGAACATCATATTACACCCTATGGGTTAAGAATGGGAGTGTATGTATAAGCTTGAGTGGACGTGTAGGGCGGAGATGTTTGCGGTAGATCTAGATGACTTTCAACCGGACTACGTTTTGGCTAATGTGTGGTTTTCCCAGCTGGCGATTCGGAAGTTGTTGGCAAGTTTGGAAGTTCTTCCACATTAGTGGCTTCACTTGTTGGGAGTTGAAGATTCTGCAAGCTGTGGTGAACGTTTAGGATCATCCCTCCGCTTGAAGCTTTGTGGGAGCGTTTAAAGCTTTGAGAAGACATTTCAAGATTAGCTGGGATGTGGAGCTAATCTCTAGCTTCAGGTTCTTCCAGCGCTCTCAACGCAGCGTGCACCTCTCCACCAACACACGCTCGCCAAGACAAGGAGCTTCAGTGTGTCATTTCAGAGCGATTATGTTCTTGGCCCGTAGAGCGGGGTTTCTTCGCTTGGGTGGGTTGTGCTAATGCTAATGCTCGCTACTTCTGGCGGGCTCGGCATACGACCCTCGAGGCGAATCTCCACTTCTATGGTGCTCGGCGTTCTTTGATGTGCTCCAGTCACACTAGGATCGCTCCTCGACGTCTAGAACATACATCATGTAGCATTGGCTTTACTGTACGTGGAATTGCTAAGAAGCGGATAAAGGACAGGCATTAGGCTGTGCTGACGTTGATGCACACCAGGAAGGGTTCTTCACCACTTATTAGACCTCTATACGGTTTAAAGAACCTTCACATAATGTGCCAGGTCATAGGAAGACCCCTTATGTTGGTGAAGAACCTTCACATAATGTTGGAAAGTGCTGTAAACCTTTAATCTACCTTTACATTCACAGACATGGTTCTTCAAGGAACTAAAAGTGGTTCCTCAGTGGTATCGCTCGAGGAACCTATTTTTGAAGAGTGTAAAAGGTGAAATTTGGTGGTTTGAACGAAGAGCTAGCTAAGGTGCCAAAATGGATTATTTTGTCATTGAAGAACCACATTTGGTTCCCCAAAGAACCACTGATATAGAAGAACCACTTTTGGTTCCCTAAAGAATATTTCCCTTGATGGTTTTTAAGATAACCTTTTTTTGTGAACGAGATGTGAAAGGACCTTTTTAAAGGTTTTAGAACCTCCACGCAATGTGGAGGTTCTAGGGGGAAAAAACTTTGTTTGTTCAGTATAAAACCATAGAAACCATAGAAATGCCACCATAGGAAAAAAACATTTGGTTCCCTAAAGAACCTCTGCTATACAATAACCTTCCTAAGGTTCCTTAAAGAACTGATGGTAGGTTCCTCAGAGAACCTTCTGTTTGTAAATCAGATGTGTGAGTAAACGTTTTAAGGTTTAAAGAATCTTTAAGGTTCTAACAACACTTCAATCGCAAATCCCTTTTTCAAAATTGGTTCTTTTAGGGGATCCTTACATAAAGGTGCACAAAGGGTTCTTTGATCACAAAGGAAACATGTTTTGGTTCCCTGCTGCCATAGATAAAGCACCTTAGATTCCCTAAAGAAGCACTGCCATCCAAGAACGACTTTTCCCAAAGTCCCTTAAAAATGGACGGTTCTTCAGAGAACCTTTTTTTGTTTAAGGTTTAAAGAACCTTTCAGGTTCTAGGAAGAACCTTTACCTTATTTGAATGAACATTAAATCTTTAGAGGTTTCTACAGATTCACACATCCCTTTTCCAAACATGGTTCCTTAGGGGATCAAAAGTGGTTCTTCTATGGCATCGCTGAAAGAACCTTGAAGAGTGTAGAAGGGCAAATTGGTTTTAAGCCATGAAGTAACCACTTTTTGGTTCCCCAAGGAACCATTACCATAGATAAAACAGCTTTGGCTCCCTAAAGAGCTCTTGTCATACAAGAACCACGTTTCCTAAGGTTCCTTAAAGAGAATATATTGTTTGAGGTTTACAGAACATTTAAGGTTCTAAGAAGACCCCTTAAATTGTTATGCTTCGCACCATATGTGAAGGCTGAAAGCCCTTACGTCTTTAGAAGTTGCTTCGGATTCACACACATCCCTTTTCGGCTCTTTAGGGAACCAAAAATGGTTCTTCTAAGAACATTGGCCAAAGAACCTCGAATGGGTCGAATGGGAAGTTGGTTTCAACCCATATAAATTGAGCTCCGTTCATTGAACAAAGGTCCACAGAAGGATTGTTTGGCCATGGCCAACCACTTTTTGGGTCCCTAAAGAACCTTTCAAAGAGCAAGTAGCCATGGTTTAGGTGGTGTTTGGTCTTCTACTCCATCACTTGCCATGATAAAGTGCACGATGAGTTCACATCCATAGCACAAGTAAGGAATGCTGAACTGCTGAAACCAAATCCCTTGTGTGTGTCAACATACTTGGCCAATAAACCTGATTCTGATTCTGAATGTTCTTAATACTGCTGGGTCCAGTTCGAGCCAGTTTCCAGCATGAAAAGTGCCACCAAATACTGCTAAACCGAAGCCCCCTGAGCCCCTCAAGCCTCCTGTCCAGTCTGAACTGGAGGCTCTACTCCCTGAGAAGAAGACAGATGAGGCCACAATGAGGCTCTGAATCTCCACCAGCTTGGGCTGAGTTTTAATGGAAGAGCAGAATAACATTTCGGCTCAACTCGTTTCTATTGAACAAACCATTAAGGCTGTGCAGGCAGGCTCGGCACGATGGCGGAGCGAGCGTCTGAGCAGGAGACTCGAGTGAGCACGCTTGGGACAATGATGCGTGAAGTTGAAAAACAGTGGCAGTTTCTGCAACGCAAGGTTGATGACTCGGAAAACAGGTCGCGTCAGAATAACATCAAGATCATCGGCGTTCCTAAAGGCACAGAGCAAAGATCAGGCCAGCGGAATTCGGCGGATATGCTACCGATGGAGCTTTCGAAGATAGATTCTTTTAAAAAAAACATTTTTTTCCTGGAAATAAGACACTTGAGTTTAAGCTTAAGTTTCTATGTCCTAGTTAAGGTTTAACCTTACAGGGTCATTATTTGAAATGATAAACATCCTTAAAACCTTCTTTGGAGCTTTATTAGAACATGTAGGTAATGTTAGCCAAAGTTCTGGGAACGTTCCTTGCTAGCTGGGATCGTTACTGTCCAAAGAAAAACACAGATCTCCGAAAAATCCAACTTTACAGGAGAGAGCAAAAACCTCATTTAGTTTCAATGTAAGTCAATGGAACCACACGGTTTTCCAAGAGGTTTTGGGTCATTTCTGTGGGTCCATTCATCATGAAATTCTCACACAGTGTAAACAGCAGCTCATACGTTCAAGTGATGCATAAAAGTAAAAATCCTCAAAACATCCTCTGAACGTTTACTGAACATTTAAGAACATTATTTAAAATGATTAACATCTTTAAAACATTAGAACACTGGACTAAACATTTCCTTTAAAGCTGTGTTAGAACTTGTAGGTAATGTTAGCCAAAGTTCTGGGAATGTTCCTTGCTAGCTGGGATCGTCACTGTCCAAAGAAAAACAAGTATCTCCAAAAAATCCAATTTACAGGAGAGGGCAAAAACCTCATTTCGTTTCAATGTAAGTCAATGGAACCAGACTTCTTTCCAAGAGATTTTGGGCCATTTCTGTGGGTCCATTTATCGTGAAGTTCTCACACAGTGTAAACCGCAGCTCAAAGGATGCATAAAAGTAAAAATCGGCAAAAAATGGAGATCCGTGTTTTTTCCGTTGGACAGCTACGATATACTGCATTACAGTATATATTTTCGGCACTGTGTTAATATCCGACATGTTACATGTGAGTAATGGGTGAAAGGAGTCCGATTCCTGACGAAGTTGCGTTTGTTTACGTTTTTACACACGTTTTAAACAAACTGGAAAAGTTAACACACAGAAGCCGGGAACTGGAATCTCGTTACGAAGTGTAATTGACCCAGAATTCCAGCATGAGCAATAACGGAGATGGCGAGCTCGACTGTTCTCCAGCCAGAAGACGTGAGCGTGCATAGAACGTTTCCGAATTTCTTTAGCTTATAATTCTGTAATTTCGTTCTTGCGTGCTTTCTTCTCTCCTCTGGGTTTAATAACGTGATCCCTGCGCTTGGCTCCTCACCACGTTTCCGAGACGGAGAAGGGCTCTCGAGATTGTTCGCCACCCCCGTCCTTTATGACACGACAGATTGATTCCTGAGCGGAGCGTTTTGCCGCACTATTCAGGGTCTTGCCTCCATTGTCGCCGCTGAGCCGTTGTTTGTCTGAAACTCCAGAAATGGCCCTTATTTATTTATTTATTTATTTATTTATGTTGTTGTTGTATGTGTTCCTTCCAGCATGCTGGGGGGTTGGGGCACCATTGCATGCCTCCTTCCGGTGACCTCCGTGTTCGGTGGTAGATTAACATCTTAAACGCAGCAGTGAAATATGATGTTGTTGTCGCAGGATAACGAGCAAGATGTCGGGGCTTGAGTGGGCCATCGGGGTGTGATAGATGCAGCGTGCACAGCCACACATCTGTCTCTTATCTGTATTAAGCGTCTGAGGTTGCCAGATGTTGTCGCATCTAAGCATGCACATGCAAACATGCCCGCGCTCACGTTTCCTATGGCTGGTAATTAAGTTTCAGCTCCAACAGATGTTGTTGTGTGTAATATTACATAAAACAACGAACGCAGATTTCTGTAGCTACATTAACCCTTCATCGTTCTAGGTTTTAATCTCAACCTTTTCTAATCTTAATCTTAATCGTTCGGTACCTAATTTAAATATTTACAAACCACTATAGATTCTTTAGCAGCTGCTATGAATTATTCAGTAACTACTATGAATTATTCAGGGTCCTGTCAGGCGCAAAGAACTGGGCGTGACGCTAGCAGAGCTAAAAGCCAAAGGAGCTTTATTGAACAGACCGGAAGCTTTACACAACAACGAAGGACGAGCCAGCAATGCAAAGGGGTAATACCTGGTCATGAGTGGTAGAGACAGGCGGAGGTCGAGAGCCAGGGAGACAAGCAGATCAGCAGACAGAACCAGAGGGAAATAAACAAAGAGTAGTCAGGAGGACGGAAACAGGCTCGAAAAACCAGCCAGGCTACCAGAACCAAGGGAGAAGTGGAAGAAGGGGAATCAGGAACGAAACGAGGTCAGAACCAGTAAACAAAGATACACAGAAACGCTCAGGGATGCAACAGAGTTGGCAAAACTTCACGAAGAGTGAAGGGGTGTGTGTTTGAGGGGTTATAAACAGGAAGTACAGCCGAATCCAATCAGTATTCTGGAGACCTAGAGTGGGAGTGATTGGTAGACTGCGGACATGTGGGTGTGACGTCATTGGGTAGTGCACTCTGGGAAATGGAGTCCGGGAGATCAGCGGTGTCAGGAAGACCCGCGGCCGTGGCAGTCCACTATGAATTCTACTATGAATTATTCAGCATCTACTATGAGTTATTCAGTATCTACTATGAATTATTCAGTATCTACTATGAATTATTCAGTATCTACTATGAGTTATTCAGTATCTACTATGAATTATTCAGTATCTACTATGAGTTATTCAGTATCTACTATGAATTATTCAGTATCTACTATGAATTATTCAGCATCTACTATGAGTTATTCAGTATCTACTATGAATTGTTCAGCATCTACTATGAGTTATTCAGCATCTACTATGAGTTATTCAGCATCTACTATGATTTATTCAGTATCTACTATGAATTGTTCAGCATCTACTATGAATTATTCACCATCCACTATGAATTATTCAGCATCTACTATGAATTATTCAGTATCTACTATGAATTATTCAGTATCTACTATGAATTATTCACCATCCACTATGAATTATTCAGCATCTACTATGAATTATTCAGTATCTACTATGAATTATTCAGCATCTACTATGAATTATTTAGTAACTACTATAAATTAAAGATCTACTATGAATTATTCAGCATCTGCTGTAGATCACTCAGAAACATAATGCCTTGGCATCTACAGAAATATACAGAAACATATTTATTATGGAATACCAACAACATCTTTAGCCACTACAAAAATGACTATGTGTCACGCTTCCAGGTCTTCCCGGCTCCTTCGCTCTCCCGGGCTCAACTTCCCAGAGGGCATCGCTCGATGATGTCACACCCACATGTCCCCAGTGGTCCAACCAGCTCCGATCGAGGTCCCCTGAGTTTTAGCCCAGCTGTCTCTAGTTCAATCCCAGTATATACGCCCCTCAGTAACACTTTCTCATTGCGAAGTTTTGCCGAACATTGTTTGCCTTTCTGAGCGTTCTGTTTCCCTGTGTTTACTCTCCGGTTCTCTTTTGTCCCTACCTCTGTGGCTTTTCCCCATTTTGGCTTTGATCTTGGTATCTCTCCGGCTTCCTATCCTCGTTTTTCTGTTCCTCTGATATTCCTCTCGCCTAGCCCTTCTAACTTGTCTGCCTCGCTGTCTGATATTCCGGTTTCTGACCTCTGCCTGCCCCTTCATGGTGAGTCGTGTGTAGTCTGCTCACGCCGGTCCGAGTTCTTTGCATCTGACACTATGAATCTAATATGGTATGTATGTAACACATTATGTAGCCAACTTTCATGACTGTTTTAGGTGCCAAGCAACAGTCGTTGGGTTCTGGAGGTTGCTTTTTTTGCTGGTAACTGGTTGGCTTAGCTATCTATCCAGGTCATTTACTGCATTTGTGACTTTCATTGCTAATGTATTTCATTTAGGTAAAGTTTCGGGTCCAAATGTAGGGTATAACATAACGCACAGGACTTTATAGGATCGGAAAGACGCAGCGTATGAGAAAGCTGAAAAGCACTCCCTACTATCTGTGGAATAGCTGAAGACGTAGAGGTTAAATCTCCGAGGTGGAGAAAGTTAATCCCGTTTGGAGTGTTTGAGGACTGGAGGACACAAACCCCATCTTGATTCCTCCGCACAAGCCCTGCTTAGTGGAGCTGAAGAATTGAGACGACTTGCTGAGAGATTTGGAAACTAATCACACGTTCTGTCCCGGCGTCGCTCCGCAGAGCACGGGGGAACAAAACATGACAAGATATGACGCCGTTAATAAGAGCTGGCTGATTAAAACCTGTGTGTAGGGAGGGGTGGATTAGCGCCGGTTGTTGTGGGAAACACTGTGAAATGATCATGACATTGTCTTCTGTAGCTCGGCTTTGATTCCCTCAGCTTCTTTGGGTCTACACAGGTTCCTAACTTTGTGTCGGTTTCAGGTTTTCCTGCCTCAAATGTTCTTCCGATCCAATATCCAGCACAATCCTTGTGGGGCCACCCAACCATGACCGCTAGCCACTGATCTATAGACCAATGTATACAACTATGCTAGCATTGATGTAACTCTAAAAGAACACAGCAATTCAATCTTTATTCAGCACAAAATGGTCCAAATTTTAGCTTTTTATTCAGGTAAGGGATCGAGATAGCCTTGCTAGCGTTAGCTTTTAGCTTGTCCACATCATTAAACAAGCTGTATGTAATCCATTTATTGTAACGATGGTTTACAGACCACAGTTATTCAGCTGCAAAGGAATCTTTAGCTTTCCAGCAGTAATGCTAGCGACTTGCCTTTCTTCTCGGTTCACCAACTAGCGAAAAAGACCTTTTCCAAACAGTCCCCCAACAAAAATCCATGCTAAAGGTTCCCAAGAGGAATTCCTCCCACCTTCTGTACCGCTCTTGGCAAATATCTGATTTGCCATCATAATGTAAATACAATATTGGATTCAACACCAGTAGTATGGTTATTTATGTATAGAGCCTTTCAGAAACTTGAGATCACTGTAGCAGTCCATTTCCAGTGTCACGGTTTTCCACATTAAGTTATTCCAAGTTTTGAGGTTTTCCTATTCTATCAATTCTGAATCAACCCTTTAAGGTCTTATGGGATAGTTGAGAAGCTGAAGCTGTGCTGTTCAAGCCCTAAGGCCCACCAATATTGACAGACTTGGACTTAAAAACAGAATTTTCATCTTCGTCGTCGTATCCACTTCAAGGCATGTTTAGTGCCTGAGGTTTTTGGGCTATGAGGCTGAAACCTTATGGAGGCTAATACCTTACCAGTTAGCCATTTATACATACATCTTTACATACAACCAAGCTGGTCAACCAGAATGACCATCATGACCAATGTGGTTGGGCAGCACAACCAGAATAACCAATGTAGTCAATCAACAACATGACCAAGCTGGTTTACAGTTGAACCATCTAATGAAAACATACCTTTAGCTGACCAGCTACCAACTTATTCAACTGGTTGGCCCGGAAAGGGTATGTATTGACCTAGTCCAACTGGGTGTCCATCAAAGGCCAAGACACAGACCATCTGAAACCAGCTCCCAGCAAAAGCTTTTCCTATTTGGGTTCCTAGTTTGAACAGACTCAGATAAATGCTGTTAGTGTTTGCTGTGAGGAATGCTAGCAATCTTTGGAAATACAGTTAAGTCCTGGATTTAGGGACTATGCAGAAAGCCTGCCGAGTGAATACTGCTTTGTCGATATGTAATAAGGCATTTACGTCCCGCTCTTTACTTTAAGCCGAGGACTTAGCAGCAGAATTCCATTCAGAGTACAGTACGTCAAGTCCTTAAGTCAAAGCCAGTAAATAGATAGAAATGGATCTACACGAATCAGCTGCAGCGCAATCCCAGCGGATTCTATAGAGCTCAATACTGGATCATCCTCACATACACACTTACAAACACAATCTGTCTTACTCTCACTGGCCACTTTATTAGAAACACCTACCATTTACTTCCACTAACTGGCCACTTTATTAGAAACACCTACCATGTACTTCCACTAACTGGCCACTTTATTAGAAACACCTACATTGTGCCTTCCAATAACTGGCCACTTTATTAGAAACACCAACCTTGTACTGCTATTAAATGGCCACTTTATTAGAAATACCTTCCTTGTGCTTCCACTAGCTGGATACATTATTGGACACCTACCCTGTGCTACTAACAGGCCAGTTTATTGGAAACACCAACTTTATACTGCCACTAACTGTCCGCTTTATTAGAAACAGTTACCTTGTATTTCCACTAACTGACCAGTTTATTAGAAACACCAACCTTGTACTTACATTAACTGGCCATTTTACTAGAAACGACAACCTTGTATTGCCATTAGTTGGCCATTTTATTAGAAACACCCACCTTGTACTGCCATTTACTGGCAACTTTATTAGAAACACCAACCTTGTATTTCCAATAACTGGCCACTTTATAGGAAACTTCTTCTGACAATGAAGCGAAAAACAGAAACGTTTCGTGAGTAGTAGTGAGTCACAGCTGTCAGGGTGGTGTAGTGGATTCCAAACTGTCCTTCAGATTCAGTGCACTGCCTTTAGTCAGCTAAAGGAGGGAACAACCTTGACCGCTTGAATAGCCGCTGCTACGCAAAACAAACCCTTGGCTTCAAAACGATTGTGTTCTCCAGTTACAAGCTTTTGGCTCCAGTAGTGCTAAAGTAATGTCTCCTGCTAATACAACAGAGGTGCTAATAATGAACCCACATGGGTGCCTATGTTGTGGATGATCACTGTACCCGACGCAGCTTCCCCTAGCGGGTATGTTAATGAAGTGGTCCGTGTTCATGTATTTAAATGAAGGCGATTGGTCGGGAATAACAGGGATAACCACGGATGGAAGGAGCGCTTAGACCGAGACTGAGGAGTGTCTGTGGTTAGCTTTTCCCAAGAGTGGTCAGGCTCAACGTAGCATCCGTCTGCATTTGTGTCCTTTTGACCCGGTGGCCTCTGGGGGATGGGTTGCGGGTGTGAAAGGTGCAGCACTGGATCCCCCTGGCAATGGAAAGGAAGCGCCAAACATGGAGCGTGTCTTCAGTTTAATAGCTTGGTACGCCTCAGTGGCTTAGATGAGTCAGAGAGAGGCAGACAGCAGACATGCAGACGCATGTGAAGATGTGAAGGCCAGAGGCAAGAGTTTCTTTGGGGTTGGGGGGGGCAGGGGCGCAGTGGAGGGATGCAGGAGCGGGGAGATGTTGAATCTTGTCAGTAAATGGTTAGGCAGGTTTAGGGAAAGCAAAAGTGACCGGAACTACTTTTTTGTTTTTAGGAACTTCAATTTAAATGCAAAGCTTCTCACTGATCTGGCTGTAACTCCTTCACTCACTCACTCATGATTAGCAGGCTGAGAGTTCTCCACAAGGGGGCACTATTAGCAGTAAATAGCTCTTCCTTCAAGGTTCCTGGGATTGATCAGAAATCCCACTTATAAACATTGTGGGCACCTTTTAATAAGGAGGCAGAATGAGATAATTAAGACATGGCCATGACTTAGTACAGTGTGAGGATGAGATAATTAAGACATGGCCATGACTTAGTACAGTGTGAGGATGAGATAATTAAGACATGGCCACAACTTAGTAAGGTGTGGGGATGAGGTTCTCTTCTAAACACAGCCTGAGGTTCTGTTCTAAACACAGGCTGAGGTTCTGTTCTAGGCACAGGCTGAAGTTCTGTTCTGAAGTGTATGAGTCCTGTCAGTGATGAAGGTGGTGGAGGTGGTGGAGGTGTGTTTGGGTAATGAGATGGAGGGAATAAACAGATAAAGTTTCATTTGTTCCTTCTGTAAACTTTTTGTTTCATCTGACAGGAAAACGACCTTCAGTCAGACACACCTACACACACAGAGTCTATAGGAGAACATACAGGAGAGAGAGAGAGAGAGAGAGAGAGAACGGAGGGAGAGAGAGAGAGCGGAGGGAGACAGAGACAATAGAGGCAGAGAAACAGAGAATAAAGAGAGCGAAAGAGAACAGAGGAAAAAGAGAATAGACAGTGAGTGAACAGAGAGGGAGAGAGAATAGAGGAGGAGAGAATAGAGTGAAAATACTTATAAAAGAGATGAAGAGGGAGAGAAAAAAGAAAGAAGAGAGAGTGAGAGAAAAACACAAGGAAACTGATGAGGAGAGAGAGAGAGTGTATATGAGTGAAAAAATAGAGAGAAGTGCACATACCTAGTGAGAGAGATACAAGGAAAGAGAGGGAGGGAGAGAGAGAGGGAAGGACATGGAGACAGAAAGAGGGAGACAGAGAGAGAAAGGGAGAGAAAGAAAGAGAGGTAGAGAAAGAGGGAAGGAGAGAGAGGGAACGACAGGGAGAGAGAGAGGAAGAGAGGGAGAGACAGAGAGAGAGAGAGAGGGAAAGAAGGAGGGAAGTACAGGGAGACAGAGGGAGTAGAAAGAGAGAGGGAGAAAGATAGAGATAGAGAGAGGGAGGGAAGGACAGAGAGAGAGAAAGATAGAGAGGGAGAGAGATAGAGAGAGGGAGGGAGGGACAGAGAGAGAAAGAGAGAGAGAGAGGGAGGGACGGAGAGAGAGAGAAAGAGAGACAGAAGGAGGAAGAGAGTAACCCATAGCAACAGAAGCTTTAAAATAGCAGTGCGGTGGTCCGCTCGGGCCGGCTGGAGAGACTGCAGCAGATCTGCTGTTTCTCTTCCTGCACTCTTCCCTGTCAGGGACCCCCACAACACCCACCAACATCCAGCACCCCTGCGGACCCCCCACCCCACCTCCACTCGTCCACCCTCAGTCATTAACTCTCTCTCTTACAGACCTCCTCATGTGCTCTCGAACACCCTGTGATCTACAGGCAAGGTGCAGCTAGCGTAGCCAATAACGTTAGCGGCAGCCTGAATCCTGTTCCTATATCGCAGGTTACTGGGGAGTCAAAGCATGACGTTAGCATGCTAACAGTGCTAAGAAGCTAGCTGATAAGCTTCCATTGCGTGTTAGCTACATTAGCCTCATAGCGACAGTGCTAAATGCAAACTTCAGACACCAAACATGTCTTTGCTAATTGGCTGTATGTTGGAGAATGAGGGTAGTGATGGGCAGTTCTGTGGTGGGATGATCTGATTTCTTTCAGATCTCTCACCGCATATATACCCTTACTCTGATCTCTGACTGTATGTATACCCTTACTCTGATTTCTTTCAGATCTCTCACTGCATGTATACCCTTACTCTGATTCTATCAGATCTCTCACTGCATGTATACCCCTACTCTGATCTCTCACTGCATGTATACCCTTACTGTGATTTCTTTCAGATCTCTCACCGCATGTATACCCTTAATCTGATTTCTTTCAGATCTCTCTCCGCATGTATACCCTTACTCTGATTTCTTTCAGCTCTCTCACTGCATGTATACCCTTACTCTGATTTCTTTCAGCTCTCTCACTGCATGTATACCCTCACTCTGATTTCTTTCAAATCTCCCTCCGCATGTATACCCTTACTCTGATTTCTTTCAGATCTCTCTCCACATGTATATCCTTACTCTGATTTCTTTCAGATCCCTCACTGCATGTATACCCTTACTCTGATTTCTTTCAGATCTCTCACTGCATGTATACCCTTACTCTGATTTCTTTCAAATCTCTCTCCGCATGTATACCCTTACTCTGATTTCTTTCAGATCTCTCACTGCATGTATACCCTTACTCCGATTTCTTTCAGATCTCTCTCCGCATGTATACCCTTACTCTGATTTCTTTCAGATTTCTCACTGCGTGTATACCCTTACTCTGATTTCTTTCAGATTTCTCACTGCGTGTATACCCTTACTCTGATTCTTTCAGATCTCTCACCGCGTGTATACCCTTAATCTGATTTCTTTCAGATTTCTCACTGCGTGTATACCCTTACTCTGATTTCTTTCAGATTTCTCACCGCGTGTATACCCTTACTCTGATTCTTTCAGATCTCTCACCGCGTGTATACCCTTAATCTGATTCTTTCAGATCTCTCACTGCGTGTATACCCTTACTATGATTTCTTTCAGCTCTCTCACTGCATGTATACCCTTACTCTGATTTCTTTCAGCTCTCTCACTGCATGTATACCCTTACTCTGATTTCTTTCAGATCCCTCACTGCGTGTATACCCTTACTCTGATTTCTTTCAGCTCTCCCACTGCATGTATACCCTCACTCTGATTTCTTTCAGATCCCTCACTGCATGTATACCCTTACTCTGATTTCTTTCAGATCATTATAGATGCAGTATACATGCAGTGATGTAACACTATTTTACAATCATCAACATTCCATATAAAACTCAGAAGACACGTGTAACTTCCCAAAATATCTTCCCTTATCCACGTAGTGCTCTCTGTGGTAAGAATTTGATGGAGGTTTAACAGCATCCATGCAGAGTGAAGAAGAGTGCAGAGAGTTATTAGTGTGCAAGCAGAGGCTCTATCCAGATTATAAAGAGAGAGGGAGGAAGAAGAAAGGAGCAGGGAGAGAGGGAGGGAGGGAGGGGAGAGGGGGGTGGAGAGAGACAGAGTGAGAGAGAGAGGATGATGTTGAAGAGGAGGAGAAGCAGAAGATGAAAATGAGGGATCTGAAGCATGGTAGCGCGTGAATTGACACTGCTGCAGATGAATAAATGGATCAGTGTGGGGGGATTTTCCTGAGTGTATGGCAACCCTGGCCCAGCTCTGTGTGCGGGTGAATACAGATGAGTGCAGCTCTGAGCAGCCCTTGTGTGGAGCTCAGTGAAAGCTGCAGTGTTATTCCTCCCTCTCATCCCTCGCTCCACTCAGCCACACTGTCCTCCCTTAACAGTCTCATCTTCATACTTTCCTCCTCTCCTTCTCCGTTACTTTCTTTCTTTCTTTCTCTTTGTGTCTCCTTTATTCTCTCTCTTCCTCTCTTTTTCTCTTCATTCTGTATCTATCTTTCTCTCTAACATTTATTTTTCGTCTCTTTCCTTGTCAGTCTCTTTTTCCCTTACCTTCTCTTTCTCTACCTCTTCTTTGGTCTCTCTCTGACCCTCTTGCTTCCATCTTTCTCTCTTCCACTGTCTTTTTCTCTCACTTTACTTGTCTTTCTTTTATTCCCTCATTTCTTCTCTATTCTCCTCTTTCTTTCTTACTTTCTCTCTGTATCTCTCTCTTTCTGTATCTCTCTCCCTCTGTCTCTCTCTCTCTTTCTGTCTCCCATTCTCTCTCTGTCTCTCTGTATCTCTCTCTCTGTATCTCTATCTGTATCTCTCTCTCTATCTTTCTCCCTCTCTCTCTCTCTGTATCACTCTCTTTCTCCCCCCCCCCCCCCGTAGTAAACAGCTCTCAGTGTGTTGTACTGGGGGGCCGTACTCTGATTGGCTCATGGTGGGACGTTTGTTGTTGTTTATGTTGTGTGTTTTTCTCCTCTTCCTCGTTGAGGGGGTGGGGCTGATTAGTGTTGGGCTAATTGGGCTGTAATGTTAGTGATCCTGGTGTTAGAAGTGGTGGGGGGGTATCGGTGGGGTACGCGTGATTATAATCGCAGCCCACCGAGAAGAAAACCATCTACACTCTCAATCACAGGCACATGTGTTATAACGCTTGCCAACTTCGCGTGAGCTCCAGCGTTTATCAGTCGCTTGACATCATCAGCACCTGTGTGTGGTGTTCATCAGCACCTCCAGTGTGAGCTCGGAAAACTGTACGTGTTTGTTTGTGTGTTGTTTTCAGGGCTAGAGAAAGAGTTACCGAATGTCACTGAAGTTAATGAATAAGAATCCCTTCTGATGATAAAGGTGGGTAGCAAATGGAAGGCAAACGGTTAATGCTAATGCTAATTAGCTAAATGCCATATTGGAGCTGCATTGCTGTAGTAATTCATCATTAAAGTGAAGAAGAACATCAAAAACTAAAAAGTGGACCTTCATTCATGTGCAACCACCTGGCAAACTCTTCCCAACCACTGGAGGTACCATGCCAGCCACCTAACAACACCCTAACAGCCACCTGGAATACTATAGCAAACACTTCCCAACCACCAGAGATANAACACTCTAGCAGCCACCTGGAATACTATAGCAAACACTTCCCAACCACCAGAGATACCGTGCCAGACACCTAACAACCCTATGACACTCACCTTCAATTCTAAGACAAACATGTCTGTTCCAGTGACTTCTTGACTAGAGCAGGTTAGGCTAAGCTAGGCTAAGCTCTGCTAACACAACTTCATATCACTACATTAAAAAAGCAACATCAAATGTAGCTGCTACTTTTCATGATGCTCGTGTGTTCTCCAGCCTGTCTGTGCCATGAGTAGCTAATATTTCTATTAGATTTAGCTGTACATCAGGCATGGCTTCATATTTGAGCTAATTTGCTGCTGGTTCTTCTAGCGAATGATCTTAGTGAGCTGCCTGGTGAATTAGCTTCTGTTTCTGCCGGACTGTTGGCAACATAGCTAGCCTAGCTAATGGTCTTTACATGGTTGATATGTCCGTGATTACAGGACAGCAGTCCTGATGAACAATGGAGACAGGAAAGGTCATTAGCATTACTTTTTTGATGTTTTCAATGGTACTCATGGCTAACCCCGCTCTGGCCTGGAGCTAACGGTTACTGAGCTCTAAGTAGCGCCAGACGGAGCGGACAGCATGCTTCCGCCGTCCTTCCATACATTAGCATCAGCAGGACACTCAGAAGCAGTGTTAGCTAACATCCAATATATATGCTAAACAGGTGGACATAGGAGAGGCCCTTAAGAGAGAGCAGCGCAATCACAAAGCGTGTCCATCTCACAAAGAGACGAGTGCAGCGGAGAGCGAGAGAAGAAGTGCGTGAATGGTCAAGAGGACACGCTGTATTACGTCTTCATGTGAACTCTGGGAACTTTCTTTGTGTTGGAGGCTCTCTAACGCTGGGCAAGCGGAATTAGCCGTGCATTCCAGGATCTTAGGGGTTGTTGTTAATGAAGTCCCTGTTTTTAATGTATCATGATTGTCATAAACTCATTTAAGGAATCATTCATTTCCTCACTCACTCATTCACTCCCTCACTCACTCACTCATCTGCTCGTTTATGGCATTGGCCGTTTACTCACTCACTCATGGACTCGCTCAACTGCTCACTTGTTTGCACCAGCGTTCACTCATTCATATGTTTATTTACTCATTCATTATTTCCTCGCTCCCTCATCCATTCATCTGCTCGATCGCTCATTCTTATATTTACTCACTCATTCATTTTTTCAATCATTGACTCATTAATACCATCATTCGCTCATTCATTCACTCACTCACTCAATCCATTACTCCCTCACTTCACCATTATTCATTCATTCGGTCAGTCAGCCATACCCACATCATCTTTTAGTCATTCATTCATTCACTCAACCATTTATTTATTTACATCATTCACTCAGTACCTCACTCAAGCATTCATTTAATTACACCTTCATTCACTCACTCAACCATTCCCTCATTTATAGAACCTTCACTTACTCACTCAATCATTTACTGAAGTCATTCACTCACTTACTCACTCATTTACATATTAGTTATTGATTCACTCACTCCATCATTCCCTTGTTTACACATTATTCATTCACTCACTCACTTATTTACTTGTGTACACCATCATTCACTCATTCACTCACTCAGTCATTGCCTCATTTACACTATTATTCATTCATTCACACCCTCATTTAGATAATTTTTCATTCATTCACCCGCTTACTCAATAATTTCCTCATTTAGATAATTATTCATTCACTCACTCACTCACTCACTCACTCAATTATTGCCTCTTTTACATCATTTTCCCTCCCTTACTCCGTCTTTCACTTGTTCATGCCATCATTCACGTATTCACTCACTTGATCATTCCCTCATTTACGTTATTCATTCATTCACTCAATCATTCCCTCATTTACAACTTTATTCATTCATTCACTCACTCACTCAATCATTCCCTCATTTACAACTTTATTCATTCATTCACTCACTCACTCACTCACTCAATCATTCCCGCATTTACAACATTATTCATTCATTCACTCACTCATTCACTCAATCATTCCCTCATTTACACCACTTTTCACTCCCTCACTCAATCATTCCCTCATTTACAACATTATTCATTCACTCACTCCACAGAGAGTGAGTGTCTCTGACCCAATCAGATTGATGTGTTTGTTGGAGGACGTAAACGCCTTAAAGTGATCACGACTACTCAGCTATGATGAACGACCCTGTCACCTTCCGATACCACTCTATTCATAAACCCCACCATCTCTTTCTCTCTCGCTCTCTCTCTCTCTCTCTCTCTCTCTCTCTCGCTTTATGAATCCCCCCGCATGCTGAAGCCCACCCACTCACCTGCCCCTCATTTGGATAATGAAGCCCCATTATCACCACATTAAATAGGTAGTTAAATAAAGCCCACCTGTGACAGGGACTTTCAGCAGGCTGGTGGTGTGAACATACAGGGGGGGATGGGGTTCATCTGGGCGGATGGTGGTTTGGTGTGGTTCACTGTAAATTAGCCTCGCCTTTTCTGCATTATGCTAATGTCTCAGCTAGTGCTGCTGGTATGATATCTCTGGTGCTTGGGAAGAGTTTGCTATAGTATAGTATTCCAGGTGGTCATTAGGTTTGTGGTTGGTGGCTGGTATGATATCTCTGGTGCTTGGGAAGAGTTTGCTATACTATAGTATTCCAGGTGGTTACTAGGCTGTTCTTAGGTAGCTGGTATGATATCTCTGGTGCTTGGGAAGAGTTTACTATAGTATAGTATTCCAGGTAGTCACTAGGCTGTTGCTAGGTGACTGGTATTATATCTCTGGTGGTTGGGAAGACGTTACTGTAGCATAGTATTCCAGATGGTGGCTAAGCTGTTGTTTGGTGGCCCGAATGATATCTCTGGTGGTTGGGAAGAATTTACTATAATATAGTATTCCAGGTGGCTTCTAGGCTGTTGTTAGGTGGCTGGTATGGTATCTCTGGTGGTTGTGAGGACTTCCCTATAGTACAGTATTCCAGGTGGTGTCTAGGCTGTTGTTTGGTGGCTGGTATGATATATGTGGTGCTTGGGAAGGGTTTACTATAGTATGGCATTCCATGTGGTGTACTTCTTTTTGTTTGGTGGCTGGTATGATATCTCTGGTGGGTGGAAAGGGTTACGGTAGTATAGTATTCCAGGTGGCTGCTAGGCAGTTTTTAGGTGGCTGTTATGACAACTCTAGTGGTTAGGAAAATTTTGCTGTCCAGTTAGTCCAAATTGCACAAGCATACTGTAAATCTGTATGTCTGTACGTTTGGTGGTCCAAGCTTGAAAGCGGTGACAGTAGTAGTGTTGGGAAATCTGAGAGTGAATAATAGGAGTATTAAGATTCAGAAGAACGGTATGTTCTCTTTGTCAGGTTCTGAAGGTTGGAGTTTCATCACTGAGAGAACTGAGCTTTATTGTGAACAGTGAGCTCTCACTGTATGCAGAAAACTGAGCGTCAACACAGATTGACTTAAACATCTTTGGTTCAACATTGCCTGAATTAGGCTACGCTGCGTTTTTTTTTCTTCCTTCCCTCAAAAAATAATGCATTCCAGCATCTGTGAAAAGCTCCATGCAAATCACTCTCAGTTCTGCCAGAAACACTTTCCCATTTCCTGATTTAGCAGAGACTTTCCTTTGTTTTCATTTTGTTTATCTGCTGTTTTTGTATTCAAATCGAACCAGATTCCATCTCCTCTGAAGATCAGGCAACTTCCTCCAACTGAACTCCAAACAGTGTGGGTGGAGGAGCTGGTCCATCATGGAAACACAGAGAAATGTTCATTTATCTATCATTTATTTGTGCCAGCGCTGTATCGGTAGAAGTGCTGTATTTGGGAGGGTATCTAGTAGTGATGTACACTTCTCAGTGTTCTTGTAGTCTTTTGGATGATCTGTCCTATTAGGGCAAGATCAACACCTTGAAGCCGTGGCTGGACTGAAATGTGGTCAGGCAACTAAAACACATTTGAAGTTTGCTTCTTAGCTTCTTTGGTCCATGATGCAAATGTAGACGCCAATTTTAGAACCATTAGTTCAAACTCAGTGTCCAAATCCAGGACTTCCTGGGTGGTAGAGGAACTAAGCCCTTAGAGAAGACCCTCAAAAGACCATGCACTGGACGGGAGGCCCGTGTTTACATAACCGAACCCAGAGCCTTGTATCTAATAGTGGGGTTGGCCTAAGGGGTTGGCCTCTTGAACCGTCAGAACTGTCCAATCAGTTTGTGTTCTTTGTGGCATACAGCCAAGTGGGCTATCCTATTGGTTAAGACTTCAGGGACAGGAGTTTACCGGGCTGTTAATACTTAGATATGCAAATGAGCTCTGTTCTGATTGGCTTCCTTGTATTGTGCTATATCTTGCTCTGGTGTCCCTTGTGGTTCTTCGGTTGTTGCTACTTGGTTCATGTGTAGATGCTAGAGTGAGGTTGCTGTGGTATTGGAGGTGGTTGCATGAGTGTGGTTAGGGGCTTTCCAGGTGGTTGCTATGTCTGGTATTTGCTCAGGTGGTCCAAAACAATCCAGTTGGTTTAAAGTATTGTCTTACAGTACCAGTAAGTTGACCAGCAGAACATTGTCCAGTTGAAACGTTTGCATACAAGGAACAAGCACATGATGTCTGGTACAAGCTGTAAACGTTAATGTCAGCATAGAAACCCGATAGGGACCCTAGCAGGAATTAGCATGACTGTAAAGGTGTACTTCTTTTTGGTTTGTTTTTATTGACTGGAATTCCCGTTTTATGGTCCAGACTGAAGGCTTAGCCCTAATAGACATGCTTAACTACTGCACATCACTGTTGACGTACGGTTCACTATGAGAAAAGTCCAAATGGTGTAGTTTCACCTCTTTATGTTTTCGTTGTGTTGTTTTCCAGTTTCCCCCAGTTCCTTGGTGTAGAGACCGAGGGAGGGAGGGAGGGAGGGAGAGAGGGAGTGAAAAAGAATGAGGGAGATTGATTGAAAGCGCGCCGTCAGTGGACAGAGTTAGTGAGCTGGCCGAGCCTTTGTCCAGATTGCTGATGTTGAACGGCAAAGCCTTTCCCACGGGCCACCTCTGTGGTCTCAGCAGAATCTCCAGTTAAAGAGAGCAGCAAAGCGAGTAAGCAAGCGAGAGAGAGAGGGAGGGAGGGAGAGAGAGAATGCAGGTCAGCAGCTACAACAGGGGTGTATTAGTGCTTGGGGTGTATTAACGTGGGGGTATTAGTAGAAGTGGTGTATTAGTGGTTGGGGAGTATTAGTGAGGGGGTATTAGAAGGAGTGGTGTATTAGTGGGTGGGAAGTATTAATGTGGGTGTATTAGTAGGAGTGGTGTATTAGTGCAGGGGTATTAGTGGGTGGGGTGTATTAGTGTGGGGGTATTAGTGTTGGAGTATTATTGGGGGTGGTGTATTAGTGTGAGGGGATATTAGTGGAGGTGGTGTATTAGTGTGAGGGGATATTAGTGGGGGTAGTGTATTAGTGT
>CM067500.1:614984-646995 GCA_034552555.1 Semaprochilodus insignis
CTGTGGAATACTTCCAATGTGTAATATTTACTTAATTTACATAAATGTCCAACAAATTCGGTTATTTATACATATGACAAATTTCTTATATTTTGAAAAATAAATGAAAAATATATTTCCTTGGCACATGCCATCCATTCACTGTTGAACGGAAGTGTTGCAGTTCGTTCTTTCTTTCTGGAAGGAAGATTAATTCAGTTCTTCAGTGTAATACTTGACCCAAACCGAAGGATTAACACGCAGACTTCATATTCTAAATGAAGGTTATAAATGTATTCATAAGTGTCGTCTTATTACAGAACACCTGAACCGAAGGCCACTTGACCTCCTGTTCAGGCATGTTTTTAAGCCTATTGATCTTCCGTGGCTCCTTTCGGGCCCAGTTTTATGCCTCTCCTCTGCTTTTCGGCTCCATTGACGGAGCCCTGATTGGTGGGTTCAGGTTAGGATTTTCTGGGTAATTATCTGAACAAGTCGTCAGTTCATGGGTACCTGATTTAAACCCTTTGAACCGTCTCTAAAGACAGATTACTCTTTCCAAGTTATGATGCAACTTTATGTGATTATATGTAGTCACATAATTACATGTACAGATTGACTAGTACAAGTTTGAATAGTTTGCTTTTGATGTTAACGTGACAAAAACAGCAAATCTATTTTACAAAATAATAATCCTTTAAATGTATATTATAATTAAAATAGCTTCTTATTTAGTTACAGAGGGTACGTACGGACTAAAGTTTAGAAGCTTAGAATCTCCAGTTTTTACACAGGGTGTCTTCTTATTTCATTCAAATAATAATAATAATAATAATAATATAGAAAATAATATAGATAATAAAATGTCATACTTATTACTGATGGAGATCAAGAACTGGCACTAAATTACTGAAATGTTGCAGTGTCCTACCGTAGCACATATTTATATGTAATTACCTATATAATAATATAATATATAATATCCAAACACAAAAACATATATATTTAACAAATATTTTCATAGTCTAAATCTTTTACTTACAAAGTAGTAATATGGACTAAAGTTCAGAAGTTTAGAATCTGCAGTTTTCATACATGATGTCTTCTTATTTGATTGAAATATAATAATAATAATAATAATAATAATAATAATAATAATAATAATAATGTCATTTTGTCATTATTATTGATGGAGATCAAGAACTGGCACTAAATCCACCGGATCCAGTGTCCTATCGTAGCACATTTTTATGCTTCTCTACATGAAACTCATACATAATTATAATATAAAATATACTCATTTTAAAATATTTTCATAGTCTAAATCTCCATAATGCACCATTTAAAGTGGGACGGGGACATTCAAGCAAGAAGCTGGCGAATAGGGAGTGACTTCAGCCTCATTCTAAAACTACCGGTAGGATAGTTTGATGGTCTAAATGTTTACAGAATTAAAATTATAATTAGAATCAGTGCATTAGGGGGGAAGTTAACATACATTAGCATAGCTTAGCTTAAACTGCTAACTGCTAGGCAACCTAAGAACCTAAGAGTGTCAGCTGTTCCAAGAACCAGGGCGTGCCAGGCGGCTGTCCATCATACACCAATGAGGCGGCAAGGAGGTGATGCCGAGACCTTACGTGCTGACGACAGCCAGCAGAGATGGCAGGAAGGGGCCATTAGCCGTGAGAAATGCCGGGAAGACCTGGGCTCCTGGACCCCGCCTTTCGTTCTGCAGCTTGACCAGCAGGATCAAATAGAAGACATAGCACACTGACCTCTCTATGGAACAGGAAGCAGCACCTGGGTGACCCTGTGCCAGTCACAGCTCTTGTCGTCCTTCCCGCCACCTCTAATTGCTATAATCAGCGTGTGAGGCTCTCGGGGCTCTCACTGGCACTCAAGGGCTGGGTACCTGTCACACAGGGCTTAGCTCGTGAGGTCTTCCTGCCTTCTCTGACGGCTGTCGTTAGCACATATGGTTTAGGCACCACCATCTCGCTGCTGTTTGTGACTGACGGATGGATGGATGGATGCCAGGCACACTCTGGTTGTCAGGACACTCATTTTGCATTGCTTGTGGTTGTGATATGGTGACATGGTAGAGGTGTGAAGAGGAGGTCAGATTAGGTCTGTAAACCAGTTTTGAGATTGGACTTGAATGTGGATAGAGAATTAGAGCGCTAGAAGAAGAGACCTCCAGAGATGAGGAGCAAATCTAGGAGGTACTCGATCACCAGAACTATCAAGGATGGATGGAGAAATGGTTGGCCAGTCAGCTGAGGGATAAGGAGGAAGAAGGTCCAACAAGTGGGAAGAAGGAAGGTTAAGAGCTTTGTAAGTAGGCAGCGAACATATGATTATGAAGCTTGTGATGCGGAGAGAGGTCAAACAACTGTGAAAGCATGTACAAGAGCAGGAGACGGTCGGATTTAGGCTATGCTGCACACTGATGTGTGGGCATCAAATGAGAGAATCGATGGCACCCAAATTCCTGACCTGAGGGGAAGGGGAGACTTGTATATCTTCAAACGGGAAAGTTACAGAACGAACATATCTTGGATGTCTGACTACCACTGGGGTAGTCTGTGATCTGTGTCTGGGTCAATGTCCCCAGGAGTGAATAAGGAGGGCTTTGGTCAGTGCTGGCCACTAGGTGGCAGTGTGGGGTGTAATGAGGGTTAATTGCTGCTCATAGGTGCAGCAGCTCAGGGTGATCTCAGGCCACGCCATCTGCACTGTTACAATGGTATTGCCTCAGCTACACACACACACAGGCACATACTGGGGGGGGAGGCGGGGGGGGGGGTTACGAGAAAAAGAGAGAGAGAGAACGAAAGAAAAACACACACACACACACACACACACACACACACACAGGTGGACTCTGAGAAACACGAACACACTCGGAATTACAATGAGCAGTAGTACCTCCAAATTCACACTGTTACCCATCACTGTATTACAGGGCTGTACTCCCACAAACTGGCCACTTTATTAGAAACACCAGCCTTGTACTCTCACAAACTGGCCACTTTATTAGAAACATCAACCTTGTACTCTCACAAACTGGCCACTTTATTAGAAACCCCAACCTTGTACTCTCACAAACCGGCCACTTTATTAGAAACACCAGCCTTGTACTCTCACAAACCGGCCACTTTATTAGAAACACCAACCTTGTACTCTCACAAACTGGCCACTTTATTAGAAACACCAACCTTGTACCCCCACAAACCGGCCACTTTATTAGAAACACCAACCTTGTACTCCCAGAAACCGGCCACTTTATTAGAAACCCCAACCTTGTACTCCCACAAACCGGCCACTTTATTAGAAACACCAACCTTGTACTCCCACAAACCGGCCACTTTATTAGAAACCCCAACCTTGTACTCTCACAAACCGGCCACTTTATTAGAAACACCCACTGTATACCTCCACTCTTCATTTCAGACTGATACGATGTACACATTTCGGCCACTAGGGTTGCCAGCCGAGTGGCGACGGTTCAAAGCCTGCAAACGACTCATGTCTGTAAACATGTAAACACCGAATCCCTCTGTGTTTACAAAACATGTAAAACTGGAGCCCAGTAAACAGCAGGACGCAAAGAACTCCAGGAACCAAACAGGAGAGAGCGAAAGCAAAGCGAGCCAAGGCGAATGAAACGAGGAGCCAGGCTGCAGCCAGCCCAAGTAAAAGCCTAAGCAGTGGTGCTGGGGGGCTTGTTGTTGTTGTTGTTGTTGTCGTTGTTGCCATGCAGTTGCATCATCGGCGCATTGGACAGCAGGACGGCCGTCTGAGAAATTAGAGACATCTGACCACAGCCTGAGTGAAACATCTGGGGAGTACGAGGGAGGAACAAGACCATGAACAGGCCTTCGGGGAGGGGTTCAAGTTCAAGTTCTGGTTTGTCTGTTCTGTGTACCTTCATGATGCATGAGCGTATACTTAGGGGGATACACTGACGGGCACAGAATTAGAATCAGGACCAGAATCTCTTCTCATTCAGCAAGCACAGGAATTGTTTTTGGTGCTGTGGCTCGTTCACAGTCACCGTTATGACACCCTTAAACCTCATCGCCCTTAAACCTACTGGAAGTAGAAGGTAGGTGTTTCTAATAAAGTGGCCAGTTACTGGACGTACAAGGTAGGTGTTTCTAATAAAGTGGCCAGTTGGTGGAAGTACAAGGTAGGTGTTTCTAATAAAGTGGCCAGCGAGTAGAAGTACAAAGTAGGTGTTTCTAATAAAGTAGCCAGCGAGTAGAAGTGCAAGGTAGGTGTTTGTAATAAAGTGTGTACTGTGTCTGCGCTTATTGTGTATGTGTATTTGTGGATGTGTCTGTGTGTGTGTGTTTGTGTGTGTGTGTGTGTGTGTGCGTGTACTTTGTTCTTATTTTGAATGTGTATTTGTGTATATGTGTATATGTGTGTGTGTGAATGTGTACTATGTGTGTTTCTGTTTATTGTGTGTCTATTTGTGTGTGCATATTCTGTATATATATGTGTGTGTGTGTGTGTGTGTGTGTGTGTGTTTTATTGTGTATTTGTATGTCTGTGTGTGTGTATGTGTATTTGTGTGTGTGTGTTTATTGCGTATAGAGTCAATAGTGTGTTATTGGCACAGTGGTTCTTCATTGTTCAGCAGCTGGACAAAAACAGAAGAGCTGTAAATAACACACACACACACACACACACACACACACACACCCACTCACCCCTGTGTCCTGTGTGTGTAGACAGTAGGATTTGGCTGTTCTGGAGTTAGAGCTCTGTAATGACAGAGGCTTTATGGTGCATCACATCCACTATATACCTTCATAACACACACACACACACACACACACACACACACACACACACAGAGATATTACTATTTTCAGCCCCTCAGTCTCCATCCCTCCTTTATTCTTCCACCTACAGCACTCTGCAATCAGAGACCATACTCCATTATTTACTTCATTTGTCCCATTAGGCTCAGAACCATCAGGAGATGTTTCTGTGGAGGTTGGAAGACAATCCGCTTGTGTAAGGATAAAGCAAACGAGTCAGAATACAGGTTTCCAGAGCCCCTAACAACCACCTGGTACCCACCAACACTGTCCCCATCAGATAAACAGCACTTACAGCTTGGAGATAGAGGAGAACATCACTCCTGCTTCAGATCTGAGAACATCCACAGGTGTTCCTGTCCATCCTTCCTCCACTATGAGAAGACACCTCAACGCTATGGAGGTCTGAAAGAGTCCAGAACCTCAACACCACTGGATGGGTTTGGGGTTATTTGGATGCTTGTAGCGATGCAACACCTCCACGAGCACCAATAACAGCTGTGATTGGGTTTGGAATGAACTGGACAAGTTTCTGGATGTAGCCACATCAATGTTCATACACTCCTTGATGGGCCAGATTGGGTGGATGCCTTCCCTGGCACAATTCCAAGGAGAATTCCCTGTAGACTGGGATTTTAGCCACTGCTGGTAGACCCATATGACCGTACGCTTCCATACACCTGCAGATTCAGCTACTTCCTTCACACTATGGTCTTTGGCACGCCCAAATGCAGTCACTCCTTTTAGCCAATCATTAACATCTGCTCTGGAGCCATTTACCACACATGGAACGAGACATTCCCTGCACTGTAGCACCTCTTCCCAATCTATGGATCCCGTCACTCACACCCCACAGGGATTTATAGACCCATCATCCTCGTGCAGGAGCTTCTGCAGGAGCCTGAAGTTACTACCACCTTAAACACACAAGGGGACTTGTGTCTTGTGCAGGTAAAGGCTGTTTTGAATGGTTCTTGAATGAATGGCTTTTGGGCAGTACTGTACCTTCATCTATTGTCTCCTTGCTGCTGCTGCTGCTGCTGCTGCTGATCTCCTAGACCAGCACTGCCACGGAAAAGAAATTATAGCCAGACCTGGAAGACCTCTAAGGCTGACCCTCACACGAACTCCCACCCTCCCTGTCTTCACTGATATTAAATTTCTCTCCCGACTTTGGAGCTCGTCCTTGTGTCTGTGTGTGTGTGTGTGTGTCCTACATATGGGGGTATATTATCATTACACATAGATAACGATAGACAAACCATGTGTGTTTAAGGTGGTAGTAACTTCAGGCTCCTTACTGATTGATTGATTAATTGAACATCTCGTTCCATGTGTGGAAAATGGCTCCAGAGCAGATGTTAATGATTGGCTAAAAGGAGGGACTGCATTTGGGCGTGCCAAAGACCATAGTGTGAAGGAAGTAGCTGAATCTGCAGGTGTATGGAAGCAGCGTACGGTCATGCGGGTCTACCAGCAGTGGCTAAAATCCCAGCCTACAGGGAATTCTCCTCGGAATTGTGCCAGGTAAGGCATCCACCAAATCTGGACCAACTGACCAATTCTTTGGTGTAACAGTGTCTGAACATTGATGTGGCTACATCCAGAAACTTGTCCAGTCCAGGCCCAATCCAATCACAGCTGTTATTGGTGCTGGTGGAGGTGTTACAGGCTGTTGGGTATGTTTCAGTCACAGGGGACTCGTATTTTGTCCGGATTTTGTCCCTGCATATCAACTCCACTTACCATATAGACAGGTTTCCTGTTTACAGACATTACGGGGTGCGTGTGCAGCCGTGCGGGGTGTGGGGGGGATGTGTGTGAAACTGCTCTGTAAAGATTGGATCAACATGTTACTCGACTGCTGTAATCGTCTTACATTTTGCATTGTTTGTAAACTCGTGTTGACTGAATAATAACATGCCATGTCACAGATAGATCTGTGTGTTTGTCTTTAATTTACATATTAATATAACATTATGCTAATAAAACATTAGCTAATAATATTTGACTAGCACTGTTGACTAGCCATCAGCTGTCTATGCGCACCACACTGAGTTTTCTATTCACTACATTTTGAGCTAACATTAGCAATCCAGTCACAACAACCTTTATGGCCTGCTGACATGCCCTATGACTTTTACCCTTACCTGGTTTCAGTGACTGTTTTCGTTGGCTGATGATTCAGTCCTTTTGACAGTATAAGTAGGATTCGTTGTGTTAGGTTCCTAAAAGGCAGCCCTGCTGTGTCTGATCCACTCACACCAGCACCACACACACTAACACACCACCACCCCGTCAGTGTCACTGCAGTGCTGAGAATGATCCACCACCCACATAGTACCTGCTCTGTGGTGGTCCTGTGGGGGTCCTGACCATTGAAGAACAGCGTAATACAGTATACAGAGAAACAGATGGACTACAGTCTGGACCTGTACAACTACAGAGTGTCCTATATGGTCAGTGGAGCTGATACATGTATATATACATACAGCCATATAAATGGTCTTCCAGTGTAATCATGTTCTCAGTCTGAGTGCCTCACTTCCTGTGGGGTGTTTTGAGTCATTATGTTTTTTTTATGTTTTCCTCTTATTAATAACTGAAATGATGGGGTTTAATTATTGCCGTCACTATGACTTTCCTTACATTACCTAGATATCTAGTACCCTTAGCCCATTCAGAGTGTTCCCTGTAATTATTATATTATTACTCCACAGTTTCTTTCCATAACACACCCATTAACACTTCATGCAAAAATATGACTTATTTTAACTGTGGCAACAAGAGATTTATTTATTTATTTATTTATGTATTTAATATATTTATTATATCACATTATTTAAATCATTACGGCTAATAGCTTTATATCATTTGCTCAATAATTCCTTCATATTTCATGCAGTAATTGTGGTGATCGTAACTATGACAACTATTAATTCACATGTGCGTTTAAACGCAGAGAGTGACGTTAATGCTGCAGTAAACAGCAAAACATGCAACATGCCATAACTGAATTAATTACAGCGCTGCGTATGCGGTATGATTTAATTACAGGTGTGATGATGATTAGCGCTGGTATGATGCTATTCTGCTTGTTTAGTAGAATGTGCAGCATTTATGATGTTTCAGCAGCAGGTCCGCACACAGTGAAGCATTAACACGTCATTAACTTCAGCTGATAGACATCAATCACACTCAACACAAATGTAGTGATCACACACACACACATACACACACATACACACGCACATACACTAATCACCCTAAACACACAACTAATCACACACAATCACACTAGAAACATAACAAATCACACACATACACTAATCACACATACACTAATCACACACACATACACTAATCACCCTAAACACACAACTAATCACACACAATCACACTAGTATCATAACAAATCACACACATACACTAATCACACACACATACACTAATCACACACACATACGCTAATCACACACACATACACTAATCACCCTAAACACACAACTAATCACACACAATCACACTAGTAACATAAAAAATCACACACATACACTAATAACACACACATACACTAATCACACACACACACATACACTAATCACCCTAAACACACAACTAATCACACACAATCACACTAGTATCATAACAAATCACACAATACACTAATCACCCTAAACACACAACTAATCACACACAATCACACTATAAACATAACAAATCACACACATACACTAATCACACACACATACACTAATCACCCTAAACACACAACTAATCACACACAATCACACTAGTATCATAACAAATCGCACACATACACTAATCACACACACATACACTAATCACATACACATACACACACATGCACTAACCACACATACATACACTAATCACACACACGCACACACTAATCAGACACACATATATACACTAATCACAAACTCTCACACCACACACACATATATACCAATATACTTATCCCACTCATTCACATTCAACAATTACACTCATCACACACACACACACACACACACACATACAGTAATCACAAACTCTCACACCACATACACATATATACTTTTGTAACCAATGCCATCAGTTTGTTTTACAACAATAATCGCACCACCATAATCTCGCACCACATACACATATACAGCCATATACTAATCACACTCATCACACACATACACACTAATCACATTCTCACACCACATACACATATACAGCCATATACTAATCACACTCATCAAACACATACACTAATTACACACACTCACTAATCTCACTAAAGTCTCTCCCACCGCTTACACATACACATACACACATGTACTAATCACACTCATACACATTCAAGAATTACACTTATCACATACACACTAATCACACTCTCACACACACATATACCCATATACTAATCACGCTCACATCCACACAGTCAATAATCACACTCAGCGCACACACTAATCGCAGATACACACGGATAGAGACTAATCACACAACACATACACATCAATCACACAGTCATACACAAACATGTTCACACACATGTCACACACGTCACTAAAAGAGCTGAGACGGAGAAAACGTTCCGGAAAGAGGTTCTCATGTAAACCCGCTGCAGCTTCCCTCTGTAAATGAAACGGAGCCGGAGTGAGGTTTGAAATGACTGACGTTATTTTTCCCATCAATTAGATTCTAATGAGCTGGAATAAGTTCTCCACTTCCATTTGGACCTGCTATCAAATCCAATTACGCTGCTGTTCGCAGTGAACGAACCAAAAGCAAATCAGGCCTAACGAACTTCTCCCTGATCACAGATGAAACCTGATTATGGAGCTGGATCACCGCAGCTTTACTCGGCCTCCGACCACACAGAGAGACAAACACCACAACAGGCTGATAATGTGAGGGAAGGAGATGGAGCTGGCTAAACAGATTGGGTTTGGTGTGTGGTGATGGGAATCAGGGGTCTCCATGTCTACAACACACTTATAGATACCATCTAAACCACCAGTGAACTTAGATGTCACACAACACTGGCTAGTCCATTGTATGCAGTCCATGTTATGACTCAGCTGCACCAAGTCTACCACCCACTACTGGCCAGGATGGACATAGCAGGGAGCGGGGCAAACATTTCATGAACTGGCTTGTGGCATCCTGTTACAGTTCCAGGTTAAAAGTGACTGAGCTCTTCAGTACGAGTCTCTCTAGGGTCAGTGTTCGTCTATGGAGACTACACGACTATGTGCTCGATTCTGTTAGTAACGGATGTGGCTGAAACTCCTGAACATATACTTTTGGCCATATAGTGAAGGTGTTATGTCAACATCAGAGTTGAGCTGTATACTAATCACATACACTAATCACACACAACTAATCACACACGTATGCATTCATCATACACACATATTTTTACAAGCACATACACTAATCACACAAACATGCATTCATCATGCACACATATTTATCACAAACACTAACTAATCACACACATGCACTAATCACACACACATATGCACTAATCACACTAATCACAAACACATACACTAATCACACACATACACATTCATCACACACACATGCATTCATCATGCACACATATTTATCACAAACACTAACTAATCACACACATGCACTAATCACACACAACTCACCACACACATACACTAATCACAAACAACTCACCACTCATACACTAATCACAAACACATTAACTAATCACAAACAACTCACCACAGACTGACCACAAGCACATGCACCAATGACACAGAACCACTAATCACGCATAACTCATCACACACAACTCATCACACACATACAATAATCACAAACACATTAACAAATCACAAACAACTCACCACAAACTGACCACAAGCACATGCACCAATGACACAGAACCACTAATCACGCAGAACTCATCACACACAAGTCAGCACACACATACAATAATCACAAACACATACACTAATCACACACGCATACACTAATCACACTAATCACAAACACATACACTAATCACGCTATTCACAAACACATACACTAATCACAAACACATACACTAATCACACACGCATACACTAATCACACTAGTCACACTATTCACAAACACATACAGTAATCACAAACACATGGACTAATCACAAACACATACACTAACCACAAACACATACACTTATCACACACTAATCACACACAATTCATCACACACATACACTAATCACAAACACATTAACTAATCACAAACAACTCACCACACACTGACCACAAGCACATGCACTAATGACACAGAACCACTAATCACACAGAACTCATCACACACAACTCATCACATGCATACACTAATCACACACAACTAATCACACAAATACACTAATCATACACAAGTCAGCACACACATGCACTAATCACAAACACATGCACTAATCACACACATGTAAACTAATCACAAACACATACACTAATCACACACACATACACTTACACTAATCACACACACATACACTTACATTAATCACACACACATACATTAACCACACACACATACACTAACCACACTATCACAAATACATACACTAATCACACACACATACACTAATCACACTATCACACACACATACACTAATCACACACACATGCACTAATCACATTATCACAAACACACACTAATCTCACACACACATACACTAATCACACACACATACACTAATCACAAACACATGCACTAAGTACAAACACATGCACTAATCACACACAACTAATCACACACACACCACTAATCTCACACATACTTCTTACACACACATGCACTATACACACACAGTGAAGGTGTAACCTCTGTACGCTGTGTTGGTGAGCAGCACTCAGACACTGACCGTGTCTCCGCTGAATGACTGTGTTTGGTGGAGGAGTGTGAACCTGAGGAAATCAGATTATCTCCTCCTGAACTCCTCCTTTAAAACCTCCTGCGCAGAGGCGTGTTATCCTGCGCTAAGCTGAATGTACTGTGATCACATGAACAAGGAAAACCATGCTGATCTCTGGGGGTCTCAGCAGGGGGGAGGAGCTAATTAGCTGGAATCCTGGAGTCTGCAGGATCTCCCACGGCAACAGCACATACATCCCACTGAGACTGGGAGACAGTGTGTGTGTGTGTGGGGGGGTGTGTGGGGGGTGTGTGTGTGTTTGGCACTGATCCAGCAGCACTGTGCAGTAAACGTGTTGTGTCTGCAAGAACAGCAGGAGAGAATGAGCTCTTCGCCCCTTCTCTCTCCTTCTACTCCCTCTCTTACTCCCCCTCTACCTACTCCCTCTCTTACTCTCCCTCTACCTACTCCCTCTCTTCCTCCCTCTACCTACTCCCTCTCTTCCTCCCTCTACCTACTCCCTCTCTTCCTCCGTCTACCTACTCCATCTCTTCCTCTACCTACTCCCTCTCTTCCTCCCTCTACCTACTCCCTCTCTTCCTCTACCTACTCCCTCCTCCCTCTCTTACTCTCTTCACCCCTTCTCTCTCTCTACCTATTCCCTATCTTCCTCTACCTACTCTCTCTCTCTCTCTCTCTCACCCCAGGGAATTGTAGAGCACAGGTTCATATTCGTGTGATGCATCGGTGATAAAATCAGCCTAATTGACTCTGTTTTCCTAAAAACACTGATGTAAAGCTCTTGAATGGCGGCTCCTTCTGAGCGATAGTGTACTTCCTCCCAGGATGAAAGCCCACGTTCTTTACTCCAGACTGCTAATGAATAAAACACTTTCTACAATAGCTGGCACCAGAAAGAGGCTCTACAAAGCAGGCACAGGAGCATATGGGTATTTAATTGTGGCTTTCTTCTGCCAAAGACCATCCTTCGCCTTCGTAAGCCGGCCTCGAGCGATCGAGCCTGGGTGCTATCATGCTTAAACTAAAGACCTGTAGACTGGGATCATCTCTACACCTCAATTCCAAAAAAGTCAGGACAGCCTGAGACTAGGAATGCTCCAAAAACATCTGGAATGGGTGATGCTTGGGTATAACAGGAGCATCCAGGAAAAGCTGGGCCATCTTTGGGAGAGGACACTCAAGGCTCACCACTTTGCCAATTGGATTAGAATATAAAGTAAGTAGTCCAACAGTTTAAGAACAACGTTCCCCAGCCAGGAGTTGCAAGGTTTTCCCTTTCTGCAGTGAACAGTTTCCTGAAAACATTCAGGGAATCCGGAGAAATCTCTGTGCGTAAAGCAAAAGGCCGAAACCGCGACTGAACGTTTGGGACCTTCGACCCTTCAGACAGCACTGCATTGATCTGTCTGTGGTGACTATCACCACATGGGCTCAGCAATAAACACCATCTATCGCTGCTTCCACAAACGCAGGTAAAGCTGAACTACACACAGTGGAAGTCACATTTCAACAACGTTCAGAAACACTGGCGACCTCTCTGGAGACTCCAGCTCACCTGAAATGGACTGGTGTTCAGTGGAAACACAGAGTGTTGTGTCTCTGAAACAACAAATTATTGTTACTCACCCTGCAGCAAGAAGGGCCTGGGTTTGATTCCTGGCTGGGGCATCCGGGATCCATTCTGTGTGGAGTTTGGATCTTTTCCCCATCTGGGTTTCCTCACACAGTCCAAAAGCATCCAGTCAGCTGAACCGGATATACTAAGCTGCCGTTGAGCCATAAGGATGTATGTCTGCCCTGTGGTGGACTGGCGGCCTGTCCAGGGTGTTTCCTGCCTTCCATCCAGTGAGCTCTGAGAAAGACTCCAGACCCCACCTGACCCAGAAGGATAAGTGGCTTGGAAGATGAATGGATGAGTCAGTTTTTTTCCCCCAGCATAGCTATGAAAATCTTTCCAGACGACATTACCTAGAGATCCTATACAAACAGAAAAGCAAAGACCCTAAAGCTGAACCTTGTGGGACTCCACAAGAAATGATTTTCCAAGGATACCAAATACTCTCTACTCAAAAAAGTAGATAGAAACTATAATGAGACTGCACCTGAGAGGCCAGTCATGCTGTTGAATGTCCTGATTAACTGTTTTGAAAGCTGCTTGCTGATCCAGTTAGACCAAAATCAAAGGATTCTAGACCTGGCAGGTTAGCAGTTTCATGGACAAGCCATCTTTACTGCTTGCTGATGTCAACTAGTTCCTGATCATATGACTATGACACTAATAACATGGATGCCTCGGAGAAGACAGCAAGGGACCTGATGATTCTGGGGGCCGTATCTCCCTGAAAACTAGCATGTTGGAAAGGACGCATCTTGATGTACTGACTTGCGGAGTTTGACTTGGTTCTAGCATTCGTTCTCCACTGATCAAGAGAGCTTCAAATATCAAATACTTAACACTGTTCTCTCCAATTTCTTGAAGACTACAGTAAACAGTCATGTGTGGTTGGAGAGGAAGCTTAACGTCCTATAATCCTGTGAAGTTCCAGCACTCTAAATTTCTATGGTTTATCGGATGCCACTGTGGGCAAGCGTTCCGGCAATGCTGTCTACGGTGCAACTGGATCGAATACAAGTCTCAGGTTCCCTGAAGGCTAGCTTTGCAATCCAGGGTTTGCTGGACAGGCCATGTCATGCTGTAATGACCTCTAGAGTTTGGCTTAGTCACAGAAATGTAGAGTTGCTTGTTGCACAGCATGATCCATTGTGATCCAATGTGATCCATGACTCCATGGAAAGGGCACATCACACTCTACTGACCTGTGGAGTTCGGCTTTGTTCAAGTATATTTCAACCAATCCACAGAGCTTCAAAGATCAGATCAGATATCGAACGTCATTATCTCCAGGAGTGTGAAGCCAGTTCCTCTTAATTTCACTGAGTTCCAGAGCTCTAAATATCTCTGGATTTCCAGACCTCTGCTGTGGGCAAGCATTTCGGCAGTGGGTGCACAGATACAAGTCGGATACAAGTTTACAAGTCTCCAGTTCCCTGAAGGCTAGAAGTGCAATCCAGGGTTTGTTGGACAGGGCACAACACGCTCTACTGACCTGTGGAGTTTGGCTTGGTTCTAGTATATGTTGGTACTTTTCTATATATCTTCAAAGATCAGATATGGAACGTCACTGTCTCCGTTTTCCTGAAGTGCGGTAGAGTTTTGAAGTCAGTTCCTCTTAATTTCACCAAATTACAGTGCTCTGCATTTCTCTGGATTTCCGGAACTCCACTGTGGCAAAGTGTTTTGGCAGTGCCGCCTAGAGTCCACCTAGGTTGGATACAAGTTTACAAGTCTCCAGTTCCCTGAAGGCTAACAGTGCAATCCAGGGTTTGCTGGACAGGCCATGTCACGCTCTAACGACCTCTGGATTTTTGCTTCGTCACGGATATTTAGAGTTGCTTGTTGCACAGTGTCCTCTTCTCCAGACTGATGGGATCTTGCATAAAAGGAGAAGGTTTGAAATACGGCAGCAGGACCGAGGTTTATGATGATTATGCTGGAGAAACGATGCTGAGAAACAGAGTTGCCCCTCAGTCTGAGGCACTTATAGGATCCTGATGTTGCTAATGTGCAGCATAAACGGCATTAATTATCTGGCTCAGCTCCATCAAGACTGAATCAGCCAGGCCTTGCTGGCCAGAGCTGCTTTAAGCACCGACCAAAGGTCAGCTCATACACAAAGCACACCAAAAACAGGGCTTTGCCGCTACCACAGCTTTGAGTCAGTGTGAGTAGCTCTTGGCTGTGGTTCTCCACTCCAGTCCTCAGAGACTCACTGCCTAAGGCCTATTGGACAGTACATGACTTTCAACATCCCAGAATCGCTGTACTGCTCACTCGACTCAACATTTATTGCTTGCAACCCCATTGTATTGTCAACATAGCGGTGCCCACATACCCTCCGGTCTGGCCCACGACAGCTGTTTGGACAGTAACACTTATTGTTATCCTCTGCAGTGTACATTTACTGGTCACTCTTAGGGTTGGAATACATCATTCACAGCCCATTAGCAACCTGCTTACGATGTAGGGTGTTGAGGCTTTAACACTGTAGACACCTGCTGGCCACTTTTCAGAAACCCCGAGGTCGTAGCTCACCTTGCTGGTGTGTTTCTAATAAAGTGGCCAGATAGTGAAGCACAAGGTGGGTGTTTCTAATAAACTGACCAGTTAGCAGAAAAACAAGTTTGGTGTTTCTACTAAAGTGGCCAGTTATTGGACATAGAAGGTAGGTGTTTCTAATAAAGTGGCCAGTTCGTGGAAGCACAAGGTGGGTGTTTCTAATAAAGTGGCCAGTGAGTGGAAGCACAAGGTGGGTGTTTCTAATAAACTGACCAGTTAGCAGAAAAACAAGTTTGGTGTTTCTACTAAAGTGGCCAGTTATTGGACATAGAAGGTAGGTGTTTCTAATAAAGTGGCCAGTTCGTGGAAGCACAAGGTGGGTGTTTCTAATAAAGTGGCCAGTGAGTGGAAGCACAAGGTGGGTGTTTCTAATAAACTGACCAGTTAGCAGAAAAACAAGTTTGGTGTTTCTACTAAAGTGGCCAGTTATTGGACATAGAAGGTAGGTGTTTCTAATAAAGTGGCCAGTTCGTGGAAGCACAAGGTGGGTGTTTCTAATAAAGTGGCCAGTGAGTGGAAGCACAAGGTGGGTGTTTCTAATAAACTGACCAGTTAGCAGAAAAACAAGTTTGGTGTTTCTACTAAAGTTGCCAGTTATTGGATGTAGAAGGTATGTGTTTCTAATAAAGTGGCCAGTTCGTGGAAGCACAAAGTGGGTGTTTCTAATAAACTGGCCAGTTAGCAGAAAAACAAGTTTGGTGTTTCTACTAAAGTGGCCAGTTATTGGACGTAGAAGGTAGGTGTTTCTAATAAAGTGGCCAGTTCGTGGAAGCACAAGGTGGGTATTTCTAATAAACTGGCCAGTTAGCAGAAAAACAAGGTGGGTGTTTCTACTACAGTGGCCAGTTAGTGGGAAAATAAGGTAGGTGTTTCTAATAAAGTGGCCAGTTATTGGACGTAGAAGGTAGGTATTTCTAATAAAGTGGCCAGTTTGTGGAAGCACAAGGTGGGCATTTCTAATAAACTGGCCAGTTAGCAGAAAAACAAGGTGGGTGTTTCTACTAAAGTGGCCAGTTAGTGGGAAAATAAGGTAGGTGTTTCTAATATAGTGGCCAGTGAGTGGAAGCACATAGTAGATGTGCCCCACGGTTGTAGCTCATCTTGATGGTGTGTTTCTAATAAAATGTCCAGGTAGTGGAAGTGCAAGGTTAGTGTTTCTAATAAAGTGGCCAGTTAATGAAACACAAGGTGGCCGTTTCTAATATAGTGACCAATGAGCTGAAGAGCAAGGAAGGCGTTTCCAGTAAAGTGGCCAGTTGGTGTAAGGTAGGGAAATATTACTGACTGCACAAACTGCACAGAAAATTGGGGATAAGTCAGGTGGTGTGCTTTAATCCCCAGGCACACACTGGCTACTCTAACAGGCCCGATTCTGCTCACGAAGGATTTGGTCCCTCTCCCGCGAGCTGAATCAGGTGTGCTAGATCAGGACATAAAAAGGAGCACACAGCAAGTGAGATCAGCCACAGTAAGATTTCAATTTCAGCACATTCTTCTGAGACTGACCTCCACTAGGGGGCAATCAAGACCCAGCAGTCTGCTCTGCCTTTCCCTCTGTCTCTGTGGCAGCAGAGTTTGGGATCCTGATCTGGGCAGGTCGGCAGCACTCAGCACCCGCCCACTGACTTCACACCAGTGGAGATGCAAACTGACCTTTATTAACTTGCCCAGGTGCCCCATGGCGTTGACGCCCTGGGACACCTCTTCTTACGTTCGGCTTAACTGTTTCTGACTCGAAGCTCATCGAAGCAAGCCGGCAGATTCTGTGGAAAGCCCAGATTCTAAACTCCCAATAAGTGTCAAGTATGTATTTGTAACTGGAATAAAATATAAATTATTATACCGTGAGTATTATAGTTGTGTACACAGCTTTAATTTAGCCTTAGTCAATGCAGATAACCCTCGACGTCTTAGGCTCCGATTTAGCGCCTGACCCAAGAGTGTAGAACAAAACAGCAGTAAAGCTGTTACTGTCTGAAATCCTAGATTTACGCCCCTTTGCTCATTCCAGACAGAGCGAGAGGAATGAGAAACAAACAGGCCCCTAAAAACCTTCATTAAATTCTCATCGGCTCTGGGGGGAACAGGCCTCTCTGGCCGCTTTACGGCTTTTTAAATTTTCAACGCTGCTCCGAGGCATGGCTCTCTCCTTCACCCTAACCTCTCCATTACCCCTCACCCTCTCTCGCTCTCTCTCGTTCTCGTTTATCTGGCCCTTTCTCCTTCCACTCCTTGTTAGTCATCTCGTTGCCTCATCTTTCATCTCTCCTACCAACACCATCTCAAGAATACAGCAGGGGTCCCCGCAGTCAGGGGCAGCACCAAGGGGGATGAAACATATGAAGAGGTGGGCGGGGGGGGTATGTGGATGCTGGGGGTTGGTACCACTGATTCATAGTCCGGGCAGTTCAATATCAAGCCTGTATTCATGCCAAGTCCAGAACCATAGGTTGGGTTTTTGTGATATTGCATCTTTCCATTTGGGTTGGCTGGTGACACTGAATCTCTATATGCTTGGACGTAACCACTTGGGTCTCTAATGTCCTCGCTGACTCCCTCATCTTCTAAACTGCTTCGTCCTTCTGGGTCGTGTGGGGGTGCTGAAGCCTATCCCAGCACTCACTGGGTGGAAGGCATGGAAACACCCTGGACATGGCCGCCAGTCCATCACAGACGTACACACACTCACACCTACAGGGGCAATTTGGCATCTCCAGTTCACCTGACTGCATGTCCTTGGACTGTGGGAGGAGACCTAGAGGAAACCTACACATGCAAACTCCACACGGAAAGGACCCCAGGCACCTTGACGGGGAATTGAACCCAGGCCCTTCTTGCTGTGAGGTGACAGCACTACTCGCATAGTGGAGACCACCACAAAAAACAGGTTCCCACCAGCCGCAAACTCAACTAGGGCTCAATCGGAAGTGAACTGGTTGGTTGTGGAAGTGCCCTAATTTGGTATTCGAGCACATGCAAGACTTTTCTTTTGGTTTTAGTTCCTTTAGAACAGTCTAGAACAGTGTTTCCTAACCCTGGTCCTGGAGGCACCCTGCCCTGCACGTTGTTGTAGGACCCCCTGCGACTCTAGAAGGGCTTTTTAATGAGGTGGTAAGTTGAATCAGGTATACTGGAAGCAGGGAAAGCACTAGAATGTGCAGCCTCCAGGAGCAGGGTTAAGAAACGGCAGCCTAGAACACCCCACACACACTCGTTTGCACTAAACAAATGAACGGTGCTCTGGCAAACGTCAAGGCGGGTCTGCTTTTTACATTGGTCTGGATCTAATAAGGGGCTTCAGTATCAGGACATGCTTTCCTCAGAGCACGTCCGCACCATCTACGTAATCAGGCTGGTTAGCATTTGACTCCCCAGAGCCGCTCGTGCTGTTCTTGCTGCACAAGCTGCTTCCGCTAATAATGGCAGACAAACAATAACTCATTGCAATGCAGTAATATTAACGAGTGATAGATCTGGCTTTTCTACAGCGATGGACTGGTGAACATTAACACAACAATGCTAATCATCGGCTAACGTTACTAATCTGGTCACACCATGTTTGACTTCACCTTGTACCTTTGAACTTGAAAACAGCAGCCATGCAAACAGTTGGTTAGCTAATACTAATCATATATACATATACCTATATATATATATACAGTATATACACACCTCAGCCTGATTACGTAGACGGTGCGGACGTGCTCTGAGGAAAGCATGTCCTGATACCGAATCCTCTTATTAGATCCAGACCAGTTTTTGTAAAAAAAAAAAAAAAAAGCAGATCCGCCTTGACGTTTGCCAGAGCACCGTTCATTTGTTTAGTGCAAACGAGTGTGTGTGGGGTGTTCTAGGCCGCCGTTTCTTAACCCTGCTCCTGGAGGCTGCACATTCTAGTGCTTTCCCTGCTCCCAGTACACCTGATTCAACTTACCACCTCATTAAAAAGCCCTTCTAGAGTCGCAGGGGGTCCCACGAAAACGTGCAGGCAGGGTGCCTCCAGGACCAGGGATAGGAAACACTGTTCTAGACTGTTCTAAAGGAACTAAAACCAAAAGAAAAGTCTTGCATGTGCTCGAATACCAAATTAGGGCACTTCCACAACCAACCAGTTCACTTCCGATTGAGCCCTAGTTGAGTTTGCGGCTGGTGGGAACCTGTTTTTTGTGGTGGTCTCCGCTATGCGACTGAATTCATGGTGCAGTGGGTAGTGTCACCTCACAGCAAGAAGGGCCTGGGTTCAATTCCCCGCTACTGTTGCTTTGACTGTACACACATGTATAGCTTTTGTAGGTGTGTTTGCACAGGGGGAACCACCAAACTGTGCTACATACCGGACCTCCAGGAATGGAGTTGGGCACCCCTGCTCTAGATGGTCCACCTTTGTCCCCAAGTGTTGCAAGCTGGGTCAGAGCTGGTCTACGATGCACCACATGTAAACAAAGGATCTGGAGTCTTCTGCAAGCTAAGCTGCCCATAGCTGTCTGGATTCTGTCAGTTGCACATGGATAGACTATTAGCTTTGCATCTTGAAAACGTCTTCAAGAGTTTCCTGTGAAGCATTTAGTAGCTTTCAAGGTCGATGTCCTGTCTAGTTTGTTTTCAGTTGGTTTGAAGGCTTGTTCCAGCCCCTGCAGTAACCTTTGATTGGTTAATTGATGCAACAGTCAAAGACAGCCAAAGGTAGAGGCTGTTTCTTGGACTAAGTTTTTTTTTTAACCAACTATCCACTGAATGGTTCCTTCTTTGGCAGAACTCTGAGGAACCACTTAGGAGAGTGTAAATGTGTTGCGCCGCAATTCTCTCACTGTGGTAGTTGATTGACTCACAAACTGAACTGAAACGGCATTGAAATCAAGATTTCAGTGAGCAAACGTGTAGTTTCCATAGCAATGGCTTCCAAAAAGGATTTTCCTGAGCAAACGTTTGCTTTTCGAGTATAAAGAAAAGACAATAATTTAACAATTTAACAAAACTCTATCTTGTTGAAATCATCCTGACCTTTAACCGGTAATGCCATCCTTGCTTCAGAGCTTCTAAGAAACGAGACAATTTTTTTTGGCAGCAGGTTATTTATAGAGGAACACAGAGAACACATTTGAACCATTCCTCCTTCCGTCTTCCGAGCAGGTATGACTTTCAGGATTCTCTGCAACCAGTCAGCAAACGGGACTTCCTCAAACCTGATCAGTTTGAGCTACAAATCCACTTAACTTTAGGAATAAGTGCTTGGTGTTGTGACCTATAGCCCAAAAACATTTGGAAAACACAAAAACACAAACAGTCCGTGATGGACTGGTGGCCTGTCCAGGGTGGCTCCTGCATTCTGCCCATTGAGTGCAGGGATTTGTCTCCAGCTAGTCGGGTCACACCATATTTGACTGCACCTTGCACCTTTTAGCTTGAGCAGCTATGCAAACAGTTGGTTAGCTAATACCAATCATATATATGTATATACACACGACATTGCCAAAAGTATTCACTCACCCATCCAGATCATTGAGTTCAGGTGTTCCAGTCACTTCCATGGCCACATGTGAATAAAACCGAGCACCTAGACATGCAGACTGCTCCTACAGACATTAGTGAGAGAATGGGTCGCTCTCAGGAGCTCAGTGAATTCCAGCGTGGTACCGTGATAGGATGCCACCTGTGCTACAAGTCCAGTCGTGAAATTTCCTCCCTACTAAATATTCCACAGTCGACCGTCAGTGGGATTATAATACCGTGGGAGCGATTGGGAACGACAGCAACTCAGCCACGAAGTGGTAGACCACATACAATGACGGAGCGGGGTCAGCGGATGCTGAGGGGCATAGTGCACAGAGGTCACCAACTTTCTGCAGAGTCCATCACTACAGACCTCCAAACTTCATGTGGCCTTCAGATCAGCTCAAGAACCGTGTGTAGAGAGCTTCATGGAATGGGTTTCCATGGCCGAGCAGCTGCACCCAAGCCTCACATCACCAAGCGCAATGCAGAGCGTGGAATGCAGTGGTGTAAAGCGCCGCCACTGGACTCTAGAGCAGTGGAGACGTGTTCTCTGGAGTGACAAGACTTCTCGGTCTGCAAATTCATTGGACGAGTCTGGGTTTGGCGGTTGCCAGGAGAACGGTGCTTGTCTGACTGTACTGTGCCGAGTGTAAAGTTTGGTGGAGGGGGGATTATGGTGTGGGGGTGTTGTTCAGGAGTTGGGCTTGGCCCCTTAGTTCCAGTGAGAGGAACTCTTAATGCTTCAGCAGACCAAGAGACTCTGGACCATTTCATACTCCCAACTTTGTGGGGACAGTTTGGGGACAGAACCTTCCTGTTCCAACATGACTGCACACCAGTGCACAAAGCAAGGTCCATAAAGACATGGATGAGCGAGTTTGGGGTGGAAGAACTGGACTGACCTCAACCCGATAGAACACCTTTGGGATGAATTAGAGCGGAGACTGTGAGCCAGGCCTTCTCGTCCAACATCAGGGTCTGACCTCACAAATGCGCTTCTGGAAGAATGGTCAGAAATTCCCATGAATACATTCCTAAACCTTGTGGAAAGCCTTCCCAGGAGAGTTGAAGCGGTTCTAGCTGCAAAGGGGGAACATCATATTACACCCTATGGGTTAAGAATGGGATGTCACTCAAGTTCATATGCGTGTGAGGCAGACGAGCGAATACTTTTGGTGATATAGTGTAAGTCTTGGAAACATATTTCAAGGGTCTGTATGTGTTTGGTTTTAATCTGAGGATCAGACAGCCGTCCCTGTTGACTCTCGTTTTCTGTTCACGCCTATGCAGAGTGTTCCTCCACGGGTCTGTGGCCAAAAACGAACAGCACACACTTCACAATTAATTATAATTAATTATGATTAATTAGGGCCAGGCAGAAAGAAAAGCCTGGCTGGTCGTCGGAGGCGGTGTGTTATCTCACACGCACACGGCTTGTTGCGTGATGATGAATGTGTGTCGCGTTTTTTGAGTATGGAAGTACAGCGCGATCGATAACGCAGATAAAGCGTTTGTGCGGTAATTGCTAATGCCGGCTGAAGGACTGTGTTTTCTTTTCCAGGCAGAAGACCAAAGCCAGCGTTGGACTAAAAGGCCTTTTTATTTGAAGACCCCAGTGACAGGCCACTTTAGTCTGAGGCTAAGGTTGTGTGCTTAACAATGCAGCGCTGGTTTGTTGTAGGTGTGGAACAGGCCCGGCGCCAGAACTAAATGTGAGCTATTCCAGGAAGTTTTATTGTTCTGGGGACCCACATATAGCTTATATACTATATGGCCAAAAGTATGTGGACACCCTCTCCTGATTATTGACTTCAGGCGTTTCAGTGACACCCACTCCATATAGCGAATAGTGTTCATGGTCATGTGTCGGTCGTGGGTGGCAGGGCGGAAGGCAGGAAAACAGGGCCTGACACTGATCTGCATACAGGACTGATCCCAACGCTGGTCTGCTTACAGGACTGATCCCAACACTGATCTGCATACAGGACTGATCTGCATACAGGACTGACCCCAACACTGATCTGCATACAGGACTGATCCGTGTACAGGACTGATCCCAACACTGGTCTGAGTACAGGACTAACCCCAACACTGGTCTGAGCACAGGACTAACCCCAACACTGGTCTGAGTACAGGACTAACCCCAACACTGGTCTGAGCTCAGGAATAACCCCAACACTGGTCTGCGTACAGGACTAACCCCAATACTGGTCTGAGTACAGGACTGACCCCAACACTGGTCTGAGCACAGGACTGATCCCAACACTGATCTGCAAACAGGACTGACCCCAACACTGGTCTGAGCACAGGACTAACCCCAACACTGGTCTGAGTACAGGACTGACCCCAACACTGGTCTGCTTACAGAGCTGATCCCAACACTGATCCATGTACAGGACTGACACTGATCTGCGTTCAGGACTGATCCCAACACTGATCTGCACACAGGACTGATCCGTGTACAGGATTGATCCCAACACTGATCTGTGTACAGGACTAACCCCAACACTGATCCACGTACAGGACTGACCCTGACACTGATCTGTGTACAGGACACTTTGCAGTTTGGCATTTCAGTGGTGCTTGGAATCAGTGTGTGTGTGTGTGTGTGTGTGTGTGTGTGTGCTGCTACAAGAGTCTCATGCTGGGAACTCAAGAACACACAGACCCACGGGACACCGAAACACACACTACGACTGTGTGTACACACGAGGCCTCATGGTGAGTAATCAGTGCACACAAACACAGAAACACCCACCCACACAAACGCAGGACTGATCCCAACGCTGGTCTGCTTACAGGACTGATCCCAACACTGATCTGCATACATGACTGATCCGTGTACAGGACTGACCCCAACACTGATCTGCATACAGGACTGATCCCAACACTGATCTGCATACAGGACTGATCCGTGTACAGGACTGACCCCAACACTGATCTGCGTACAGGACTGATCCCAACACTGATCTGCGTACAGGACTGATCCCAACACTGATCTGCATACAGGATTGATCCATGTACAGGATTGATCCCAACACTGGTCTGCATGCAGGACTGACCCCAACACTGGTCTGCTTACACAGCTGATCCCAACATTGATCCCTGTACAGGACTGACCCTAACACTGATCTGTGTACAGGACTGACCCTGACACTGATCTGTCTACACGACTAACCCCAACACTGATCTGCAAACAGGACTGACCCCAACACTGGTCTGCTTACACAGCTGATCCCAACATTGATCCCTGTACAGGACTGACCCTGACACTGATCTGTGTGCAGGACTGGCCCCAACACTGATCCGTGAACAGGACTGGCCCCAACACCGATCCGTGAACAGGACTGACCCCAACACTGGTCTGCTTACACAGCTTATCCCAACACTGATCCCTGTACAGGACTGACCCTGACACTGATCTGTGTGCAGGACTGACCCCAACACTGATCTATGTACAGGACACTTTGCAGTTTGGCATTTCAGTGGTGCTTGGAATCAGTGTGTGTGTGTGTGTGTGTGTGTGTGTGTGTGTGTGTGTGTGTGTGTGTGTGTGTGTGCTGCTACAAGAGTCTCATGCTGGGAACTCAAGAACACACAGACCCACGGGACACCGAAACACACACTACGACTGTGTGTACACACGAGGCCTCATGGTGAGTAATCAGTGCACACAAACACAGAAACACCCACCCACACAAACGCTTCCACACACACATTTCATTTCTCTTAAACTCTGCTGAAGGACAGTAAAGTAGCAGCTGATGAGGCTTGATTGATCATTAGCAGCAATCTTTAACTCCATCTCTCCAACTGCCTCTCATTGATAACGCAAATTAAAACAGAAACCCTGTGGATTACAGACAAGGACACACACGCACAGACACAGGCGTATTCCCACACACCTGCACAAACGACCACCTCAAGGGTACCATGCAGATTTGAACAAATGCACATAAGGCTCTGCGTACAGTCCAGAGGCTCCATAGATTTAATTCCCCGTCAAAGCAAACTTTAAATACAAGAGATGAGTCTGAGAAGATTATAAGGAGGTACAAGAGGAGGTAGAAGAGGAGGTAGAGGAGGAGGTAGAAGATATTCCACTCAGGTATCGAAGGAGAACGTCGGTAGAAAGTTTCCAGACTCTGATTAAAACCTACAGAGAAAACGGGAGTCCTAACAACCACCTGGAAGACCTGGTAGACCCAGCAACACTGTCCCCCATCAGACAAACAGCACTTTGATCTCTGAGAGAGAGGAGAACATCAAGCTCCAGTCCTGCTCCAGATCTAAGAACATCCACAGGTGTTTCTGTCCATCCTCCTTCTTCCACTGTGAGAAGACACCTCAACGCTATGGAGGTCTGAAAGGAGGTACAGCTGTTCAAGAAGCTCCTCACAGAGAGCAAGGGAGTCCAGACACATCCAACACAGAAGCTGCTGCTGGTGTTCTGAGAACAATGGACTGACCACCCCAGAGTCTAGAACCTCAAGGGTGTAGAGCTTTTTCCAGACCCATGACTGCTTGCTCTGTGAGTTTGCCATGTTTGGTCAAGTGTGAAAGCTGTTTCTGAGCGCAGGATGGGTCCAAAGAACTGATCCCTGTTTGCCCTGAAATCAGTGGATTGGGTGTCGCTTCCGGCCAACTCTGGTGGGATTCACTGCAAACGTGGAGGCTATCCAGTCGCAGTGCATGGTTCATTTTGAATGTGACTGCTTCAGCTTCCCTTTTCAAGCTCCATGATGATGGGGAAAAAGGATCGTCATGGACAAGATGCTGCTTGAGTGTTTGTATCCAAGAGCAGCAGACGAATGGAGCTAGCGCCTGCCGTTTTGCAATCCTGCATGCAGAAAAGCGATGTATGGAACTGCAGAGTCGATCCGCGGCTCTGATGGAATTCTTGTACGTGAAACTAAACCAGAGATAATGAGCTCCTCCAATAGACCAACACAGATGCGGTTCCGGATTCGGTGTGAAAATGTCCTGAGCTTTGGAGGTCTGGAATCTGCTGTGTCTCTTTGAGGAACTGAAAGGGAGTCTCCTGAAAAGAATGGAAGCTGTATTGAGGGTAAAGGGTATACTCCTAAAATTCCTCCTTTGATTGACTGGATAAGGCCTGCGGATAATCTTCCGGGAAGAGTTTCGTTTATATACAAAGCTTTGGTAGACTACTGTATTAAACCATTGATAGTTCAACAACTTTGGGAACGAGAGCTTCCCCCTACTGGCTCTTCTTTGGACTGGGAAACTGTCTGGACCAATGTAAGTCCTGGCTCAAAAACCTTAAAAACCTGGCTTAAACCTGGTTTAAACCTTAAGTCCTGGCTCAAAAACCTGGCTCATCGGTTTATTCATTACAAGATTATACATGGGGCTTATGCGACACTGTATAGGAGATATTGAATTAAACTTATTACTAGTAATTTCTGTAATATCTGTAATTTAGCACCTGGGAAGTTCATTCACATGTTTTGGGAATGTCCCAAAGTAGCAGATATTTGGATTTCCACAGTGGACATACTATCTAAACTACTTGATCTAAGCATACCACTCTTACCACATTTATGTCTTCTAAATGATGACTCAGATTTTCAATTTTCTTTAATAGAGCGAAAGATGTTAACGGCAGGTTTTACAGACACCAAGAAAACTATTGTACAACTTCGGATTTCCCCTCAACTTCAGTTATGAAATCCTGGTTGGCTAGTTTTCAGAATATAGTTAGAATGGAATACTGAACAGCCAAAATTAACAAAGATTAATTTTCAACCATCAGCAATCGGGAGAGTTTATATGGATCTATTGAGGATTTTTTTAGCTCTCTGTGGATTTGTCTTATCTTATCGATTACTTGTTTATTAATTTTCGAATATTTTTATCTGTGATTTGATTATTGTCTGTGTCCATACTACTGTATGTCCTCGTCTGTTACCCTCTTCCCGCTCCTACCCACCCCTCCCCTATCCCTCCCTACCCCTGTTGTTTAAAGTGTAGAAAGCAAATAAAAAGTTGATCATAAAAAGAAATGAAGGTAAAGAGTGGACCCTTAGTTGGGCACCAGTGAAGGGTGGTCTCTGACTTTTGCTCAGTGCTTTATGTTAAGCCACAGGCATCCGTACGGATATGAGTTGCAACATTCACAGGACAAATTTGATTTGACGGGGACACGAACTGAAGCGAAATTATGAGGTAAACCTCAAAGCTGCACAGCCATATGTTACCTGTTAGGACTGAAACTAATTCCCAATATGGCCGTGCCATAAAACAGGCATTAAAATCAGCATATCAATATGTCACTTTCCAAAGTATTATGAGGACATTTTACCCATTTGAATCCTCCTTCTGGGAATGAATTCCCACTTGCAGCCCATTGAGAGTTTGCTTGAAAACTTGCTAGTCTTACCCTTGAAGAATAGTGGGTTGTCAATCGTTCCCGAGTCCCAAGTAGACGTTCCATGGTTTCAAGTCGACAGTCACGTGATGAGAGTCGAGCCGACGTTGACTACATCACTGATGATGTCATGAATGAAACCAGAGGAGAAACAAAAGTGAGTCCATAGATCTGTAGACCATGCCATGCCTTTTCCAGCAAGCCACATTGGGAGCCAGAGATATGGAGCTGGGAATCTTGCAAATTTGTATCCTACTTAGGCGCACCCTAGGCAGCCTTACCCATGGCCAGGCCTAGGTGTCCGGAGATCCAGAGACAGGGCAATAGGCTCCTTTTATCGCAGCCTAGGAAACTGGAGATACCGATTTTCCAATATCTGACCTTCCAAGCTCTGTAGACTCCCACAGACATGTTAGCATGAGTCCGAAGTGCAATCTGCTGCTTCCGGCCAGCCAAGGATTGGAGTGTCCATAGCCAAACATAGACTGGGTGGTTCCACAGAGCTCAGTAACTTAGCTACCTGTGCCACAAGCAAAATTCCTGCCCTGCTGGATCTGATCACTAGATCTAGATCACTCATTACAGAGTTCCAAACTCCCTCTGGAAGCACCATCACCACAAGAACTGTACATTGGGAGCTTCATGAAATGAGTTTCCATGGCTGGGATCACGATGCCAAGTGCGGCCTGGAGTGGTTAAAGCACGGCGCTGCTGGACTCCGTAGCAGTAGATATGTGTTCCCTGGAGTGATGAATCACGCTTCACTATCTGGCAGTCTCATAGATGAATCTGGGTTTGGCGGATACCAGGAAAACACTACTTAATGGAAAACCCAGTCCCAGAGTTTGATCACGGAGGGATAAGGGTCATAGCCACAAATAGCGGGCTAACTCCATATTAATGCCCATGGTCTGGAACAGTATAGTTGTGAGGGTCGGGTGTCCACATACTTTTGGCCATCTAGTGTAACGTACTCATTACTCCCTCTCTTTAAGCAGCCCTTAAATAAGGTGGTATCTTTCGTACTGTACACTGAGAACAAATGTTCATGGCTCACAAAACACAAATCTCTGCATGCTATTTCCTGACCGTCCCACAGCCAAAATGCATTACTGGATTCAAAAAGATTTATGGTATTCAGGTCTGCCATTTTAAAAGGGCAAGCTAAATCCACTAACCTGACATTATGAGCATGAAGCCTGGTTCTCAGAGCGGAGGAAGAGCGGAACAAGGCACTGTAGTCTGAGCAGCGCTTGTTTACATGTTTAGCTTGTGTCCACTCACTGGTCACTTTATTAGAAACCTCTAACACCTCTGAACCTCATCTGTTCATCAATGATCAGGTTCTGATCACATAGCTGCTCTTGGCTGGACATATCGCTGGGCCCCAGGCTAGCAAGGGCATGTCGCGTGTTAACTGATCAATTAGAACAGGCTTTATACGTTGTGTAGCAACACATGAGATCCTGTATTAAATTGTACAGCTAAATAATTGGGTGTTTCTAATAAAGTGGCCAGCGAGTAGAAATACAAGGTGGGTGTTTCTAATAAAGTGGCCAGCGAGCGGAAGTACAAGGTGGGTGTTTCTAATTAAGTGGCCAGTTAGTGGAAGTACAAGATGGGTGTTTCTAATAAAGTGGCCAGTTAGTGGAAGTACAAGGTGGGTGTTTCTGGTAAAGTGGCCAGTAAGTAGAAGTAGAAGGTAGGTGTTTCTAATAAAGTGGCCAGCGAGTAGAAGTACAAGGCAGGTGTNTAATAAAGTGGCCAGTTAGTAGAAGTACAAGGTGGGTGTTTCTAATAAAGTGGCCAGTTAGTGGAAGTACAAGGCAGGTGTTTCTAATAAAGTGGCCAGTTAGTGGAAGTACAAGGTGGGTGTTTCTAATAAAGTGGCCAGTGAATAGAAATATGAATAAAACTATGTACCACATGGTATCTGTGGCTGGGACTCCCAGTAGCAGGACCGGGAAGAGTGATCGCTCCAGATTCCATCCCTTATGAAAATGAGACAAGTGATGCATCGTGGTGTTTGTGATGTATTGATTTAATAAGGCATTCATAGCTAAATGGTAAAGTTCCGTGATTAATGTTCTCCTCCAAGCCCGTAGAAGCACTCAGCAAAAGTGGAGGCCACATACAAATGATGGTACTAAATAAGTATTCAGGCAATTTAGGGAGAAAAAGTGGAAGACGGAGAGACTGAGAGAGCGAGAGAGAGCGAGAGAGCGATCCGAATATGAGTCACAGTTATTATTTCAATTTTTCTGTTTCCAGTCTAATTTGTTTAGCATGGAGGTCAATGGCGTTCACCTTCAGGAAAGGGGCTGTATGCGGAGCGCTAGCGTGGGTGAGGCTAGCGGCTACACGTGCAAAGCCTCTAATGCTCTTGTCATGTTTCACCATGAACTGGGATTAGAGAGATTTGGCCGTTCCTGATAATGCTGAACAAGAGACACACACACCAGCTGGAGGTCTGAACCAACCCACTGCGTGTGAGTGGTGATGGTGAGTTACGGGCCCGTGCGCAGACGTTTTGGGGGCCTCAGGAGAAAACAATAACAACAGGAACGTGAACGGGTTTCCAAAGGAGGCGCGCCATATGGCAGACGCTCTTATCGAGAGAGACGGTTATCATGTTCCAGAGGAAGCCAAACACGGGGGCTGATGTGTTGAGCCAGTGTTAGAAAGCCCCATGGCCATGAACCGTGGAGCAGTGGAACTGGGTTCTCTGGAGCCATTGAGCTTCACCTTCAGGATCCAACGTTAGAACCAGGCCTGACTAACTTGCATATGGACCCACATCATAAGCTCGGAAACACTCTGGTTCTTCTGGAATTTGAACCTTCTCATTGAAGGGCACCTGCAAATAAGGATTCACAACTCTTTGGCACTCTTCCCAAATCCCAGCACTCCCGTCACTCTGGATTTGACATGGTCGTTGTTGTTTGGCGCACCGCGAGTGACACAAACTCCACTTTGCTGTCCCGGCTATTAAAAATTTATCTGGATACAATCTAGATATGCCAAAAATCTGATTTTGTGTGGATGCTTGCTGTCCAGACTACCAAAAATCAGTCATAATATAATCTGATTATGCCAAAAATGGGATTTTCTATGGCTTTTTGCCATCCAGCAACATTTAATGTGTTTTTTCACTGTCCAGACTATCATAACCAATCTGGACACAATCTGGACATGTCAAAAATCAGATTTCATGTGGTTATTTGCTGTCCACAATACCAAAAATCAATTCTGGATAAAATCTATAGATGCCAAAAATCAGATTTTACATAATTTCCTTGGTCCAGACTATAAAAATTAATCTAGATATGCCAAAAAACAGATTTCATATGGCTTCCCGCTGTCAGAACTATGAAAAATCAATCTGGATACATTTTAGATATGCCAAAAATCAGATTTCATGTGGATGCTTGCTGTCCAGACTACCAAAAAACAATCAGAATATAATCTGGATATGCCACAAATTGGATTTTCTATGTTTTTTTGCCATCCAGACTGTCAAAAATCTGGATACAATCTGGATATGCCAAAAAATTCAATTATATGTGGCTTTTTGACATCTGGACTATCAAAAATCAATCTTGATACAATCTAGATATGCAGAAATTTGGATTTTCTATGACGTTTTGCCATCCAGACTAACAAAACTCAATCTGGATACAATCTGGATATACCAAAAATTGGAATATATATGGCTTTTTGCCATCCAGACTACTCAAAAAACTATCTATCTATCTATCTATCTATCTATCTATCTATCTACCCTGGGACCAATAGGATATGCCAAATATCAGATTTCGTGTTGTTTTTCACTGTCCAGACTATCATAACCAATCTGGATATGTCAAAAGTTGTATTTCATGTGATTATCCACTATCTGGACACAATCTGGATATGTCAGAAATCATATTTCATGTGGTTATTTGCTGTCCATAATACCAAAAATCAATCTGGATACAATCTATAGATGCCAAAAATCTGATTTTATGTAATTTCCTTGGTCCAGACTATAAAAATCAATCTAGATATGCCAAAAAACAGATTTTGTGTGGATGCTTGCTGTCCACACTACCAAAAAATAATCAGAATATAATCTGGATACGCCAAAAATGGGATTTTCTATGTTTTTTTGCCATCCAGACTGTCAAAAATCTGGACACAATCTGGATATGCCAAAAAATTCAATTATATGTGGCTTTTTGACATCTGGACTATCAAAAATCAATCT
>CM067500.1:648162-675996 GCA_034552555.1 Semaprochilodus insignis
GAAGTACAAGGCAGGTGTTTCTAATAAAGTGGCCAGTTAGTGGAAGTACAAGGTGGGTGTTTCTAATAAAGTGGCCAGTGAATAGAAATATGAATAAAACTATGTACCACATGGTATCTGTGGCTGGGACTCCCAGTAGCAGGACCGGGAAGAGTGATCGCTCCAGATTCCATCCCTTATGAAAATGAGACAAGTGATGCATCGTGGTGTTTGTGATGTATTGATTTAATAAGGCATTCATAGCTAAATGGTAAAGTTCCGTGATTAATGTTCTCCTCCAAGCCCGTAGAAGCACTCAGCAAAAGTGGAGGCCACATACAAATGATGGTACTAAATAAGTATTCAGGCAATTTAGGGAGAAAAAGTGGAAGACGGAGAGACTGAGAGAGCGAGAGAGAGCGAGAGAGCGATCCGAATATGAGTCACAGTTATTATTTCAATTTTTCTGTTTCCAGTCTAATTTGTTTAGCATGGAGGTCAATGGCGTTCACCTTCAGGAAAGGGGCTGTATGCGGAGCGCTAGCGTGGGTGAGGCTAGCGGCTACACGTGCAAAGCCTCTAATGCTCTTGTCATGTTTCACCATGAACTGGGATTAGAGAGATTTGGCCGTTCCTGATAATGCTGAACAAGAGACACACACACCAGCTGGAGGTCTGAACCAACCCACTGCGTGTGAGTGGTGATGGTGAGTTACGGGCCCGTGCGCAGACGTTTTGGGGGCCTCAGGAGAAAACAATAACAACAGGAACGTGAACGGGTTTCCAAAGGAGGCGCGCCATATGGCAGACGCTCTTATCGAGAGAGACGGTTATCATGTTCCAGAGGAAGCCAAACACGGGGGCTGATGTGTTGAGCCAGTGTTAGAAAGCCCCATGGCCATGAACCGTGGAGCAGTGGAACTGGGTTCTCTGGAGCCATTGAGCTTCACCTTCAGGATCCAACGTTAGAACCAGGCCTGACTAACTTGCATATGGACCCACATCATAAGCTCGGAAACACTCTGGTTCTTCTGGAATTTGAACCTTCTCATTGAAGGGCACCTGCAAATAAGGATTCACAACTCTTTGGCACTCTTCCCAAATCCCAGCACTCCCGTCACTCTGGATTTGACATGGTCGTTGTTGTTTGGCGCACCGCGAGTGACACAAACTCCACTTTGCTGTCCCGGCTATTAAAAATTTATCTGGATACAATCTAGATATGCCAAAAATCTGATTTTGTGTGGATGCTTGCTGTCCAGACTACCAAAAATCAGTCATAATATAATCTGATTATGCCAAAAATGGGATTTTCTATGGCTTTTTGCCATCCAGCAACATTTAATGTGTTTTTTCACTGTCCAGACTATCATAACCAATCTGGACACAATCTGGACATGTCAAAAATCAGATTTCATGTGGTTATTTGCTGTCCACAATACCAAAAATCAATTCTGGATAAAATCTATAGATGCCAAAAATCAGATTTTACATAATTTCCTTGGTCCAGACTATAAAAATTAATCTAGATATGCCAAAAAACAGATTTCATATGGCTTCCCGCTGTCAGAACTATGAAAAATCAATCTGGATACATTTTAGATATGCCAAAAATCAGATTTCATGTGGATGCTTGCTGTCCAGACTACCAAAAAACAATCAGAATATAATCTGGATATGCCACAAATTGGATTTTCTATGTTTTTTTGCCATCCAGACTGTCAAAAATCTGGATACAATCTGGATATGCCAAAAAATTCAATTATATGTGGCTTTTTGACATCTGGACTATCAAAAATCAATCTTGATACAATCTAGATATGCAGAAATTTGGATTTTCTATGACGTTTTGCCATCCAGACTAACAAAACTCAATCTGGATACAATCTGGATATACCAAAAATTGGAATATATATGGCTTTTTGCCATCCAGACTACTCAAAAAACTATCTATCTATCTATCTATCTATCTATCTATCTATCTACCCTGGGACCAATAGGATATGCCAAATATCAGATTTCGTGTTGTTTTTCACTGTCCAGACTATCATAACCAATCTGGATATGTCAAAAGTTGTATTTCATGTGATTATCCACTATCTGGACACAATCTGGATATGTCAGAAATCATATTTCATGTGGTTATTTGCTGTCCATAATACCAAAAATCAATCTGGATACAATCTATAGATGCCAAAAATCTGATTTTATGTAATTTCCTTGGTCCAGACTATAAAAATCAATCTAGATATGCCAAAAAACAGATTTTGTGTGGATGCTTGCTGTCCACACTACCAAAAAATAATCAGAATATAATCTGGATACGCCAAAAATGGGATTTTCTATGTTTTTTTGCCATCCAGACTGTCAAAAATCTGGACACAATCTGGATATGCCAAAAAATTCAATTATATGTGGCTTTTTGACATCTGGACTATCAAAAATCAATCTGGATACGATCTGGATATGCCAAAAATTGGAATATATATGGCTTTTTGCCATCCAAAAAACTGTCTACCTACCCTGGGACCAATAGGATATGCCAAATATCGGATTTCGTGTTGTTTTTCACTGTCCAGACTATCATAACCAATCTGGATATGTCAAAAATTTCAGGTGGTTATTTGCTGTCCATAATACCAAAAATTAATCTGGATACAATCTATAGATGCCAAAAATCTGATTTTATGTAATTTCCTTGGTCCAGACTATAAAAATCAATCTAGATATGCCAAAAAACAGATTTTGTGTGGATGCTTGCTGTCCACACTACCAAAAAATAATCAGAATATAATCTGGATACGCCAAAAATGGGATTTTCTATGTTTTTTTGCCATCCAGACTGTCAAAAATCTGGACACAATCTGGATATGCCAAAAAATTCAATTATATGTGGCTTTTTGACATCTGGACTATCAAAAATCAATCTGGATACGATCTGGATATGCCAAAAATTGGAATATATATGGCTTTTTGCCATCCAAAAAACTGTCTACCTACCCTGGGACCAATAGGATATGCCAAATATCGGATTTCGTGTTGTTTTTCACTGTCCAGACTATCATAACCAATCTGGATATGTCAAAAATTTCAGGTGGTTATTTGCTGTCCATAATACCAAAAATTAATCTGGATACAATCTATAGATGCCAAAAATCGGATTTTATGTAATTTCCTTGGTCCAGACTATAAAAATCAATCTAGATATGCCAAAAAACAGATTTCATATGGCTTTCCGCTGTCAGAACTATGAAAAATCAATCTGGATACAATCTGGAAATCTGGATCTGGAAATGCCAAAAATCACACTCGGGCTGAACGCAGCTATAGTGCATGCAGATGTGGTGCGATGTTAAGGCCATAAATCGACACAGCACAATCGAACAAACCCGCTCAGCTCTAGAACAAATCCAGCCCACTCTTTTCCACTAGACAGATGTGTGTTTATCCATTTTCCAGATAGCTTGGACACAGTGAGCCCCCCAGCGCCCCCCGCCGCTGCCTGAAATGAATAAAGGCAAGTTAATTAAAACGCAGAGCGCCACGCTCTCAATTATTCATCTGCGTGTTTGCTGTTCGAGCCTTTCCTTGATCGGGAGTTACTTTTGTGGGGAACGCGTCTCGTTCAGTTACGTGATGAAGGGGAACGTGTAGCGGAAGAAGAGGGACACTTTCGGAGAGCAGACCAAACGCAGGTGAGGTGTCCCAGAAAGGGAAATGCTGTGATGCATGATGGCGTGTGTCTTTGATTCAGTGAGGTGTAAGAGCACCCTCAATTAACACTTCATCATGCTACAAACACTCAACAACAGAACAGCTGCACCTAGAAGGAGGTGTGGGATTGCAGGTCTGTTGGGAAGGAAGATAAAGGTCACCAGGATCAATAACTGATGATAAATTTAGACTGATATGATCAATATTTATTGAGCTACACGTACAGAAGTCTGTCTCTCAGTATGGCGTCGGGCCGCCGTGTTTGCTAACCCAACATGCCAGACGTCTCGGCATGGAGCTGTAGAGGTTCCTAATGGTGTCCTGTGATCATCCATCCCATGCAGCTTGAATATCCTCACACAGTTCCTGCAGATGGTGCGGTAGGGGTGGAGGTGGAGTGACACCAGGCCTTCTGGACGTCTGACAACAAACCGTTCACCTTGGTGCTGACCACGGTGCCTCCACACACGGATTCGTTGGTCGTCTCCACCGAGACCAAAGCGGGACTCGTCACTGAAGATGACCCGCTGCCATTCTGAGTCACTCCATGACAGTCTGGTACGCCACCATTGCAGTCTTTGGTGACGGTGACGTGGTGTTAAGGACAGTTGTGGTAACGGTCTGTGTGCATGTAGTCCTGCGTGGTGCAGTCATCCCTCTCTCTCCCTCTCCACCTCTCTCATCCACCCCTCTCTCTGTCTTTCCCTACCTCTCTCTCCCCCTTCTCTCCCTCTCTCCCCTCTCTATCTCCCTGTCTTCTCCCTATCCCTATCCAGTTAGAGAATATAGATGGTAGGTGTTTCTGATAAAGTGGCCAGTTAGTGGAAGTAGCAGGTGGGTGTTTCTGATAAAGTGGCCAGTTAGTGGAAGTAGAAGGTGGGTGTTTCTGGTGAAGTGGCCAGTTAGTGGAAGTAGAAGGTGGGTGTTTCTGGTGAAGGGGTTAGTAGACAACACAATATTTATAGAGGTGTAAGATTGAAAGCCTCAAAGTGTAATCACACATTCCCATTCAACCTTCCTATCTCTCCCTCTCCCTCTCTCTCTATCCCTCTCTCTCTCCCTCTCCCCCTCTCTCTCCCTCTCTCTCCGTCATATCCCAGTAGAGTGTTATTTCTCTTATCAGTGGTGGCAGATAGAGACTCAGAGGAAGCAGCATCTCTTCACACCCACACCCCCCCACACACACCCACACCCTCCACACACGCACAGTTAACACATCTACTTCACACTTACACTGCTCTTTATATCTGAGTTCACATGATCTTCAGCTTTTATCTCTTTCCAGTCGCTCGTTTGCTCACTGCTGCGGTGGTGCTGTGTACATGCGGGTATTGGAGCAGATTATATGGGTTTTACAGCACATGCATTCCGTATTCCGGTTGCGGTGTTCCCGCTGTCGGCAGAAATAAGTGTTTGGGTAGGACTGTGAAATAGATGTTAGGCCATACTCCAACACTCCTCCCTTAATGTGAAACCAAACAATAGCACGGCTGGGTACAACCAGATACTCCCTCGGCTGGGACAGGCCCTATCGCGATACCTGACTGACCCAACAGCGAGCAGTGATGTCCTCCATGAGCCATCCTGTTAGTGCAGCACCATTGGCAGACGGCTGCACCACGCAGGACTACATGTACACAGACCGTTACCACGACTGTCCTTAACACCACGTCACCGTCACCAAAGACTGCAATGGTGTCGTGCCAGACTGTCATGGAGTGACTCAGAATGGCAGCGGGTCATCTTCAGTGACGAGTCCCGCTTTTGTCTTGGTGGAGACGACCAACGAATCCGTGTGTGGAGGCACCGTGGTCAGATGAACGGTTTGTTGGAACGCGTCACACATCCAGAAGGCCTGGTGTCACTCCACCTCCACCTCTACCGCACCATCTGCAGGAACTGTGTGAGGATATTCAAGCTGCATGGGATGGATTATCACAGGACACCATTAGGAACCTCTACAGCTCCATGATGCCGAGACGTCTGGCATGTTGGGTTAGCAAACACGGCGGCCCGACGCCATACTGAGAGACAGACTTCTGTACGTGTAGCTCAATAAATATTGATCATATCAGTCTAAACTGATCATCATTTATTGATCCTGGTAAACTTTATCTTCCTTCCCAACACCACTGCAATCCCACACCTCCTTCTGGGTGCAGCTGTTCTTTTGACGAAGAGTGTGTATATATATATATACACAGAGAGAGAGAAAGAGAGAGAGAGAGAATTAAGAGCACTGTACTCTCACTAAAATAATTCAGAGCCATTAGCTGGAGATGCTGGACAGGTAATCGTCCATCCAGCTCTGACTCAGATTATCCACAGTGATGAATGGACTTTCCCACACACACACACACACACACACACAGAGGGACTATCACACAGCCAGTACACACATACACCTTAAAGCACAAGTATGATCTCAACCCGCTAATGTGGCTAATCAGCTAATCACACAGAAATCACCATTAGCTTCATCACTGGCAGTTTACGGTGGATTTATACAGCACCCCACCCCCACCCCCCAATACACACACACACTACAGGTGACTGGCTAGCAATCAGCCTGATTCTGTTGCCTATATAGATATTTAGCTTGCTACTAGTGACGGACTAGCACTTAGCTTGCTACTGGTGACTGGGCAGCAGTCAGTCATTTACTGTTGGCTATAGAGATATTGAGTTTGCTACTACTAGTCATTAGCATTTACTACTAGCCTTTGGCTTGCTATTGGTAACTGGCTAGTAATCAGCTTGTTACTGTTGACTATATAGATATTTAGCCTACTACTGGTGACTGGCTAGCAATTAGCCTGTTGCTGTCGACTGTACAGAAATCTAGCTTGCTACTAGTGTTTGACTAGCATTTAGTTTGCTACTGTGACTGTCTAGCAATTAGCAATTAGTTATCTATATAGATATTTAGCTTGCTACTGGTGTTTGACTAGCATTTAGTTTGTGACTGGTAACTGGCTAGTGCTACTGGTAACTGGCTAGCAATTAGCCTGTAACTGTTGCCTATATAGATATTTAGCTTGCTATTAGTGATTGGCTAGTGTTTTAGCATGCTACTGCTAACTAGCTAGCGTGTCTCCTGTTGCCGGTGACTGCTCTACAGAAATGCACACACATGGCAGAAAGCCAACCAGAGTAGGATTCGGATAGTTGTGGCCTTTGTGGTGTCCAGGAGCAAATGGGCCCTGTGACTGTGTGGGCGGAGCTTCTAGAGCTAAGACTAATGCTGCAGAGCTCTGAGCAGAAGAAGGACAGTGGCGGGAGAGAGGAGGTGACCGAGGGGGACGAGTTGGAGGCTGTTTGTGGATGTTAAAGAACAGAAGAGAACAGAAGAGAGGAGAAAAGCAAACAGCGGGACTCGGGCTCAGCGAGGGTCCGGCGGCAATTTCAGCTTTTCTCTCCTCCTTAATAGACCTGTAATCAGTCTAAATCTGCCACTTTAGATCTGCAGGACTCACACAGCGTGGAGAGAGAGAGGGAGAGAGGGATGGGGAGGGGTAGAGAGAGAGGGAGAGAGAGGGAGAGGGATGGGGAGATGGGGAGGGAGAGAGAGAGAGAGAGGGAGAGGGATGGGGAGATGGGGAGGGAGAGAGAGAGAGAGTGTGTTGGCAGGTGGGCTTGGAAATGTTTGAGCACAACAGGATATAACTGAACTCATTTTCCCTCTCTTCTCTCTCTCTCTCTTTCCTCTCTCACTCTCCTCCTTCACTCTTTCATCTCTCCTGTCTCTAACTTCTCCTCTATGCTTTTCCTCGCTCTTGTCTCCCCCTTTTTCTTCCTTCCCTCACTTCCTTTCTCTCTCTGTCTTTGTCTTCTTTGTTCTCATTCTTTCATCCCTTCGTTCACTCCATCTCTACCTCCTCCTTTCTCTGTCTTGCTCTCTCCCTCGTGTCTCGGGTTCTCATCATAGTCGGGCATATTTATGCTAATACGTCTATCACTCTAACCCCAAGGTCAAATCAAGCGTTCCAGCTCTCTGAACCGCTCTGCTACTCGTTTATTGATCATTTCTTTTCTCTTTAATCCCGTGCAGTAAGTACAGAATCCCAAACAGAGCTCTAACCGATAAATCTCTGAGGGGGAGATTGTATACGGGTCACTCGTGAGCAGCATTTCAGCAGAACATCAACCGAAGGGGTCAATCGGCTCTCGCTAGAGGTCTGAAAGAGAGAGTCCACAGAAGCCCCTCAGTTCTACCGTAGATAAACACACGGCTGTCTTAAAGAGGACCCAGACTGACCGGACTCGCCGAGTCGCCGTGTGTGTTTAAGGTGGTAGTACCTTCAGGCTCCTGAAGGTGGTGCTGCACGAGGATGATGGGGCTATGAATACCAGGGGGGTGTGAGTGACGAGAGCCATAGGCTGAGATGAGGTGGTATCTGCCCCCTGATTAGCTGATTGGTATGTTCTGAATGGTCACCTCACACACTGTTCCCACGGTGTTCCTACCCCCACACCTGGCAGAACTTTAGTACAGCTGGTAGACACATCTAACCTGAGTGAACACCTGGTCAAACACATCTAACCTGAGTGAACACCTGGACAAACGCGTCTAACCTGAGTGAACACCTGGACAAACACATCTAACCAGAGGAAACACCTGGACCAACACATCTAACCTGAGGAAACACCTGGACAAACACATCTAACCTGAAGAAACACCTGGACCAACACATCTAACCAGAGGAAACACCTGGACAAACACATCTAACCAGAGGAAACAGCTGGACAAACACATCTAACCTGAGGAAACACCTGGACCAACACATCTAACCTGAGGAAACACCTGGACCAACACATCTAACCTGAGGAAACACCTGGATAAACACATCTAACCTGAGGAAACACCTGGACCAACACATCTAACCTAAGGACACATCTGGACAAGCACATCTAACCTGAGGAAACACCTGGACCAACACATCTGACCTGAGGAAACACCTGGATAAACACATCTAACCTGAGGAAACACCTGGACCAACACATCTAACCTAAGGACACACCTGGATAAACACATCTAACCTGAGGAAACACCTGGACCAACACATCTCACCTAAGGACACATCTGGACAAGCACATCTAACCTGAGGAAACACCTGGACCAACACATCTAACCTGAGGAAACACCTGGACCAACACATCTAACCTAAGGACACATCTGGACAAGCACATCTAACCTGAGGAAACACCTGGACCAACACATCTGACCTGAGGAAACACCTGTGGTTTCAGCTTGCGTAGTGGTCTTCGGCTTGTGTGCAGCTGCTCAGCCATGGAGACCCCTTTCCTGACGCACCAGAGGACATCTTTATGCACCACACGCTACAGCGCCTTGACAGCTCCTCTCTGTCAGTTTCCGCGGTCTACCGGTTCGCGGCTGGAGGAATGTCCATGTACTTTTGGTCGTATTATTTAAATCTGTTGGTATTAAAAGATTTCCGAGTGTCTTGTCGAGCTTTCATCCCGCGCCCCCACGTAAGGTTCCAGCTATTACCCCTCCATATGGCCCCTCCGTTACTGATTGACTTCATTAGCAGCACATGCGTCACTGTGTATAAATGTACCACCACAAGTGGAAATTTGGGTTTTCTGAGCTCAGCACTTTTAAAAGGAAGCGATAGATTAGGCAGAGGGAGCTGGCGTGTGCTGTTTTGCATCCATTTGTCTGAAGATGGGTCAAAAATAACAAGGAGCTGTGATTTATTTATTTATTTATTTATTTATTTATTTATAGTTTTGCACAGTAACTGTGTTGTTAACAGGATGTAGCATCAGCAATATTCCTATCCAGCCTGGAAGGAAGTTTTGTATGGACAATACAAATATGAAATGGAATTTTACATCAGCACAAATATGCTTGTAATATACACACTGCACAAGAACTGAGTTTGATACCACAGGGTCCAAATCAAAAGTCCCCTGAACAAGCAGTTTTCACCCTAATGAGAAACTTTAAACCGCATGTTCTACAGTTTCTCGTTAGGTCGAGTGTATAACTCTAAATGTAGGTGTTGTGGTATAGACCGAGTCTGTTCTACGGTTTCTCGTTAGGTCGAGTGTATAACTCTAAGCTCTAAATGTAGGTACTGTGATATGAACTGAGTCTGTTCTACGGTTTCTCGTTAGGTCGAGTGTATAACTCTAAGCTCTAAATGTAGGTATTGTGGTATATACTGAGTCTGTTCTACGGTTTCTCGTTAGGTCGAGTGCATAACTCTAAACTCTAAATGTAGGTATTGTGGTATAGACCGAGTCTGTTCTACAGTTTCTCGTTAGGTCGAGTGTATAACTCTAAGCTCTAAATGTAGGTATTGTGGTATGAACTGAGTCTGTTCTACGGTTTCTCGTTAGGTCGAGTGTAAATAACTTCATAGCACTCTGGAGTTTATACCACAGAACCTGAACGAGAGAAATAAAACTAGAAGAAGACAGAGGGGGGGGAAATGGAGAGGGAGGGAAAAAGAAAATGGAGAACAAAAAAAAGAGAGATAGAAAAAGAAAGACTGTGTGAGAGAGAGAGAGTGCGATGGATAATAGAGGGAGAGATGGAGCTGGAGAGCGAGAGAGGGGGAGGGAGGGAACACAGGCCTTGTCGGTAGTAAATTATTGAGCAGTGTACAGTCAGTACCCGGCGCCGGGAGAAGCAGACGGGCTGCAGAACTTTAGCTCCAATCACGTCTCTTACACTTCAGCTCAGAGCTCATTTAAACTCCTCTCCTCCACAGCGATCTGGAAGCGAACGTGCTTTTCTCCTAATAACCCTGAAAAACTCCGAGACCAATTATCCCACAGCCTCCCGTTCATACGCCTCTCGCCGTTCAGATTCCCTCTTTCGCTTCTGGAACTCTCTCCACCCTGCGGGTCCACAGTCATGATTACGCTGCACCCATGTCCATGGTTAAACCACATCTAGTCCAGATCAGTTACACCCATTTACATGGTTATGCCCAGCGTCTGTTTCCAGTGTACCTTTTCATTTCAGGGGTTAAGATATTAAATTGCCCGTAGGTGTGTGTGTGCAAATTTGCGTGTCTCCAGTAAGTCCCGGCATAGGCTCCAGCACCTCGCCTCCACCCAGAAAGATAACCGGTTGAGACGATGTATGTACGCATGTAATTCAGTGGTCGGGCTACACCCACTGCCATTACCTATTTGGATCTATTTATATCCATCACCCATTTTCAGGGAAATACTACGCCCATTTCCAGAGTTATCCTACACCCATTTCTGGAGTTTCCAGGGATACACTACACCAATTTCCAGGGATATAGTACACCCATTTCCAGGGACGTACTACACACATTTCCAGGGGTATGCTACACCCATTTTCAGCGATATACTACACTCATTTTCAGAATTATACTACACCCATTTCCAGGGATAACGTACACCAATTTCCAGTGAGATACTACACTCATTTCCAGAGACATGCTCCACCCATTTCCAGTAATAAACTACACCGATTTCCAGGAATGTACTACACGAATTACCAGGGGTATGCTACACCCATTTCCAGGGATAACCTACACCCATTTCCAGGGATAACCTACACCATATTCCAGTGATATCCTACACCTAATTCCAGGAATATACTAGACCCATTACTAAGGATATACTACACTTTCATCTGTAAAAATCAGACTTGATTTTTGATGAATGGGTCTTTATGTAGGTCTGTCCTGGTTTTATTGCACTCTTGAACCTCTATCTGTCTATCTGTCTGTATGCCTATCTGTCATTCTCTTGCAGCTCGTTTGGTGTTATCCAGCTCTGTAAGTCTGTTGCAGGCCTGTCATTCTCGTAGTTCTATCAGTCTTCTGTAGTTCAGTCAGTCTATAGGAGCTCCCTCAGTCTAATGAAGCTCAGTCAGTCTTGGACAGCTCTGTCTGTCTCTCACAGCTCTTTCAGTCTTATTCAATTTTATTAGTCTATCAGCTCCATCAGTCTAATGCAGCTCCATCAGCCCTTGACTTCTGTAGCTCTATCAGTGTCTTGCAGCTCTATAAGTCTTGCGTAGCTCTATCAGCCTCTTGCGGCTCCATCAGTCTAATGCAGCTCTATCACTCTTGTAAAGTCTGTAAAGTTGAAGGTATGTTAAGTTAAAGATTCTGCAAGAGCGATAGAGCTACAAAAGTGACAGGGTTACAAAGGACTTATAGAGCTGAATAAGGCAGAAAGACCTTTTGTAGCTCTATCAGACTCTGGTGGCTCCGTCAGTCTAATGGAGCTCTATCAGTCTTATGAATGTTAAGTTAAAGATTCCGCGGGAGTGATAAAGCTGCATTAGACTGATGGAGTGCTGGAGAAAAGTCCTATGTAGCCCTGTCGCTTCTGTAGCTCTATCAGTGTCTTGCAGTTCTATCATTCTCACAGTGCTTTCAGTGTTATGCAGTCCTGTAAGTCCTATGTAGCCCTGTCTGTCAGGTAGCTCTATCAGTCTTGTGCAGCTCTATTAGTCTCTTGGAGCTCTGTCAGTCTAACGCTACTCCATCAGTCTTATGTAGCTCTATCACTCCTGCAGCTCCTTCAGTCTTTTTCAGCTCTATAAGTCCTTTGTAGCCCTGTCCCTTTCGTAGCTCTATCAGTCTTGTGTAGCTCTATCGGTGTCTTGCTGCTCCATAAGTCTAATGCAGCTCTATCACTCCTGCAGCTCCTTCAGTTTTATTCAGGTCTATAAGTCTTTTGTAGCCCTGTGACTTTTGTTGCTCTATCAGTCTCTTGGGGCTCCATCAGTCTAATGCAGCTCTATCAGTCTTGTTAAGTCTGTAAAGCCACAAGAGACTGACTATCAATGTTTTGCAGCTCCATCACTCTCACAGCACCTTCAGTCTTATACAGCTCTATAAGTCCTGTGTAGTACTGTCCTTCGTGTAGCTCTAGCAGTGTCTTGCGGCTCCACCACTCTCACAGCACCCTCAGTCTTATACAGCTCCGTAAGTCCTTTGTAGCCTTGTCCCTCATGTAGCTCTAGCAGTGTCCTGCAGCTCCATCACTCTCACAGCACCTTCAGTCTTACACAGTTCTATAAGTCCTGTGTAGCCCTGTCCCTCGTGTAGCTCTAGCAGTGTCCTGCAGCTCCATCACTCTCACCGCACCCTCAGTCTTATACAGCTCTATAAGTCCTGTGTAGCCCTGTCCCTCGTGTAGCTCTAGCAGTGTCTTGCAGCTCCATCACTCTCACAGCACCTTCAGTCTTACACAGTTCTATAAGTCCTGTGTAGCCCTGTCCCTCGTGTAGCTCTAGCAGTGTCTTGCAGCTCCATCACTCTCACCGCACCCTCAGTCTTATACAGCTCTGTAAGTCCTGTGTAGCCCTGTCCCTCGTGTAGCTCTAGCAGTGTCTTGCGGCTCCATCACTCTGACAGCATCTTCAGTCTTATACAGCTCTATAAGTCCTGTGTAGCCCTGTCCCTGGTGTAGCTCTAGCAGTGTCTTGCGGCTCCATCACTCCCACCGCACCCTCAGTCTTATACAGCTCTATAAATCCTGTGTAGCCCTGTCCCTCGTGTAGCTCTAGCAGTGTCTTGTAGCTCCATCACTCTCACCGCACCCTCAGTCTTATACAGCTCTATAAATCCTGTGTAGCCCTGTCCCTCGTGTAGCTCTCTCAGTCTCATGCAGCTCTATGAGACTCCTGTACCTCACACTCAGACTCTTGTAGCTCTATCAGTTTCTTTCCAGTTTCAATCTCCATTTCTTTTTTTTTCCATAATATGCAAATGTGCCAATTCATTTGCATCATTTTCTGATCATTTAATCATCTCTGTGATAAATGTGCCGGAACTATTTTAGGACGGTTCCACGTAAACAGACGAACACGACTTGTTTATTTGTATAAAGAGATAATAATACGCTGTATAAGGCAACAAGCGATCCTCCGATACACTGGCTGTTGGATGCAGTTTTGCATCACAGATGATATGAATATGCAGATGCGGCAGTAATTCTGTTCGGCGTTCCTGCAGGTTGCCTGAATGATGTTCCATGCACATGCACACTCCTACACACAGGATACACACAGAGCTGGTGCCTATTCTTTCTCTCTCTCTCTCTCTCTCTCTCTCTCTCCTTTATAAGTCCTGTCACTCTTAGACGGCTGAGCCTAAGGGACAGAGTAAAGGTTAAAGTCTTTTCAGCTCCTTCGTCTTTGATGTGCGACTGCACCCACTTCTGAGGGTGCGTCTAAAAGATCAGGCTCTGTCGAGTATAATATGCAGGCATGCGATCAAACTGGCCTCCATTTCCACAACTTTCCACACTGCTCTTTTTCCTTTTGGCACCACGGAGAGCTGAATAGGCTGATATCCTGCATAAACAAGAGAAGGAAAAAAAAACAAAACGGGATGGATGGCAAGAGGGAGGCTTTGCCGACAACGGTGGTGTTTAGTAAAGTCCGGTGCAAAGAGAATTTGAGCTTTGTTGCCTGGAGACTGGCTTTACCTCAACAACTATTCATGAGTGCCGATATCGGAGCGTGCCGACAAATCCCGAACAGTTTTCTTTCCCTTTTTTTTATCTCCGGTAAAAGACACAGAGTGTGAGATTTCAGCTGTAGCAATTTGCCGCAAACTGCAGGAGTCTGATAGAGCTTTACCAAGCTGATGATGAAAAGACCGTCTATCTCACACACATTTTGGGCCATTTTTACAGCAAATGGAAAACTGGGGATCACTCAGTAAACCACTGGGGATCACACACACCACCCGACTTGTTGCTGACTCATATTTGAACACATCAAACTGAGCATGAAAACAGGTTCAGTGTATGTCCAGATTCCAGTAGGAAGATTGAAATGATCCGAACGACATGACCTGAAACTGGAGGCAAGGAATCAAGTAGCCCATGTTCTACGGTTTTCCTGATGCAATGGACCCCTTAAAGCCTGTGCAGATCATACCTTTCACAAGGGCCACACTGTCTACTCCGACTACTCCCATATCTGCAGACTGGGACCAGCAGAGATTACAAAAGAGCCTCAAGAAACTGGGGCTGAAGTACTCAACTCTGGACTCAACCCTCCTCAAACTTGTATAAGACTTTTAGCACTTGTAGACGAAACCAGGGCTGGCGTAGTCAAGCCCTGTAGTGTATGTCCTCAGACTTCTCTCTGTCATTGGTCTCACCAAACATTTTACCAGGTATGGGCCCCCTAAAGTTTGTGCCCATCATAGATGGACATACTGTCCACTACTACTGACTACTCCTGTATCTGCAGACTGGGACCAGCTCATGAAAGAGGCTCAAGAAAGCAGCACTCAAGTCTGGACTGAACCCTTCTCAAACTTGCCTTAGACTTTGTAGTATTTGTACTCAGACTTCTCTCCACCTAAGCTATCAGTCTTGCCAAATGATGCCCCTTAAAGTCTGTGCCCATTATACATGGACACACTGTCTACTCTGACTACTCCAGTATCTACAGACTGGGACCAGCAGAGATCACAGAAGAGCCGAAAGGAAACTGGGGCTGAGGTTCTCGGGTCTGGATTGACTTGGACTTTGTAGGACTTGGACTCAGACCTCTCTCTGTCTCAGCCATTGGTCTTGCCAAATGATTTACATGATATGGGCCCCTTAAAGTCTGTGCCCATCATACATGGACATACTGTCCACTCTGACTACTCCCGTATCTGCAGACTGGGACCAGCACAGATCACGAAAGACCCCCCAAGAAACCAGGCCTGAAGTCCTCAAGTCTGGACTCAACCTTTCTTGGCTGGAGGGTGGCCAGTTTGATTCCCTAAACTGTCAAGACACAACTGAAGTGCCCTTGAGCGAGGCACCTAACCCCAACTGCTCCTCAATCACTGTGGATAGGGCTGACCACCACTCCCGGCAAGCGTGCTCACTGCCCTCTAGTGTGTGTTCATTTGTGTGTGTGTGTGTATGTGGGTATTTCACTTCGCGGATGGGCGCAGTAGACACATTTCTCTGGGTGCAAGCACAGTTGGCGAACGGTTCGGAAATCTAATTCCCTAGTGCTGTAATGTGATGGAAATGTAAACCATGTAATATAAAGTCTTTGGTAAATCCATTTAACCATAGAATGTGATGAACTGCAATGAGAAATAACCTCTAAACACATTCCTGGTCCCCGTGAAGATCACTGGCACTTTGCCGCCTAAGCGGTCCCCTTAGTATTGTTCTATTGAGTTTCACAACTCTGTAACTATTGGTCGGTTCATTGGCTCAGGCTCTACTTGGTCTTGGACTTGTCTTGGACCACAGCCCTTCAAGAACGACAAAACAGGACAAGCAATATGGGTAACACTTTAACACAAGACCTATGATGAAAGGTGTTAATGAACAGTTATATGCAACACACACTACCACACCACCACCACGTCAGTGTCACTGTAGTGCTGAGAATGATCCATCACCTGCTGTGATTAGATTTGGCATGTACTGGACTCTCTGAAGTTTCTGGATGTAGGCCTAGGGCGACTTTCATAACCTCCAAAAGGAGGACATCATAAAGGGGTTGTCGGACACGATACTAGAACAGAATTAAAATCATAAACTAACCTATATGTGGGCCAGTATACTTAGCCAAACACAAAAAAATAACACAATAAATGTCTTTGGGGTTTTTTATTCTGGCATAAATTATTTACACTAGTCTTTCTTATGTTAGATTTCTTTTTTTTACTTGTGTCTGTCTCTCAAAACTCTGTTCCGACCACAACAAAATAGATTGACACCAACTCAATTCCCACTCTGAGCGGTGAAAACAAAACTAGGAAGATACAGAAGTTTAAATCATATATAAACAAATACGGTAGAATGAGAAAATGAGAAAAATACACAAGAGCTTCAAAACAGAACTCACTTCTGTGTGACTGTGTAGCTAATCCCACTAGCTCCCATAAGGTAATTCACTCACAGTATAAAACGTTTTCATAGAGACTCTCAGCAATTAGACATCAACAGCGTATGAACATGTATTAGAACCCATTTTACATTTAACAGTTACCTGCCACACAATTTCCTCTCTTTAAAGTGTATTAAACTCACCACTTTGAGCGAAAATCGCCAAAGAGAATGCTGAACAATCCAGTGCAATCCAGCACCAAAGCACCACCATCTACACCCAAAACATGAAAAATAAGCATCTCAACCGAAGCAGAACATTACTCGGCCATGCTTCGATTGCCCGATCACTTTCTGTACGCGTGCGCGACCAGTATAACGTGCAGATTTAGGAGAAGGGAGGGGGAGTCTTAAAGCAACAGCTCCTTTTTTGAAAATAAGCACACTGGTGCCTACACTTGGCTACCTATATAACACATACATGATGCTTTACTCAACTAATTGGGTGGAAAGGATGACATTCGTGAGTCAGACAGGAGCTTACTAATCGACTAGCATTTAGAGGGCTGACCTGCGGTTAGTCGAGTAGGCGAGTCACAATGTCACATGACCTTGTTAAACTAATGAAATGCAAGGCATGTCTTTTGACACGGACGTGAGCCAATTGGACAAATGATATCCTTCCCGAGTGAACATTTTAAATAGTTCATCCCGAAAAGAGGTCTAATAGAGGTTCGTCCTGGTACTGTGCCGGACGGAAGACTGGGAGCTGAAAAACCAGACTGTCCGGCCTAAAACCGGACGTGTGGCCACCCTATGTAGGCCACATCAATGTTCATCCACTCTTGCATCAAAGAATTGGTCAGTTGGTGCCAGATTTGGTGGACGCCTGGCACAATTCCAAGGAGAATTCCCTGTAGACTGAAATTTTAGCCACCGCTGGTAGACCCGTATGAGTGTACGCTTCCATACACCTGCAGACTCAGCTACTTCCTTCACACTATGGTCTTTGGCACGCCCAAATGCAGTCACTCCTTTTAGTCAATCATTAACATCTGCTCTGGAGCCATTTTCCACACATGGAATGAGACATTCCCTGACCTCAGAGAGGTGTGGCTTCAGCCTGAGGACACCTAGTGCCACCCCAGGCCCCGTCCTAGCTACGATGCTGGTGTGAAGTAGATTTGTATTCATGTGAAACTGTAGTCATGCAGTTTGGAGAGTTAGACAAAGCAGTATTTCCTAAAAGAAACTGAGATGTAGCTACCTTCCTTGCCCCCATGTTGGCTCACCGTGAGAGCCGGAATGCAATAGAAATGTTTCTAAAACTGCCAAAATCACGGCCTCCTGCTAAAGCCGATTGGAGCTTCTCGGTGTCCGTGCTCCCTGTGTCTGTGTTTATGTGTGTGGGTGTATGTTTCCTCCATGGCCTGGTAAACATTAATCATTAACCCCACGATTACACCCCGCGAACCGACCATATGGCCGACACTGTTCAGAACGGCTGACTCAGCCTGGTGTGCTTTCCCCGAGGGGGGTTTGAGTAGGACACACATGCTCGGTGAATTTCATCTCCTCGTTTTCTACTCTGTCACTCCCAATTCAATTATTTCAATGGCTTTCATGAAGACCAGCGAGCTTCAGTAGGAGTCTGCTCTCTGTTGGTGTGCTAACCAAAGCCGGCTTGCAAAGTTCTGACGAGCTGTGATGTTCTCCGTCAGTTCTGGACTTTACAAAGTGCATCAAAGTGCCAACTTAACGTTCTGCGTCAAAATGCTTCAAAAGCATCGATTCAAAGCTATGACAAGACATCATGGTCTTCACCAAAACCTCCAACGAAGAGTCCTCAGTGTGCCTACATGATATTTTCAACTTGTATCTTCAATTGGGTGATTGATCAGTAGAACTTTCCATCTGGATCTTAACCGTATCGTATCTGAGGAGACTTCGGTGAGAAATTTAGAGTGGACTCCGAGCCCAGACGGTCCTTGACCACCGCAAAACTCCAATGGGAACAATGACCTCTACATACAAAGACATGGATTCCTTTCAGGTAGCACTTCATTGATCTTTTAATTGTCCATTGTGGAAGCTTAGACGTAGATGGCAACCATGTTCATCTTCCGGCTCTACCATGGTCGGATGTGTGTTAGTCCAAAGAGCCATCATTAGGTTGGACAATCACAAGAGAACCATGAGAGAGATAGCAAGAACGTTAGGTGTGGCCAAATCAACTCTTTGGTACCTTACAAGGAATGGGTACTGGGGAGCCCAGGCCTGGAAGACCATGGAAAACAGCTGGATGCTAGATAAAGGAACCTCTCCAGAAGGTATCTGTGTCACAGTTAGCAGTCAAGAAAAGTGCAAACCACTGGCAAACCTCAGAAACAGGAGGACCAGAAGGGAGTCAAAAACATCTGGAGCAGCATCTTATGGACAAGAAGACATACATCAACTTGTAGCAGAACGACTGGAGGAGACAAATACGGAGACTGGAAAAGCATACCAGCTCATCTGTGAAGCATGGTGGAGGTAGTGTTATGACTCGGACACATATGCCTGCCGATGGAGCAGTGGTGTTCCTTTATTGATGATGTGGCTGATGATGTAACAAAAGCAGCCAAATGCTTCAGAACTCGTTGGACAGTGCATCACAGTCCAAAGCTTGGCCAGAAGGAAGGTTCACCTGACCTCCAGTCCGATCGAGCATGTGTTTCACTTACTGAAGACAAAACTGAAGATAAAGCACCACCCAAGAACAAGACCTCTGCAGGAAAAAGGCCTGTAGTGGTGTCTGCAGGTTCCAGACTTCAGGCAATCAAGTATCAAGAACTGCAATGGAATGTATGATCATGTTCCTTCGTCCAATTACTTTTGAGCTCCTAAAAATGAAGGTATATGTATAAAATGGTTGCAACTTCTACACCATTCACCTGATTTGGATGTAAATACCCTCAGATTGAAGCTGGGCGTCTGCACTTTAAGCACACGCCCATTATTGGAAGGCAGTCCCAAAGTTCTGCGGTGGAATTAGTAAGTCCATAAGCATTGGGTTAAGGTGCCCCAGGTTGAAGGTGCCCCAGGTTGAAGGTGCCCCAGTATTAGGTTTGGCCCCATCACTTTGTCAGTAGAGAAAATAAACGATGGGGCATCGTAACCCAATGGCAACCTTCCCCCCAAAGTTATCCTGTTGGTACAGTCCTGTGAACGTCTCGGTCCATGTGTGGAAAATGGCTCCAAAGCAGATGTTAATGATTGGCTAAAAGGAGGGACTGCATTTGGGCGTGCCAAAGACCATAGTGTGAAGGAAGTAGCTGAATCTGCAGGTGTATGGAAGCGTACGGTCATACGGGTCTACCAGCAGTGGCTAAAATCCCAGTCTACAGGGAATTCTCCTCGGAATTGTGCCAGGGAAGGCATGCACCAAATCTGGACCAACTGACCAATTCTTTGATGCAAGAGTGTCTGAACACTGATGTGGCTACATCCAGAACCTTGTCATTTACATCCAGTCCATGCCATTTCCAAATCACAGTCTTCCAGGTGGTTGCTACCACAGTTTGGTAACTATGCTACATACTATTGTTTCACTTCTGTTGCAAACTTTATATTTGATGGAATATCGTATGCGGAGTCGATTCCCAGCTGTTGATGGTCTTGTGGAGGTGTTACACACTGTTAGGTACATTCCTTTTGTGTTTCCCAGAAGAAAACTCTAAGCATCATCTGCGTAGTTTGAGCATCACGGTGGTTCCAATGAGCTGTAAAATTATGAAAATCTAATACATTGTGGCATCCCACGTGCATCTACAGCTGAATTCCAAAGTATCTTCCCTACAACGATGGACAACACTGATTTAGAACACCAAGAAGAAGTTATACCTGGGAATGTAATGTGGGAATGGTCCCATAAATGCTCAATTGCTGACAAATCTGGTGACGGGGCAGGCCGGGGAAGTGTTACAATCTGACGGAGACACATTCCTGGGAAACTCTTGCTGTGTGTGGGCGAGCATTATCCCGCTGAGAAATCCCAGTTGGAAGCCCTGCCATGAGAGGCAACACCTGTGGCCGGAGAACGTCCTGCACATGTCGCTGAGCTGTTAGTGTCCCTCGTTTCACTACTTGGGGTGACCGACTGTCGTATGCCATGACTCCCCAGATCATCACAGCAGCAGTTGGGGGCAGTGTGTCGCTCCACAGCAAAGGCAGGATTGAAGCACTCACCACAAGGCTTCCATACTCGAACCTGACCGTCGTCGGATCCCAGACAGAACCTGGATTTGTTGCTGGAGACTATATGGTTCCAGTCAGTAGGAGTCCAGGTTTCTCGTTCACAACACTACTGCAAGCAAAGGACATGTAATAGGCATGTGACACTGACTGTCCTTCTGCCACGGGCCTGGAAGTGGTCTGGCTGGAGAGAGGGGTGTTTAATGAAGGTGCCACGTGTGTCCGGATGGTGGACACTGAGGGAAACTGTGGGAGCTGCTCGTGCTCGTCAGTGGAACAAATGATCCTCTTTACTGGTGGTCTGTCTGGGGCGTCCGGAGCCTGTTCGTCGTGTGCCCTCACCTGTAATCATTTACATATCTGCCTGAGACATAACTACAAGCCCAGGTTTGGAGCAAGCCGACATTTCTGTCTGGGTGCCTTTTCACAGAGACGTGACTTTGGAATTCGCTTATTCGCATTCCGAGTCTCCTCCACAAGGGGGCGCCGTTAGCAGTTGCTTTTGCCAGGAGTTCTTGAATGCAGCTGTTTGAAATAGTTGATCACCCAAAGTTGTTGGGTTACTCAGTATCATATGAACAGCGGATTGAACAGCAGATTGAGAACGATGATGTAATCAGTAATCCCACTTTTTAGATATCGCCCAGGCCCTGGTTGAAATCCGAGACTGTGAAGCCCACCAGACACTTCCATTTAAACACTGTCTTTACAATTGCCACCAAAGCATTCTCCACTTCTCAGGCCGATTAATTACAGTTTAGGAATTTGCAGCCACCGATTGGAGGATTTAGCCCAGTACTAAGAGTTCAGCTAAGCCTCTGTCAAGGCTGAAGTGTCCAGTTGAAAACTAGACAAAGTCAAACCACTGCACATGTGACAGATCTGATGGTGGAGGGACGTGGTGTAATGGTCCGGGAATGTTTTCTTGGAACACTTTAGGACATTAATACTGATCAGTCAAAGCTTGAATGGCAGAGTCTATTTGAGTATTGTTGCTGACCATATGGGTCCATTCATGGTCACAGTTAACCATCTTATAACGGCTACTTCCAGCGCGATGATGCACCACAGCACAAAGTCAGTGAGCTCCGTGGTCTTCACTGGCCGTCACAGTGACCGGATCCGAATACAGTAGAACACCTTTGGGATGTGGTAGATGGGACTCACATCATGAAAAGACTTTCAGATTCAGATTTTGAGATCAAAGGGATGCCCTAGCCAGCTTTAGTATAGCATTCCCAATTCCCACCATTTCCAAAGTGCTCAACCAGTGTAGACATACTGAGGAGCAACATCATCTAACTAATTTGGAATTTTCCAAGTTTCACTCTGCCTTTCCTTTGAATGCTCTACCCAGTATTAGTATAGCATTCCCAATTCCGACCATTCCTGGAGTGCTCAATGAGTGCAGAAATACTGAGAAACAGCATCATCTAACTCATTTGGAATTTTCAATGTTTCACTCTGCATTTCCTTTCAATTCCCTAGCCAGTATTAGTATTGCATTTCCAATTCCCACCATTCCCAAAGTGCTAAATAAGTGTACAAATAGAGTTGTTAGGGAACAACAACATCTGAATCATTTGGAATTTTGAAAGTTTCACTCTGCAGTTTCCCTTGAATGCCCTAGCCGGTATTAGAATAGCATTCCCAATTCTGACCATTCCCGAAGTGCTCAACGAGGGTAAAAAAAAGGGTTATTGTGGAACAACATCATCTATCCCATTTGGAATTTTGAAAGTTTCACTCTGTATTTCCCTTGAATGCCCTAGCCAGTATTAGTATAGCATTCCCAATTCCCACCATTCCCAAAGTGTTCAGCGGGTGTAGAAATAGAGCTACTGCGGAACAACAACAACATCTAACTCATTTGGAATTTTGAAAGCTTCACTCTGCAGTTTACTTTAAATGCAACAGGCAGTATTAGAATAGCATTCCCAATTACCAACATTCCCAAAGTGCCAAAACAAGGGTAAAAAAAGGTTATTGTGGAACAACATCATGTATCCCATTTGGAATGTTGAAAGTTTCACTCTGTATTTTCCTTTGAATGACCTACCCAGTATTAGTATCGCATTTCCAATTCCCACCATTCCCAAAGTGCTAAACGAGTGTAGAAATACAGTTATGGAATCTGGAATTTTGAAAGTTTCACTCTGTAGTTCCCTTCCACTAAGTGCACAGTGAGATGTTGCACACTTCATTGTTCATTGGTTCTAGTACATAATCTGGGCCTCGACACACAGCATTACATTTAATTTCCTATACTGCTTCCGATAAGTGGCTGGAGTACTATGAAAACTTCCCGTTTGAGACACAGGGCCTTCGACACCCATCCAACATAAAGCAGAAGCTCCTTCACTCATACAATCACTCCTCATTCTACAACCACGGCACGGTCTGAACTCACGAAACAAGAGTTAATAGGGGGCAGTTAGCTTATTTACATGACGCTAAATGGCACCTATTAGCTTTCATTTAATATGCACATCATTAGCATTCCAGTAATTGATGCAAATCGAGACATCTCGCTTGCCTACAGTGTCTCTCCGTCCTTCAGACCAACAAGAGCCACAGTAAGTCAGCTCCTTATTTATTCCTCCAACTTTGGCCCGTACCTGTTTTCTCCGGCCTGATTTAGATCCATAGCGAGTTGTTCAATCGTTTCGGCGTAATAACCCCGATAATTCATCAGGGGCCGCACTTCTGAGGACGCCTGCTTTTAAATGGGCTACTTAAGTCTGCTTTTTAACTGTAACAAATCCTCCAAATAACACGCCTCCACCCCAGCTCCTCAAATCCCAGAGGTCGGAGGAAAACAACAGCTATTTTCCAGCAAAACGCTATACGCCCTGCCCATATAAACAAGCCCCGTCCAACATCCTAAGAACATCCCTGTAATGAGAGAGAGGAAGAGAACGAGAGAGAGCGAGCGAGGCCCAAGATTTAGTGTGAGTGGATGGTATTGGTAATTAGTATGGCAGCCTAATGAGACAGTATTGGACACACTGATTGAATCACTTACTCTCACTCCTGAGCGAGTCCCCTCAGGGAATCTATCAACAAACTGATCCTGCGGAGAACTGCTCAATAACATCCCCAATTCCCTCCCCCCCCCCCCGCACCACCACCACCACAACACACACTCACACATATACCCCCATGTACTGTGTGGTGCAAAAGTCAGAGGCCAGTCAAAACAGTCACTGAGCAGAAGCCCCTATATGTCCACACCTAGCCTGGTCTTTCTGCTGAGCCTCAAAGATGGTAGGGTCACCTACAGCATGGATCCCTGGACCCTACCTGCCTTGGGTGAACGCTCCAGGTTGGTGGAGTGAGGTGGTGTAATGGTGCGGGAATGTTTTCTTGGAACTTTAGGACATTACAGTTTAGGACTTTAGGACATTATCATCGTTTGAATGGCTCAGTCTATTTGAGTATTGGTGCTGACCATGCGCGTCCCTTCAGCTACTTCCAGCATGACGACGCATTGTGTCACAAAGCAGGAGTCGTCTCATGTCAATGAGTCCAGTGTACTTGCACTGACCATCACAGTCACCGGATCTGAATCCAGAATAACACCATGACGTGGTAGAATGGGAAAGTCACAGCATGGAAGCATGATGCAATCATTGAATGGCCAGTGATGTGAAATAGGTGTTATGGCCTTTACAGTGAGGGCCAGTCTTGGGCTGGAGGTTAGGGAACCAGCCTTGTGATCAGAGTGTCGTCTGTTTGATTCCCTGAACGACAGTTACGACTAAAGCACCCTTGAGCAAGGCACCTAACCCCCAACCGCTCCCCTGGTGCCATGGATAGGGCTACCCACTGCTCCGGGTAAGTGTGCTCACTGCCCCCTTGTGTGGGTTCACTTCAACATGTTGTGGAACATCTTGTAGAAGCAAGACTGAGCTGTTGGTCCTCACCACAAACTCCTTGATCACCCCGACTGAAGATGCAAGAAGACTTGGTGTGAATGGTCAGTTATCGTTCTCAGCTCATATAGTGAACCTGACTCTCTCCTGCACAACATCCGGAGGATTCAACCCTTCCTCTCTCAGGAGGCCACCCAGCTGCTCGTCCAGTCTCTGGTTATTTCAAAGTTTGACTACTCCACCTCCTCTGCAGGTGATCCAGAATGCAGCAGCTTGGCTCGTCTTCAATCTTCCCAGGTACAGTCACGTCGCTCCACTGCTGCGCTCCCTTCACTGGCTTCCTGTAGCTGCCAACATCAGATACAGAACTCTCATGCTGGCCTACAAAGCCAAGAATGGACCAGCGCCTCTCAACCTTAAGGTTAAGAGTCGATCCTCAAGCCCTTTGAGCTTCAAGTACAGCTCGGCTTGACCCACCATCCAACAAGCTGCACAGAAGGCATTGCTAGGTACTGCACTTCTGCTGTATTCTTCTTTCTAGGTATCAGCACTGGCCCTTGTTAGGGCAGCTTCCGAGCTCATGGCGAGTTCTAGACTCTTACCTTCTTGTACTAGCTAGCTGTACTAGCTATTCTCTGACGGAACTCTTACGGTTGTAAGTCGCTCTGGATAAGAGCGTCTGCTAAATGCCTTAAGCGTAAATGGTGTTCCACGCTTCCAGTTCAGAATCTACTCCAAGGTCTGCCAAAGCTGTTCTGGAAGCTTGGGATGGCCCAACACCTACTTTATTAAGAGAGCTGATTTAGGTTTTCTGTTTCCTCTGATTACGGCGAGCGAGTCAGAGAATTTATTCAGCAGCTAATAGATGAAAAAAGAGTGAGGCAGACGGAGAGGTAGCGGGAAAACAGTAGGGTGGAAAAAGAGTGGGAGCCTACTAACAACTAATGAAGCTTCATGGGGAACGCCTCCACACCTTTATGTCCTATATTCTTTTATTTCACAAAGGAGAAACATCAAAACAGCCCAGACCACACCGAGCGCTTTACTCCCCTCAGCTAGCTACCTGTCAATGATGGGCGATGAAAGAGATATTCCTTTCAACCTCCTCCACACGCATGCGTTTGTTTCTGCGGTTTGCCAGTATGGGGGCTTTTGCATGTGCCCTCGACATATCATATACAGTGGGGAGAAACATGTACTTAGATCCTTCTGTTATTTAATAAACTCCCTTTGTATTTATCTAATTACAATTTATCACACTTACCCAGGACTCTTAATCACCAAAAGAACAGCTGCACCCAGAAGGAGGTGTGGGATTGCAGGTCTGTTGGGAAGGAAGATAAAGTTTTACCAGGATCAATAACTGATGATAAATTTAGACTGATATGATCAATATTCATCGAGCTACACATACAGAAGTCTGTCTCTCAGTATGGCGTCGGGCCGCCATGTTTGCTAACTCAACATGCCAGACGTCTCGGCATGGAGCTGTAGAGGTTCCTAATGGTGTCCTGTGATAATCCATCCCATGCAGCTTGAATATCCTCACACAGTTCCTGCAGATGGTGCGGTAGGGGTGGAGTGACACCAGGCCTTCTGGACGTGTGATGTGTGACAACAAACCGTTCATCTTGGCGCTGACCACGGTGCCTCCACACATGGATTCGTTGGTCGTCTCCACCAAGACCAAAGCGGGACTCGTCACTGAAGATGACCCACTGCCATTCTGAGTCACTCCATGACAGTCTGGCACGACACCATTGCAGTCTTTGGTGACGGTGACGTGGTGTTAAGGACAGTCGTCGTAACGGTCTGCGTGCATGCAGTCCTGCGTGGTGTAGCCGTCTGCCAATGGTGCTGCACTAACAGGATGACTCATGGAGGACATCACTGCTCACTGGATGTCTGTAATCGTGGTTGTTGGGTCAGTCAGGTACAGCCTGATAAGACCCGTCCTTGCTTATGTTACATTCTCATGTCTCACAATGTCAAACCTACCCACCAAGTTTCACTCCCGTCACTTGGACTCACAACGCAGAGACTCACGACTTGCAAAGAACCCCAGAGACCTGAGACTCAACTCTGAATTGAATGCCAGAAACCCAAGACTTGACTCAGACTAACACCCCAGAGACCTAAGACTGAACTGGAACTCTCACTCCAGAGACTTGAGGCTTGACTTGCACTCACATCTCAGAGACTCAAGACTCGACTCAAACCCCAGAGGCTCAAGACTTGACTCAGATTTGCACCCCAGAGGTTCAACTCAGACTCACAGACTTGTTTTGAACTTCAGAGTCCTGAGATCCACTTGCACCCTAGACTCTCAGGAAGTGACTCAGACTCACACTTCAGAGACTTGAGATTTGACTCAAACCCCAGAATCTCAAGATCCACTTGCAGCACAGACACCCAAGACTGGACTCAGATCCACAAACCCGAGACTTGAATCTAAGCTCAGAGACATATTTGACATGAACCCCAAAGTCTCAAGGCTCATCTGTTTCCTGGAGATTTGAGATTTGACTCTGACCGAAACCTCAGAGGCTTAAGAAGACTCAGACTCAAATCGTGACTTGACTTACATGTGCACTCCAGTGATTCAACACAGACTCGCAGCTCAGAGACTTGCAACTAGGCTCAAACTCTGAAGAGTCTGAGGATCCATTTGCACCCTACAGCCTCAGGACTGGGCTCAGACTCACAATTCTTAGACTTGAGATTTCTCTAAAAACATCAGAGACTCAAGATTTGAGACTCAAATCGGACTTGTACTACAGAGAACTCAGACTGCACCTCAAACACTTGAGACTCAACTCAGCCTTGCATCAACTGACTTGTGTAATTGACTTGTCTAATCCTAAGTATAAGCCCTAATTTTAACCTCTAGTATCCAACAGAAATAGGGGTGTTTGGTGCTTGTAACCCCGGAGCTCCTGTTGGTTAGACCACACGCACACACAGACACCCCAGGTGGTGCGGACCGAAGAAACACTCAACATTTTCCACCTTCAGAAATCAAAGGTGTGATTCGGGCTCATAATTCACGGCCCTGTCTTGTTTCGCTCTGTGCAGGGGTCGATGGATTTAATTAGTCGCTGACGAAAGTTGCGCTCAATCACTCACCGCTGTGTATGTGTGTGTCTTCAACTCCTGCCCACAGACGAGAGCAGCTTCAGAAGAGGGTCGATCAAGGTGGAGGGGGGGG
>CM067500.1:695977-719993 GCA_034552555.1 Semaprochilodus insignis
GAGAGGGCAACAATGGCGACACCCAGTGGTCTGCTGAGGAACCTCTTCTACGCTGTCTTATCTCCAGTAGTTGATCCGTGCTGCTTTCTGGATATAAACAAACATCTGGAATAACAGCCCAAACACTCGCAGGTCATCTACACGCTCCGCCATCTTGGTACTACTGCTTACTACCGCTGTACAGCGCCCCCTGTTGACGATGATGATGGATCATTTGATGTTCCTTGGTTCCAATAAAAAACTGGTGCTAGCCCAGGATGGTTCCCTGAATAGCACCATGGTTCTAAGAAGCCTGAACGGAACCAGGGTTCCTTTGGTTGAAAAGGGCTAACAGAGGAATCTGAGCACACATGTCCGGAGCAATGAGCAGTCCTAGCCACGGCACCCGGAGAGCAGTTGTTGGTTAGGTGTCTTGCACAAGGGCGCTTCAGTTGTGTCCCGTCGGTTCAGGGGATCGAACTGGCGATTTTCCGGTCACATAGCTGGTAAGTTCCCTAACCTCCAGCCCACGACTGCCAGAAAAGGAAGTCTTATTTTGCAGGTATGGCAGGACAGAATGATAACTGTAGACCCCACTTTGCGCATGAATCAATGCGAGTCCATGTTTAACAGGGCCGTCTAACGATCCCTGAGACTTACTGAAGACTGAGGAAATGAGGGGAAATGAAGGGAAATGTGGCTGGAGTTAATTAGCACTCCCTGAGTTCTCCCGCAGATCGGAACAGCACACACATCAGGCGAACCCACTGACCTTCAAGAAATCCATTTTTTTTCCACCATGAGTGGCTCGTATCCACCCATTATCTCCCCAAGAGCACAGTCTGCTACACCAGCGTCGAAAATCTGGTGCAAAATAGCAGCTCATTAGACATGATCTTCCCGCTGTTCATTTCCCACTTAACAAACAGAATCATGTGCTGGACTTCAGCAACACTGATCAATGGGAACCGGGAATTTGATGTTAAGGTTAATTTTTCCATTCTTCTTAAATTTGCTCTGCCTGGAATTCCGGATGTTCAGCTGACTAGGCTGGAACAAGGTCGTCGAGATCTCTGGTGGGAACGTCTTTGCAATAAGAATGTCCTTAAGATCTTCTCCCATTGGACATGCCTCACTTGATCTGGTTCCGGTTAACTGATCCGGTTAACTAAGCAACCTCGCTTTTATCCTTGTGGTTCTACATTCCAACCTCGTGCACTGGTAGACCTCTCCTTTGACCAAGGGGAGCCCCAGCAACTGCACTTCCGATACCCAATCCAACCTGTAGTTCCTTCTTCAAATTTGAGTGCCAGTGAGTTATATGGTTCCAATTTGAGTGTTCATCGGTAGGTGGAACCATGGTGCTGGTGATCAGTGGTTGTGGTGTTTAAAACATGGTCTAAGCTGGTGACCAGGATCATGGTTCCAACTAACCATGGACACTAAAACTGCCAGCATAAACATGTTTGAAACTCAACAACTATTGATCACCAGCATCATGGTTCCATCTAGCCATGAACACTAAATTCGGAACCACCATATAACCTTTTGGCACTCAGAGGAACTACAGGCTGGGTTGGCTATTGGAGGTGCAATCACTTGGGTTCCTCTTGGTCAAAGGAGAGTTCTACCAATTAAATTTGATCTGAGTTTTTGAGCCAGGAAGTTGTCCTCTGCATTTAACCCGTCCGTGAAGTGAAACACCCACTCACTAGGGCAGAGTGAGCACACTTGCCTAGAGCGGTGGGCAGTCCTATCCACGGCACCTTGGGCTCGGTTAGGTGCGTTGCTCAAGGGCCCGTCACTCGTTACTGTTGGTTCAGGGAATCGAACCGGTGACCCTCCGGTCACAAGGCTGGCTCCCTAACCTCCAGCCCAGAACTGAACTGTTTGAGGTTTGCAAACCCAGAAGGCATTGCATTTCCCAAAGCAGGATGGCTCAGTTAACCGGATCCGTTAACCGGAATCGGATCAAGTGAAGTTTGCCCAATAGCGGATAATCTAAAGGACATTCTTATTACTAAGTAAGTGATCCAGCAAAGACATACCCACCAGAGAACTGGACCTGGAAAAGGTCCATGCTGGTTTAGGCTGGTTAGGGCTAGTCACCAGCACAAACCAGCATGGACCATTTCTATGGTTAGGCTAAGCCCATTTCCACGGTAACGCTACAGAGTAAAAGTGACTAGTGAGTGGACGGCAGTATTGCTTTCAAGGTGGTGTCCCTGAAAGTACATTCAAAGCCATGAAACTCCATTTATCAAGTTTTTTTTTTTTTTTGCATGTGTCTGCAGGGGGCGCTCCAACTTCCTAGGGACTCGCCCACTTTAAAGCTCTGCTGTTAGCAGGCGGAGATTAAAGTGAGCCGCCGAAGCCTGGGGAAGCAGTTTTAGGTGCTTTTCAAGGTTTGCACAAAACCGACATTGATGTTGGTGAGAACTCTACTCTTCTTTCTCGCTCACCCACCTGAGAGCTCAGCCTTGATAGAGTCTCAGAGCTTTTCCCATCGCGACTGGGGACACTAAAGAGTGTAGAAGTGACACTGAAGTGCTGTACTCTCGTCTTCACAGAAGGACTTTAACTTTCAGGACAGAGTGTAACTCTATAGCGCAGAAGGTAGACGAGGAGAACAGACAGGTAAGGAGAATCAGAAGACGAAAGTAAGAAGGAGGATATTTTTTGTCAAAAGTATGTGGACACCTGAACGTCACCTGTTTGAGCTTCTTGGATGTCCTATTCCAAAACTACAGCCATTAATATGGAGCTGTCCCCACTCTTCTGGCAAGGCAACCTTCAGAATTTGTGCCCATTCAGTCCAAAGACCAGCGGTGAGGTCAGGCACTGACGTTGGACGGGAAGGTCTGGCTCACGATCAATGTTCCGGTTCATCCCCAAAGGTGTTCAGTAGGGCTGAGGAAAGGGCTCTGTGCTGTTCCTCCACACCAAACTTCTCAAACCATGTCTTTATGGAGCTATCTTTGTGCACAGGGGGGCACGGAATCAGGAAAGTGATCCTGGAACAGGAACGGGATCTTTCCCAAACTGCTGCCACAAAGATGGAAGAGTATAACTGTGTCTCTGTGTGATGTAGCATTAACACCACCCTTCACTGGAACTAAGGGTCCGAGCCCAAACCCTGAACACCTTCCCAGACCATTACTCCAACTCCACCAAACTTTACTGTTGGTACTCTGCATTCCGGTAGGGAGCGTTCTCCTGGATTCATCCACCCAAACCCAGACTCCTCCATCAGACTGCCAGATAGTGAGGCGAGATCCATCACTCCAGAGAACACGGTTCCACTGCCCCAGTGGCGAAGCATTAGAACGCTCCAGCCGACGTTTGGGATCACGTATAGTGATCTAAGGCTTGTGTGCAGCTGCTCAACCAGGGAGACCCATGTCAGAGTGGAACTCCTGTGTGAGTGGTGCGCCAGAGGATATGCAGGTCTTACATGGTCACTCTGTGAGCTGAGTGTTTGGAGCAGGTGCCAGGTTTAACCCGCTGAGCTCTTCGGTACCACCGAGTGTCATGCCCATGTTTGTTGATGGAGATTTCAGACCTCAATATACATTTACATAACTCAATAATTAAGAGTGTCCGAATACTTTTGGCCACATACTGTACAATTCAACAAAGACAATGGGCCATTTGGAAGACGTGCCTATAGTTAGAACCAGAGATGTAAAAATAAGAACAAATAAATGCAGAAATATGATATTCAGGACGGAATGTACCAAATAAACAACTTCCTTCAGATTGTTTGCGTTTATTTTAGAATTCAAACTGTTTTTTTCCCCCTTGTTTACTCAATAACGTAGATGACCCACTTTTATATGAGCTTGTCATATTGGAGATTTTTAATAATTCTGGAATAACCATAAAATAAAAGATCCGAATCGGGGAAAAAAGGAAACCAAAAAAAAAAAAAAACATTGCATACAACATGGAAGAAACTCTAAAACACAGATCCGTTTGTTTTCCTTTTATAATGGAATAATATTGCAACCTTACAACAATCTTACAAACACGTTGCATAGAATCTATAAGAAAATATATATATATATATCTTTCTTTCACTTCCTTTTTTCTCGTTTTTAAAGAAATCTGTATTCTACAACATGTACATATGGATACATAGAAATCGTGGCTTGGACGCCAAATTGATGCACCATGGTGCGGCCTTGGTTTTTGAATTCGGGGCTGTAGCTCATGGGGCATCCTTGGGTTCTTTAGCATTAGCATCGTGCTCAGGAATACTGGTGCAGGTGAATGCACACAAACGTGGGCCAGATTTCCAGAAGGTTCTGCCTGAAGATCTTCAACTCAAAGATCTAGAGGGGACCGCTACCCTACTCAACAGGGTTTCAGGTTTGAGGCTGGGTTTGGGCCGATCTTTGACTGATGGCTGGAGGGGTTGGTTTGGTTCCTACAGAGTGATTTTTTCATGTCTTCTGTTTAGCTTGAGTATTTAGTAACAAAGCAAAACACTGTCAAAATGTGTTCACAGTAATCATTGGTCTGTAGCCAACGTGGGCTTTAGGTTGAGTTCGCGTTTTGTATTTAGCAGTACTGGTTGGGACGGGTCAGGTGGGTCACTGTTATTAGCATTGCAGCGCTCATGTTATGAGTTAAATCTTGATTCGGTTCTTTTCACTGGAACACTGTCCATAAAACTGGGCTAACTGAGCAAAACTGGGCTAACTGGGCTAACTGGAGTAGCTGGACACAAGTTAGCACTGACCTAACCTTAGCTAAGTTATCATTTTTCTGATATGACCTTCATTAAAACAATGGTTCCTATTTGGCTCCTGGCTTGGATGTATAGTTCTCTGAGAAGACCATTAACTGGTATATAACCTAAATGCTATGGGTATGGATATATATTATAACTATACATTATGGGTATATAGGGTATAGGTATATGTTATACCTTTAGGTTATGGGTAATTAAGGTATGACTATATGTTATATCGATACATTATGGGTATATAGGGTAAAGGTATATGACCTACTTATGTGTTATGGGTAATTAGGATATGACTACATGTTTTTATATCTATAAGTTTGTTGGTATATAGGAATAGGTATATGACATACCTATAGGTCATGGGTAATTAGGGTATGGATATATGTGTGGCACTTTACAGATCTGTAATAAGTAGGTAACGATGTGGTAATTTTACGGTAACAAATTGTGTTTATTCATTAATTAAATGTTAATTTCCTAGTTGTTACTAAATAATAAATCAGAAATTGTAGTGAGTGTTAACAAGGCCGTTATGAAATGGTAAAATAATGGTAACAAGTTTTATTTACCTAAAAATGACCTGCTTATTTTATAGTAATGTAATGGAAACACAAGGGTAACAAACACTTTGCTAAATATTATATTCTTCTAATCATTAATATATGAAAACATAGTCATGGTATCAGTATTTACTAATAAAATTATTTAAAAATAAGTTTTATTTACCTAAAAATGACCTGCTTATTTTATAGTTCTGAATGAATAATAAGAGAGAATAATAACTGAGTACATATATATAATATATAATGTTAGAGTTATTAACCCAGAATCAGTGAAGTCGTTCTGCTGTGATTACCTGGTATCAGGTCTGTAAAATACTAATTCACCTGTTTCATTTCTTACCTGTTATGTATTTAGACGGTCAGACACCGTGTGAGTTACAGGCAGTAATTACAGTGAAACTATATGGTATTACAGCCGTAAAATACAAACTTACTTACTGCACGTCCCATCAGGTCATAACATCAGTTCTAAATGGTCTTGTGCTTGTCTATAGGTGGGCCTACATGTGAAGCACAAGACCATTTTGAACTGATGTTATGACCCGTCATTTCAGGTAAATAAAACTTCTTACTGTTTTTATCATTTTATTACTAAATACTGATACAATGACTCTTCATTTATTAATGATTAGAAGATCATATAATATTTAGGAAACTGCTTGTTACCCTTGTGGTTCTATTATATTACTGCCTTGTTACCACTACAGTAGCTCACTTATTATACATAAAGAACTATACAATAAACAGGTAATTTTTAGGTAAGTACAACTTATTACCATTATTTTACCATTTCATAACAGCCTTGTTAACACTCACTACAATTTCTGCTTTATTATTTAGTAACAACTAGGAAATTAACATGTAATTAGAGATTGAATAGTTTGTTACCGTATAATTACCATATCATTACCTACTTATTACAGATCTGTGAAGTAAAGTGCTACCATATATAAGTTATACCTATGTGTTATGGTATTTAACCCATATGTTAGTTAAAAAAATGTTCTTTAAAGAGGTTTTACAAAAACAGCTCTCTACAGAACCATCCATTGAAAGATTGGGGAATCAACAAACCGGAGTTTCTCCTATAGCAGAGGTCCTCAAATCTGACTCCAGTTCTCAGCCCTCCAGTTAACTGAACTGTTGATGTAACTTGTTGGCCATATCTACCCGCTTAGAAAGATGGTTCTAGTACAGATTTTGGGTGCTACATAGAACCGTTTTCAAGAAGGTTCTATACAAAAACATACACATTCTCCACCATCAATCTAAAGAACTATTAAACCATACAAAGAACCATTTAAGAATGACATGGTTCCACACAGAACTAATGGCTGAATTCCTTTACTAAAGAACCCTTGGAGAACCATGTTTTTAAGCGTGTCCTTCCAACAAACTCTCTGCAAACTGCAGGACCATAAAACTGGACTCAAGACCCAGATTTGAAGACCTCCGTCTGATGGCACAGCTCCAAAGAACCTTTAATTTTTATTAAGTGCTACAGGTTAATGGACATCCAGGAACCAAACAGTCCTGTTAAACACAGTTCCACAGTGGAACGCTCGACAGCTGTAAAGCGAAGCCTTGAAGTATTTAAGTTCCTGGTTATGTAGGAAGGAACTCTATGAAGGAAGTAATTGCTCTAATTAAGACACAAGTGTGCCCGATGGACCACAGCCTCTACAGTCAGCCGAAGATAAATATCTCTCCGACGTTCCCGGGATTGGCCACTAGGGGCAGACGCTACTATTGGTGGTGGTTAACGTTGCGGCCGAGAGCTTGTTGATGCTGGGGGTGGAAACCTTGTGCCGGGGAGAGAGATAGATTGGAGAGTGCAGTGATGCAAGGAGGATGAATTATCCCACTGATGGTCCACCGAGAGATCCACATCACTAATAGTGGCCCCCCACCCCCCAATACAAACTTGTCTCGCTAGAGCTTGGGCTGACGGGGGAAAAGATGATTACACAGTGCAACATTCCCACACTTGATTTAACAGGAAATAACAAAGGAGCAAGGAAAGCTACTAGCGTCTTCGATTCCGCACATGTACTTTCCAGGCGACTTTGGTTTTGCAATGGAGATCAAAACGGTGGGACTCATGTAAAGCTGGACGGATGGTTTCGGGACAGTTTTCCAACATCATGAAAACTGCACTGTGTTACATTAAAATTCAGTATCATACAGCAAAATGGGTATGTTGATCCCTCCAGCTATAACATTCCAATAACCAAAGTTGATATTCCTAGAATTGGCTATCAAAATAAAAAGAACTCTTGAAAGAATTTTATATGGTAAAGCACATTAGACCTTCATAAGTCATAAATATCCTAAAAGTCCAATTTTGGCAACTAATTTACAAATTAGGTTGACAACATTTATATAATCTATATTTCCATACACTACATATTGCAATCATATCCATCTATGCTGCCATACACACCTACTTTCCTCTTTCCAAGGGTATATTATGGTGGAAAAACAGGAAATAAAACAATAAAATTGTTCAAATTCAGCTACTTCATAAAGGACTTTTGTAATTTTATAATGTTGTAACTTAAATGTACAAATTTCTACTAGATTTACCTTATGAACCACCATACAATCCAAAATAATGACAAATGGAGTTGACAGATCACTCAGGAATGGGCGTCATGAAGAAGAATTCCAAATAAAAGTAGAAATTTTGGTGCATTGATGGCAAAAAAAAACAAAAGGTGCAGAAATATGTACAATTTTAAAAGATTTTTCATTTCTGTCATAAATATATCCTAAAATTCCAAATTTGGCCATTTTAAAAAATCAAGTTGACAGCATTTATATTATCTATATTTCCATACACTACATATTGCAATCATAACCATCTATGCAGCCATACACACCTACTTTTCCTCTTTTCCAAGGGTATATTTTGGGGGGTAAAACAACAAATATAACAGATGAAATTCATTTTTCAAATTCAGTTAATTCATAGAAAAACTTAAATTTTATAATTTTGTCATTTTGTAACTCAAATGTACAAATTTTTCCTAGCTTTACCATATGAACCACCATACAATCCGAAATCAAAATGACAAATTGAGTTGATTGATCGCTCAGGGATGGGAGTCATGAAGAAGAGTCCAATAATTCCAAATAAAAGTAGAAATTTTGGTGCTAAATAAACAAAATAAAAAGCTTTAAAAAGATTAAAAGATTATTCAGTTCCAAAGCATAGCACAAAGAGGTACACATGACACCGTATGGGCAACAAACAGTAGAAAAGGCAAAACCAAAAAAATTAATTTATCAATCATTCTTGGATACAAAAATGTTTAAAATAAACTTTCTCTTTTTATTATCATTTATTGGTTTTGTTATATACATGGCATAATCTTGTGCTTTGTTTTTATTTTTATTTTTGTCTGGTTTGTCCCAAAAAAAGAGAGCCGTCCATAAGAAGAGAAAACAAAACAAGAAAAAAAAAATACGGGAAATGTTTTTTTCCTCAAAAATTTGACTACATTTTGATGCGTCTTTTTTTTTTTTACCTGTTTTAGAAGTGTTCTTTTGACCGTAGAAGTGGACCAGTGTTCGTTTTCTGTTTTCTTTTTTGTTTTCTCCATTTCTTCTTTCCCCCCAGCGGCGTGTATCTGTTGCGACTGGACTGGATGGTTGCAGGTGAGCATGTGCTTTACCAACAGCAGCAAAGGCACCTGTGTATCGCTTCTTTAGAAAAAACACACACTCGTTCGCTCTCGCTAGCTCACCACGGCTGTGTGTGCGCTCGCTTCATCAGCCTGGTCCAGGGAACCCCCCTCGGCATGTTTTCGCAAGGTGTCCACTTGGGGTCCGAAAAGTAGTTACAAAAATAGGAACACCGAAAAAAAAAAAGTTTTTGAGTTTTTGCTCCATTTACAGATTGGGAAGATGAGGCTTCTATTGAGCCGAGTTATTCCAATTCCTGATTTCTGCTGGAGGAGGAAGGGAAGGAGAGAGGATGAAGAAGTGAAGAGAGAGAGAGGGATACATGAAGAAAAAATGAATATAAAATAAGCTGATTAATTAAGAAATTATGAAGTTAGAAAATAAGGAATTCGGTTAGCTCTTTAAGAACCTAAATTATGCTTCCCGGGAATATCTTTGTTTTTGAAGGGGAATGTGGGGTTTATCATACTGTAGTCAAGTGACTAGTCAAGTGATCGCTCAGTGGAATAGATCAACATCTTCACAATCAGAAGATCATAATCACATTTTGAGTTTTACCCAATTTTTCAATTGAAATACACAATATAAAAGACAAATATTAGTGTGCACCCAGTGCCAATTTGGTTGAATATGCTGGATAACCGGCTATACAATATCTTCTAAATGTTTTTTTGTAAAAAATAAATAATTAAAAAAAAAAAAATTGAAAAATTAAAAAAAACAAATAAAATAATAATGTTTAATTTGTCACTGACCATGGATTTGAATTTTTATTGAATCTATTGATTTTTTATAGAATTTGAAATGAATCTTTAAATGGGGATGTTATTCATAATAGAACACATCAGCTCAACTTCTTTGTATGAACATAGAACTTAATTATTTTTAAGAATTATTTGAATTTTAGAATTATTTTTATACCGTAAATGATGGAAAAGTTATTCAAGTTTAAATAAATGCTGACAGCAAATTAGGTCTTAAATGACTAAAAATTAAGAGAAGAAAAAAAGAAGAACAAACAAAAAAAATGGGTAAAGAAATGGAGAAAATAAAAGATAAAAGATAAATAAAAGAGGCTCGGTTTGTCTAAAGCATCGCGACATTGACGTCACCTTAACCCTCATGTTTAGTTAAGCCTGGCTTTCATGCTTAAAACTGTCCTTGTAAAAATAATAATTACAATAAATTCAAAATTTTAAAAAATTCTTCAATTTTTTTTTTACATTTCTTAACACTTAATAATAAAAAACTCAAATTATTAACTAAATTAGAAATAATTAATGAAAGTATAAATTAATAAATAAGGCTAAAATATATGATTGTACAAAAACATTATTTTGTATATTTGTTTAACTGATATAGAACTTTTCCAGCATTTCGGAACTAAGCCCGTCTGAAATCCTGTTTCTAGTTGAATGCGAAAGTTTGGACCTTCCTGTTAAATTATATATGTATAGTTGACTTTACTAAAGGGAATGTTCAGGCTGCCCCCACAAATCCAATTTCTGGCCTATCCAGATTATATGCAGGTTGATTTTTGAAAATCTGAACAGCAAAAATAAAATAGGTTTGTGGATTTTTCCCAAATTGGATCCGAACCTCATTTGGAAAGCTTGTTTGAAATGTGATTCCAGTCAGGTTTGTACAGGTGTGTGGCTGGATTTCAAATCATCTTCTGCTTTACTCCCAATGGGACAAACAACGACAATGCCAAATCCGGAGTGCTGGGATTCAAAAGAGCATCAAATTTTCCTACGTATCTCAGAGAATTTCTACTCGCACTGTAGAAGAGCACAAAGTGCGATTGTCTGGAGGGCGACTTGATGCACCTCCGTCTCTCCTGCATCCGCAATTGAAATCCGTGTCACCAGCGTAGCAACCCATGTGGATAGCTTGGTGATAACGGAGAAGACAGTCGTCTCAAATGGTCCGATCCGAGAAACAAACCTGTCTGGAAACAACCACATCCTCTACGGAGAACACACTTCAGCACAGCTGAATACACTATTATCATTATGCATATCATTATTTTAATTATTAGGACAATTATCTGACTGTAGAAAATTAACAGAAATTTGTTGCACAATTAGCAGAAAGTGCCATATTTCAGTTTTTGGTTGTCTATTATTATTATGATGTTTTACTGGGGGTGCCCAAACTTTCGCACATGACTAAAAGTCATTAAGTACACTGGTAGACAATGTTAGCGATGCTGCTAAGGAGCACAAAACATGGGAGCTCAGTGGCATATCCAAGCTCCGCCCACAGACATGTTCTGTCACAGCTACTGATTCTGGATGTGGGTGAAAGGTCACAGTGTTGGGACAGCCTGGGCTGAACTACGTTTCTGATTATGGTCCATCAGTCCTGCCTTGATTTTAGTAATGCTGGTCCAGCTAAGGTCGGACTGTGTGGGGGGTTCTGGGAGTTCGGCTCGGGCTCAGGTAGAAGGACCGGCTTGATGTTCAGGTCTCAAACACAAAATCAGCTTCGTACTGATGAAGACCGCAACAGTAGACACTTCACTCACATCCTCAGAAGATGCACTGGGTGGGTGCTGTAGCACCTCAGGTAGTTGTTAAGGTGTTGCTAGAATGTTGCTATGGTATCCCAGGTGGTTGCTAAGGTGTTGCTAAGCCTTTGCTATAGTATCCCAGGTAGTTGTTAAGGTGTTGCTAGGATATTACTATGGAATCCCAGATGATTGCTTAGTGGTTGCTAGGCCTTTGCTATAACAACAGGTGGTTACTTAGATGTTGCTAGTCCATTGCTATGGTATCCCAGGGGGTTGCTAAGGTGTTGCTAGCCCATTGCTATGGTATCCCAGGTTGGTTCTAAGGTGTTGCTAGATGATTGCTATCTTATCCCAGGTGGTTGCTAAGGTGTTGCTAGGCCATTGCTATGGTATCCCAGGTTGGTTCTAAGTGTTGCTAGATCATTGCTATCTTATCCCAGGTTGCTAGGGTGATGCTAGGTGGCTGCTATGGTATCCTTGGCTGTTGCTAAGCCAGTAAAGGGCTGTAGCATCTCAGGTGGTTGCTAAGGTGTTGCTAGGCTGTTGCTAATAGGTACTCCAGGTGGTCGTTAAGGTGTTGCTAGGCTGTTGCTATGGTGTCTTAGGTGGTTGCTAGGGTGCCCCAGATTAGGGTGATGCTAGGTGGTTTTTATGATCATATCCTACGCTGTTACTAAGCCAGCAATGACCTCTATCAACCCAGCAACCACCTGGGATGCTAAAGGGCTTTGCTGTAGCAACCCAGGTAGTTACTAAGGTGTTGCTAAGCCTTTGTTATAGTATCCCAGGTGGTTGCTAAGGTGTTGCTAGGCCTTTGCTATGGTGAGGTGGTTATTAGGGTGCCCCAGATTGCTAGGGTGATGCTAGGTGGTTGCTATGGTATCCATATAGTTGCTAAGGTGTTGCTAGGTGGTTGCTATGGTATCTCAGATGATTGACACAGTGTTGCTATGCAGTTGCTATGGTGTTCAGGTGGTTACTATGGTATCCCTAATGGTTGCAAGGGGGGTGCTAGCACGATCGCTATGATATCCCACATGGTTAACAGGGCATTAATGGGTGTTGAACAGCTGTATTCAAGCCCACCATTCCTGATCCGATTGAACATTCCGGAGTTGATGCCTTTGGGTGTGGACATCTTGAAAACTGTGGGATGAGTTAGCGGACAAAAGACTGACGGAAAAGTAAGTAACACTTGGATTCTCTCGGATGGACAATAGAGCTGCGCATTCCTAATAATTATGGACGTTCGGGAATTTTAACAGGATACTGGGCTACTTTGATCTTCCGTTAGACCTTATGGAATTTTAGCGGTTGTGATTGTAGGAGGAGCTTGAATAGGTCAGTTCTCTCGTCTGTTTGATCTGAATGTCCAGGTCATGATGCTTTTTGGAGGCGGAGCCTTCTCACAATGAACGGATGAGCAGATGGAAAGATGGATAGACAGAAAGAAGAGGAGGAAGAAGAGGAGGGAGGAGGAAGGCCTTTCTGGTGTCGGGTGGAGCTCGGCCCACCCGCCTTTCTCAGCTCCACAAGCACACGCTGTTGGTGGTCTGGCAGGTGGAGGCGCTCTCGGCCGGGGAAAGGTAGAGTTTACCGCTCGGACACACGCACACCTCGTACACAGTCTGTTTGGGGTAGCTGGTGCCCGGACCGAGCAGAGGGTCCACGCTGCCGTGAGGGAGGTTACCCAGACGGATAGAGTTCGCGTTCAGGAAAATCTGGAGGGGAGAGGAGAAGAGAAGAGGAGAGAGGAGAATGTGTTATTCTGTTATATGTCTCGACTGATGGACTACATTTGCTGTAAGAGGTCAAAGGTGTATGATTGAGTATGTGCCTCGCCGCATCCTATTTATTTCAGTGGAGCGCTGCTGCATGGGCCCCGTGCATGACGGGTTGCGGTGCGCCAGGAGCAGCCTCGCTGTGCGCCGAAAGCTTTCAGGGGATTTCAACTTTTGGAAAATGTATACGGCCGCAATGCTGCGGCTAGCCAAAGGGGTGAGGGTAGGTTGCATACGAGCGTCGCACACAGAACAAACCCCTTTCAAACATGGAGGAAACGCTACATATGGCTGCATTCGACTTTCCAGAGTTACATGAGGCCTCACTTCCTCTTTATAAAGACACCAACAGACTTTAATGGTTTGCAGTTTTTATTCTTGTCCTTGAAATGTAAGCTAACTAGCTAAACAGCTAACCGGTATCCATGACATTCGACGTTCCTCAAAACTTTAAGCTTTAAGTGACATAAGACTACTTCCTGCTTAATGCCCATTTCCAGATCCGGCAGGGTGGAATGTTTCGAAGGAAAGTGCTAGTGGACACGTACCGTATGAATTCAGGAAATCTACTGAAATCTCGGTCTGTGTAGGGCAAGGCTGGAAACCACTGTTGAAGGTTTGTGGCATTCGAGCCCTCAGGCTTTAGTCAGCACTGCATGAGAATCCATCACGTTACTGTGTTAACCTCTAGCCACAGGGCTCGGGAATACTCAACACGGTCCACCGCTGCATCAGGAAAGGCAGCCTGAAGTTCTATCACACAGGAACGTCAAACGTCAGTTGTACACAGGAGCACCGCCGAGTTCTCTGGGTCCGAGCTCATCTCGGATGGTCCGAAATACAGTGGAAATGTGTGCTGTGGTCGGATGAGTCCACACTTCAGTTCACTATCAGAAGAATAACAGATGTGGGGTTTTCCAAGCCAAAGACAAATGGGATCATCCAGACTATCGCATCACGGGGGGCATCGGTGCGTAGGTGATACTGCAGCGCTCAGCATCCTCAGTTCCAAACCATTAACAAGTCGTGGTTAACATGCCTGTCCCCACATGCCTGTCCCCACATGCCTGTCCCCACATGCCTGTCCCCACATGCCTGTCATTTAAACACTGGCGATCGTTACAGGTAAATAAGGTGTAGGACGTGTGCTACAGAACGTACTAACTGTACAGTCCACTTTCCCACTCATTTAAATATCAAACATGAACAGACTGCAGAGTGGTCATTAACATGACAGAGAGAGAGAGAGAGAGAGAGAGAGAACGAAAGAGGGAGAGAGAATGAAAGACAATGAAAGAGAGAGAGAATGAGAGAGAATAAAAGAGAGATAGAGAGAATGAGAGAGAGAATGAGAGAGAGAGAGAATGAAAGAGAAAGAATGAGAGAGAGAATGAAAGAGAATGAAGAGAATGAAACAGAATGAAAAGAATGAAAGAGAGAGAATGAAAGAGAAAGAGAAAGAGAGGATGAGAGAGAGAATGAAAGAGAATGAAATAGGGAGAGAATGATAGAGAGAGGGAGAGAATGAGAGAGAGAGGGAGAGAATGAAAGAGAGAGAGAGAATGGAATAGAGAGAGAATGAGAGAGAGAGAATGAGAGAGAGAGAATGAGAGAGAGAATGAAAGAGAAAGAGAATGAGAGAGAGAATGAAAGAGAGAGAGAATGAGAGAGAGAGAATGAGAGAGAATGAAAGAGAGAGAATGAGAGAGAGAGAGAGAGAGAGAGAGAGAGAGAATGAAAGAGAGAGAGAGAATGAGAGAGAATGAAAGAGAGAGACAATGAGAGAGAGAGAGAGAGAGAGAGAGAGAGAGAGAGAGAGAATGAAAGAGAGAGAGAATGAAAGAGAATGAAGAGAATTAAACAGAATGAAAAGAATGAAAGAGAGAGAGAATGAAAGAGAAAGAGAGGATGAGAGAGAGAATGAAAGAGAATGAAATAGGGAGAGAATGAGAGAGAGAGGGAGAGAATGAAAGAGAGAGAATGAGAGAGAATGAAAGAAAGAGAATGAAAGAGAAAGAGAATGAGAGAGAGAATGAAAGAGAGAGAGAGAATGAGAGAGAATGAAAGAGAGAGAATGAAAGAGAGAGAGAATGAGAGAGAGAGAGAATGAGAGAGAATGAAAGAGAGAGAGGGAATGAGAGAGACAGAATGAGAGAGAGAGAGAGATAGACGAGGGAAGTCTGGTAGGTGCTCGGCGTCATCGTGTTGGTCTGTGATTCCACACCACTGCAGGTGTACGGACACCAGCCCCCTGTAAGCCCCTCATCAGGTGAGTCTCATTACACACCGTGTAGGACCTGACCTTTCATCCTCACCAGCATTACTCCGGCTAACTCCACCAAGTCTGCTGATACCCGCATCCCGGGCGGAAGTTCTCTGAAAGTTTGTACAAAGTGTGTATTATTCCCCTTACGGGACGGATGAATGGCAGAACTGGATCCCTACAGCTCCGCATTAACGTGAAGTCAGCGGATCTGCGAGGCTGAGGAACATTCAGATTAGGCTGCACTTCAGAATCACAATTATACTCGTCTCTGGATGCCAATGATTCATCATACTCTGTGGTAAAGGCTGAAATCCCTTCCCTACCTCTCATAGAGTCCATCACCGCACCGCACACCGCACACCGCACTTACCCAAGGTTACCATCAGTAGACCTACAGAAGAACCCGCAAAGTGCAAAAACCTTCGTTCATGTGTCCACTGCTGGAAAAAGACTGAACTGGAATGGTGTTCACGGAAGGACACCACGAAGGTACTGCCCAACAAAACATGAGAGCCGGTCTCAAGCTCCACAATGCTTCTGGGAAAATGTTCTACGGCCAGAGGAGACAAATACGGAACTTCTTAGCACCAATGCTTTAGGACCAACCCCAAAACCTCATCCCAACTGTGAAGCATGGTGGAGGGAGCATCATGGTGTGGGGCTGCTCTGCTGCCTCAAGGCCTGGATGCCTTGCGATCACTGCAGCTGTATCGAGAACGTTTTACAGTAGAACATGAGGGCAGCAGTCCATGACCTCAAGATGAAGAGACCTTGGGTGAGGCAACAAGACAATGACCCAAAGCACACAAGTAAGGAACATCTGGAAAAGTAGAAGATCTGTGGTTTGGAATGACCCAATCAGAGTCCTGACCTTAACCCAAGGGAGACCTAAAGAGGGCTGTGCAAGCAGGACATCCCAGAAGTGCTGATGAGCTGGAATACATCTGCAGGAGGAACGGTCCGGAATTCCTCCTCAACGTTGTGCAGATCTTATTAGCATCTACAGGAAGTGTTCTACAGGAGGATCCACAGGTTGCACTGTGGATGTTGCTCTACGTGCTCAAAACAAGTTTGAGACTTCTTAACACAGTTTGAGGGAAGTGTGATGGTTCTGGCATGCTAACAATGCTAATTAGCTAAGTAGCGAGTCTACCTGTGGGCTACATAAGCCTTGAAGCTCTGGAGCAACACCAAAAGAAACTTCAACCACACATGACTTGGCTGTTCGGCTATATTTGGGGTAAACTGGGTACATCTGATTCCTTAAATGAACGAGTGAGAGAAGCCGAGGGAAGGCAGTGAACATATACATCCGAGCGGTGAGGAGCCTCTCCGGGAAGTGTTGACGGACTGCACTATCTAACACCACACCTGTCCAATTTCACCTGCTTCCACACTGCAGCAGCCTTCCTCACCTAATATTTCTCCCCAGCGGTTCAAGAAGTCCTGAAGACTCAATAGGTCAGCTAGCGTCTATACATCTCAGAGCGTCTGGCTCCTCAAACAGCCTCTAATATAAATGGGGTCTCAGGTAAGTAGGAGACTCGGACTGGGGTCACACTCCAGTCGCTTATTGGCTGACTCATGACTCAGTTTGAATCGGGTCTTAACTAACCCGTGACTCACGACTCGCTTTGGAGTTACCCTTAAATGAATCCTGAACTTAACTGAGATACGCCCTTAACCTACTCATGGCTCGACTTGGACACAGCCCTTAAATGACTCACAACTCGAACACAACAGAGTTGCCCTTAAATGACTCATGACCTCATTCAGAGTTGCCCTTAACTGACTTGTGACCTCATTCAGAGCTGCCTTTAACTGACTTGTGACTTCATTCAGGCTTGGCCTTAACTGACTCATGACCTCATTCAGAGTTGCCCTTAACTGTCTTGTGACTTCATTCAGAGTTGCCCCTAACAGATCTGTAACTTGACTCAGGCTCACTCTTAACTGACTCGTGACCTCATTCAGAGTTGCCCTTAACTGACTTTATCTTAACTGACTCACAACTCAAACTCGCCCTTAACAACCTTGCAATGTGACTCATACCTGTCCTCAACTTCGCTTAGAGTCGTCCTTAACTCATAATTTGACTCAGGCTTGGCCTTAACTGACTCTCAACCGTCTTGTGACTTAATTCAAAGTTGCCCTCAACTGACTTGTTGTTTGATTCAGAGTTGCCCTTAACTGACTTGTGACTTAATTCAGGCTTGGCCTTAACGGACTCGTGACCTCATTCAGAGTTGCCCTCAACTGACTTGCTTGATTCAGAGTTCCCCTTAACCGGCTTATGGCTTGATTCAGAGTTGCCCCTAACTGATCTGTAACTTGACTCAGGCTCGCTCTTAACTGACTTGTGACCTCATTCAGAGTTGCCTTTAACTGACTTGTGACCTCATTCAGAGTTGCCTTTAACTGTCTTGTGATCTCATTCAGAGTTGCCCTAAACTGACTTTATCTTAACTGACTCATAACTCAAACTCACCCTTAACAACCTTGCAATGTGACTCAGACTTGCCCTCAACTTGACTTGGAGTCATCCTTAACTCATAATTTGACTCAGGCTTGGCCGTAACTGACTCTCAACCATCTTGTGACTTAATTCAGAGTTGCCCTTAACAGACTCATGACCTCATTCAGAGTTCCCCTTAACCAGCTTATGGCTTGATTCGGAGTTGCCCCTAACTGATCTGCAACTTGACTCAGGCTCGCTCTTAACTGACTCGTGAAAGGACTCAGGCTTGCCCTTAACTGTCTTGTGATCTGAGTAGGGCTCAACCGCAACTGACTTATGACCCATGATTTGACTTACACTTGTCCTTAATGGACTGGCGACTAGTACTCGCCCTTGCCTAACTTCTGCCTTGTAACGACTTGAGGCTTACGACTTTCGGACTTAAAAAAACACAAACAGAAACAACGAAATTGGGACCTCCATCCCTAATGGGGAAATGAACAAAGTGTTTAAGTTCCTAATGTCTAATGATTCTTACCTGTCGGTTTTGCTTTGGTCATTACTGCAGTGCCATTCTCCTCAGACCAGAGCAGCAACAGGTCTTTGGCCATTACATTATAGGAACTGCAGTAATGTGTAGTAATCTGTGGCTCTGCGCCAATTCTCCGAGTCTCAGATGCATTTATCAAAGTTCCTTTACTGCAGCGGACTGAAGGCGTTTCCTCACCCTTTAAACTCTTTACCGAACATTGATAAATATCCCATTAGTATGTGTAGCGCATATTTGTCAAGCTACGTAAACGTGGAACGCATTATTCATTTCCAATGGTATTTATTCCGCACGTGTGTGAACGATTACGCTTCTAGGACAGGTCCGGTTCAGTTTTATCGCTGTTGAATCAAAGACCGCAGGTAAATATCTGATTAAAAGTCATAAACCAGGTTCAGCTGTTTTAGAACTGCCGTGTAGCCAAGATAACATCACAGCCACCACAGCTCCAAGACAAATACCAACAACACTAATCCTGTTATAACAAGACTCCTAACAACCACCTGGAAGACCCGGTAGACCCCCCCCCCATCACTGTCCCCGTCAGATAAACAGTACTTTCATCTCTGAGAGAGAGGAGAACATCAGACTCCACTCTGGCCTCAGATCTGAGAACATCCACAGGTGTTCCTCTCCATCCTTCCTCAACACTATGGAGGTCCGAAAGGAGGTGGAGCTGTTCCAGAAGCTCCTCGCTGAGAAAAGGAGACATCCAACAAAGAGGCTGCTGCTGGGGTTCTCAGAACAACGGACCGACGACCCCTGATTCCAGAACCTCAACACCACTGAATGTGTTTGGGGTTAGCTGTAAATGGTAAACCACCTTTCAAGACTGAACTTTGGAGGTGCGGTTGCAGATGTCTGGGGAAACTGAAAGCGAGTCTCCTGGAAAAGAAAGGAAGCTGTAACGAAGGTAAAGAACGTACACGTTAAACGCTCGTTTACTCGTTCGTCCTTCCTCACAACGCAGGGAACGAGTACCGTCCTAACAGGCCAGCGGTGGTGAGACAACTGAAGCTGCTGAATCTCTCATTAACATGAATGGGATTCCATCGGAGAGTCCGTGGACAAGAGCACGAACTGCTCGACGCTCCAAATGAAGGTTCAGGTATGCGGCGAGTGTCTGCATGGCCGTTTCAAGGGCCCGAATTACGAAGCCCCGTGTAATGAAACGACTCGCCGCTGTCGACTGTACAATTCCATTGCCGGAGCGTTCTAGTGTGAGCTAAGCACATCTGAAATGCGAGGAATCTCGGGCTCTCGAGAGAGACGCTGAAGCAGTGTCTGTTTTTCCGGTACGGCTGGAAAAAGCTCCACGTAGCGACGCCCTCCAAGCTCAATTCCCCTGTGGATCGCTGCCATACGTGCTGTGTAAGATCTTCTTGTCAAAGGTCCTTTTTCAAGCACACTTATAAATATACGCTTACAACATTCCTTAAGAAGACGGTTCTTCAAAGGTACTTGAAAAGATTCAAAGCTCTTTGCAAGGTGAAATGGTTCTTCAGATTGATGGAGAACGTCTTGGACAATATACGGTTCTATATAGAACCAAAAATGTTGAGCTTTTAACAATAGAAGCGATAGAACCACTTTCACCAAGGTTTCACCAGGCAAGAACCAAGCACGAAGCGGTCCTGTGCAGATCTTCTGTTTTCATGTAGAACCCTTGCTTTTACCCTTAAGGAACCGTTGTTTTTAAGGGGGTCCACATGCAATCTAGGGGAAGCTGGGGTGGCCAGTACCCCCCCCAGAAATCTGGGCACTGGCCACCTTGGTGCAGGGCAGGTGTTTGCACCTTCCACAGACAAGGAAGACTGCACATGTCCGGCTTTGCCTTTGAGAGGTCGGTGGATTCGCTGTTGGGGCTCGGGCGGAACATTTACGGCATTTAAGGTTAATCACACTACAGGCAGGCCAATGAAGCGTTAGCAGTCTTGCTCTAGGACTCTTATTGGTGTAGCACAGCACAGTCACCCAGGCCGGGAATTGAACCCCCGTCTCCCACATGCTGTGGTAATTCCGGCAGGTAGCAGCATTATCCATTGCGCCTCACCTACCTCTACCACTTTCAAACACTCGGCCACCCGCTTGCTGCTTCTCAATGCAAGTAGCATCGGCAATCGGCAATGCAACAGTGCTGTACAGACACTACTAGCAACCACCCGGAATACTTCATTTTATCCATGGCCCAGAGATAGGCATGCCATTAGCATGATGCTAAATAGGAGGACCTTAACACTACTAGCAACCACCCGGAATACTTAATTTTATCCATGGCCCAGAGACAGGCATGCCGTTAGCATGATGCTAAATAGGAGGACCTTAGCGTGTTGGCCATCTTTCTCTGGTGCCCAACCACATTTGGGCTAAGGGGACGGGGGTGAAAGGTCAGTCATGTGATGCCCAACACTTTCATGGCCTTGGGATCTTCTTCCCTCTGAATGAAAACTCTGCCTTCTCTTCCCGTCCCTCTGTCTCTCTCCCGCCTCCCGTCCTCTCTCTCTCTCTCCAAACAAAGCGCATCATTACAAACCAGAGGCGAGCCAGTTCTCTGATTGCATCGAGCGGCTTGACGAGCCGTGCGACGGGTCACGTTCCTGCCTTTAATTCCCCTTTCCCGAACCTCCAGACTTTTAATGTTGCCTTTTTAAAAGTTGCCTGCTGTCAGCCCTGATTTAGCTCTCCATCTGGCCGGTCTGACGCGCCTCATTCTCTCCTCTAAATTGACAGAAACGTCTGTGTTCTCTTCCCCCCGCTTTCGTCGCCGCCTCTTGTCTCGTCTCGCTCCGTCCCGCGAGGAATAAGCGAGAATTAAAGAGGAGCGGGAGGAGTAGAACCAGGCGTGCCGAAGCACCTACGCAAGAGAGAGAAGAGGAATCGAGACGGAGGGCTCGACTGACTGACTTGACAAATTCGGCCAGCTAAAGGATTGGACCGACGTGCCTTTCATAAGCGATTACATCCGGCCTGGCCGTCAGTGACTTCTCTATGATATCACGGCGTGTAGCTCTCAGCGGCATTGTGCCGGTCTCGGGGACGAGGTCTGCTATCTCCACGGCGAAAAGAAAGAGAAAGCTCCTTTTTACAGGGAGTTGACAGGACAGCATGATGTATTGCTGGGGCTCCGGGAAGTTAATTAAATAGCCTGGGCAGTTACTAAACCGAGACAAGGGAGAGGGAGCGAGAGAGGGAGCGAGAGAGGGAGCAAGAGAGGGGTGGATGCATTCTAACCGATATGGCGGCACTAATTTGATCAGGGTGCAAAGATCCACAATCTGGATGGACGACCAGCACCAGCACGGTTAAACGAGTTCCTCGCCCAAAAATGCCTAGATGGCGAACGATGCTAGCAGGGTAGCTGCTAACTAGACCGGATTAGCTTTAATTCAATTAGCACACTGCTAGCTTCCTCTATGGATCAGTAACAGAAGGGGCAAGTAAGGTGAGGTTCCTCACCCGAAAATGCAAGGGTGGCAAATGATGGATGAATGCTAGTGGGGCCCATCTAGATCTGATTAGCTTCAATTCATTCCTAGCAATGCTAGCTTCCTCTATGGATCAGAAACAGAAAAAGAGGGTAAGGTGAGGTTCCTCACCCAAAGAGCAGCACAATCAAATAAGTACCTTACCCTAAAATGCTAAGGTAGCAATGTATGGATGAATGCTAGTAGGGACCAGTTAGCTGCTAACTCGACCCAATTAGCGCTAATTCACTTCTAGCAATGCTAGCGCCCTCTATGCATCAGAAACTGAAAGAGAGAGGGTAAAGTGAGGATCTTCACCCAAAATGTTAAAGTGGTGAATGATGGATGGATGCTAGTAGGGGCCAGCTAGCCATTTACTAGACCCGATTAGCTTCAATTCATTCCTAGCAATGCTAGCTTCCTCTATGGATCGGAAACAGAAAAAGAGGGTAAGGTGAGGTTCCTCACCCAAAGCGCAGCCCGATCAAACAAGCTCCTCACCCAAAAATGCTAAAGTAGCAAATGATGGATGAATGCCAGTGGGGACCAACTAGCTGCTAGCTTAGACCCGATTAGCTCCAAGTCACTCCTAACAAAGCTAGCATCCTCAATGCATCAGAAACAGAAAGAGCGAGTAAGGTGAGGTTCCTCAACCAAAAGTGCTAAGACGGCCAATGATTGATGAATGCTAGTAGGGACCAGTTAGCTGCTAGCAAGACCCAGTTAGCTTCAAATGACTCCTAGTAATGCTAGCTTCCTCTATGCATCAGAAACAGAAAGAGAGAGTAAGGTGAGGTTCCTCAACCAAAAGTGCTAAGATGGCAAATGATTGATGAGCGCTAATACAGACCAGCTAGCTTGAAACTATCTGCTAACTAAAACCCAATTAGCTTCATGTCAGACCTAGCAATGCTAGCTTGTTAGGCATGTCAGAAAGACTGGACAGTCTTAAGAAATTGACAAAGTTTTAGCAACCCAAAAACGGACAACCAACGCACTTACAAAACATCCTCACTCAAAAACGCAAGGGGGCAAAAGCTGGATGAATGCTAGTATGGACCAGCAAGGTGCTAGCCAGACCCACTTAGCTTCAGTTCACACCCAGCAATGCTAGGCTCCTCACTGAGCAGGGACTAAAGTATGCTCCTTATCTAAAAATGCTGCCAGTGGGAACCAGCTAGCATAAACACACATGCTAACTAACTCCAATTAGCTTCACTTCTGTCCTAGCACAAGGGCACATGTCAGAGAGATGCCGAGTGAGGGAGGTGGAGGCATTCCAAGCAATCTAGCAACACTAATGCAATCCAGGTGCTGTAGGATCTACACATCTGCTAACTAGACCCAATTGGATTCGGTACACATTTAACCCATCCATGCAGTGAAACACCTACACACACACACACACACACACCTACACACACACACACGGGGAGTGGGGGTGGTTGAGCACACGTGGGGGTTATGTGCGTTGCTCAAGGGCACTTCAGTCCTGTTGTGATGGTTCAGCGGATCGAACTGGCGACCTTCTAGCTACAAGGCTCATTCCCTAACCTCCAGCCCAGGACTAATGCAGAGCAGCTAGCATCTATCATATCTGCTAAATGGCCACGATTAGCTTTAATTTGAGTGCAAAGGTCATCAAGTCTGAACGAGCGAATCATCTCTGAGATGTTGAGAAGGATCCTCACAATATGGTGGCTAACAATGGAAAAGTGTTAGTAAGGTCCAGTTCGCATAAACACACCTGCTAACCGCACCTGACTAGCTTCAGTTCAGTAGCAGACTCTTCAGTCTGTCAGAAACACCAAGAAGGAAAGGGAAGACCTGAAAGTGGAAATGACTGATGAACGCTAATACGGGACATTGGCTAACTAGCCCTAATTGCTAAAAGGTACCAGCAAACATCAACAAGGGTGGGGGGGGGTCAGAGAGAGACAAAGAAAGAAAGACAGAGAGAGGGGGAGAGAGAGACAGAGAGAGAGAGACAGAGAGAGAGAGAG
>CM067500.1:738545-754234 GCA_034552555.1 Semaprochilodus insignis
AGATAGATAGATAGATAGATAGATAGATAGATAGAATTGTAGATAGATAGATAGATAGAGAGATAGATAGATAGATAGATAGACAGAGATAGAGAGAGAGAGAGAGAGAGATAGAAGCAGGTCCTGTTAATGGTGTGACTGGTTGGTGTATATATCTAGTACATACTGCATGCCGTGTGGTTCTCAGTGCAGTGTTCTAGATTCAGCCGTGCCTCGGTTCACTGCTCTGTGTTGTTCCTTCCTGATTGGCCGTGTATGACAGAAGCCTGAGAGTAAGTCGGGAAGTTTCCGGAACTCCCAGCAGTTCACACGTCAGTTTGAGGCTTTAATTGAGTAACTGGGCGTCTCGGGCCGAGCCGGTCCAGCTCCAGCGTGGCGCTCCTGCTCGTGACCGTATGATCACTTTAATTAAGCCTAATTACACTAATTATTCTAATGACTGCGGCTGAGGCTGGGCTCTCTCCTCCTCTCCTCTAGTTAAGTAACCCGCCGAGCCCTCGTTAACAAACGTAATAAATTTAGATGTAGAGGCTGAGCTGTGTAGGTGGAGGGAGTCCGGAGTTCAGGCACGGATACCATACACCGCCTCGGAACACAGGCAGCATTCTCCCACTGCTAGAATGCCGGAGGACATACAGAGCTGAGCTGTTAAGCACACGGTCCGTTCATCTTCTGAGGAGATCAGATGCAGCATAATCCACTTGGTCATCAACAAGCTTTGAAGAGCAACGGCAAAGTAATGACTGGAAATGGGACCGGAATTTTGGTAGTCCACTTGCTGGCATATCTCGGAACTCTGGGTTCAAACCGTGTGCCGCAATGTCGGCGTGTACAAGGTGTATGGTCATTACACTCAACTGCGAAGGAATAGGTACACATGGCGATTGGGAAGGTAGATAAAGACTTTTCCATCCCGTTCATTCCTTATGGGAAAAACTTCCGGAAAGATCAGATGCCTGAGGCTGAGGGTAGTGTCAGTGGTTGCAAAGCTGGAGGATGCAGAAGCTGGATCCTCATCAGCAGGGAGGTCTGAAACAGGGGGGCTACTGCTGCAGAGGTGCCTTGATTTAAGACCTCCGGGTGTCTTACTACTCCCCCCTTGGCAGTGCCTAATCAATGCCATGATTCCCCCCCCAATAAGTTTGTTCACCTCTTCTGGAACTGGAATTTCATGAGTCCTTTCCCTGTTGTTATCCTCGGCCTTCTTATAGGAATCCTCCAGGGTTGAGCACTTCCTAGCGACTTTGTGCAGGTCAAATTTCTGCTGGGATTGTTTGCTCAACTTGATCGCCATCTCCNTCCAGGGTTAAGCACTTACTAGTGACTTTGTCCAGGTCAAATTTCTGCTGGGATTGTTTGCTCAACTTGATCGCCATCTCCTGGCAGGACACCTTCTTTTGCCCTCTGGCCAGTTTCACTCCAGAATTCCGTTCAGCTAGCTGTGAGGGAATGATCCGAATGATCCTTGATCCAATGCTACACTATGAGGTCTATTAAGCCAGGCATACGCTGTGCGATTTTAGCCCGATTTAAGCCCAAATTTGCCTGAATTTCGTGATCAGGTCGGATTTCAGCTTCCTCCGGCATCCCTTGCCGTTCGTTGGGAGAGGGCTCAAACTGCTCAAACGAGCTCCGATATGGTCTCTGTGGTTCTCCTGGTTCTCAGTTTCAGTGCAGTGTAGTAATGTTAGCAGAGCTGTTGTAGCACAGTTGGTTTGTCAGCGGCTGAATCCCAAACGCTCCCTCCTTCCTTCCTACGTAGAGCACTTTGCAAGTTCTGCCTTCTACACTGAAACATCAGTCCGGTATGGAATTGTGTACACATGGCTGAATTCCAGATGGCTGTGTATTGGACATATGATGCACTGCTGGTTGCAGGAGCCGCTTATCCTTGTAGGGAGCAGGGAGTCATTTGGGATTCAGCCCGTGTTGTTGCTCAGTACTCGGACGTGCAGCGTGTTGTGTTGAATGAAGCAGCTTTATTGGGAACTGTCTGTATGGGCGGCGGTTCACGTGCAGTGTGAGCACCCATGTCACGCCATGTCAGTCGGATGGAACGTTGTCGTACAGCGTGAGCTGTCAGCCAAACAACAACACACAGCGTATACCTGGCTTTAAGAAAAGAGTCTGATCTCTACCGAAAGCTTTGAGGCAGGACAGACTCCTCTATAATACTTCTCTCTGGCTGGATTAAGAAACTTCCGGGTGAAAGGTTTTCCCATTCGCTGACTCTCCGTTCCTGTTCTCAGCTTGGCTCTCACTATCATCTTGTTCATGTACAGTCAGAACCAGCACTGAATGCAGGTATGATGTTTAGAGATGGGATAAAGTCTGCACCACCATAAATTAGGGTGGCCACACGTCCGGTTCTAGGCCGGACCATCCGACTCCCAGTCCTCCGTCTGGCGCAGTACCTGGACGGATGCCTATTAGTCCCCTTTCCCGGGATGAACTATTTGAAATGTTCAATTACCGACAATATTATATGTGCCATTGGCTCACATCCATATCAAAAGACATGCCTCACATTTCATTGGTTTACCAAGGTCATGTGACTCGCCTACTGGCTAACCACAGGTCAGCCCTCTGAATGCTAGTCAGTTAGTAAGCTCCCGTCTGACTCCCGAATGTCCTCCATTCCACCCAGTTAGGTGAGTAAAGCATCATGTACGTGTTATATGGGCTATGATTTTAATTCTGTTCTAGTCTCGTGCCTGACCCTCCCCCTTTATGATGTCCTCCTTTTAGGGGTCATGAAAGTGGCCCCCCTACCATAAAGGGTAGCATGACCTTCCTGCCGGTAGAGGGTTCGGATGGGTGTCATTTCCCGGTCCCAGAAAATCAAGGAGTCCCCTGCATACACCAGCAACACCACAAATTCATGCCATGGAGGGAACGCAGCTGTGCACATGATAAACATCGCATTCGTGGCATCAGCTAATGCAACGTTAATAACTTGCACCACGCTAGCAGGGTAGGTAATTAGCCGCGGATAGAATGATAAATAGCATTGTTCTACATCAAGCGAAAGGCACATAGGTTACAGATTCAAATAGGGAGCAACCATTAACCACGGCTGCACCGATAGGAATAAAGAACCATCCGGTACCGATCCTGTTCTCGTCTCCGCCATGTTGAAAGGTCGCAGGTCACACCAACTCTGGAACTCGGGCATCAAAATGATCTCCAAGTTCCCCACTAGAAATTACAGCTTCCGGCAGTGTTCACGTGCAGCTTCCGTGTCAGGAACTCGTATACACCATTATTCCGATAGCACATTAAGGTAGCGTTACTCCGGAACCCTGAAGGAGTGCAGAGAAGGGAGGAGGGGCTAAAAAGCCCTGGAAATGTTAAAGCAGGTCTAGATTGGCTGTTAACTGTGTTTGTAAGGATGCTAAGTAGTTGCTGTGGTATTCCAGGTAGTTGTTAGGGTGTTCCTTGGTGGTTGTTCGGTAGTTGCCGAAGTCAGGGCTATGATTTTCATAGTTTGTTGACGAGGCATCCAGGGCAGCTGATAAGGTGTTACTAAGTGGTTGTTATGGTGTCTCAGGTTGCTTGAATGTTGCAAGGTGTTTGCTAAGTTGTTGCTATGGCATCCCAGGTGGTTGTTAGGGTGTTATGCCAGTGTGTTATCCCAGGTGGTAGTTAGGGTGTTATCCCAGTGTGTTATCCCAGGTGGTAGTTAGGCTGTTATCCCAGGGTGTTATCCTAAGTGGTTGTTAGGGTGTAGGGCGTTATCCCAGGATGTTACCTGGGGTCGTTGTTAGGGTGTTATCCCAGGATGTTACCCCAGGTGGTTGTTTCAGGATGGTGTATAGGGAATTGGTAGTTAGTTAGTTGCCATTGCATTCCAGGTGGTTGCAGTTGTTTTGGTATCTCTGGTGGTTGCTAGGGCTTTGTTGTGTGGTTGGTATGGTCTTGGTATTGAAGGTGATTGCTGGAATTTTATTAGGTTGGTACTATGGCTGCATCTCACGTACACAGTACATGCTCCGTACTGATCTACATAGTGTTTTGAGTTCTGCAGGCTAGTACACACGGTATTAGCATACTACATCATTTCTCACTAACAGGAAGTGATGAAGTTTACGTCATACCGATCTGGACTCTGAGAGGCTGCTTCAGCGGAGGTGTATTTACACAACACACAAACAAATAAACACATTATTTACTAAAGTACATTTATTATACAGGCCGTTTGGACAGATTTTGGGTTGAATTCACATTTATACACCATTTCTGGTCCTGCCACCAGCACAGCCGCCGTCCGCCAAATTTTCCAGACGTTAGAAGCTCCTCACTTTCAGTTTCCCATTGCATTGTGTGACAGTAGCGTTCATCATTACTATACTCAAAAATCAGTTGGTCCTAAATATGCATTGTGGATTGTTTTTGAGTACACTTAGAAACAAGCTTGTGTTAGCATTTAGCATGCAATTGGAACACGCCCCATGCTTTCTCTCACAGTTGCTGTGGCGTTGCAGATGGCTTCTATTAACTTTGTGAGTTTGTATGTACAACTCTTTAAGTTGGCTTGAGAAAGTCAGCTAAAAACCCTGGAAATGTTAAAGCAGGTCTAGATTGGCTGTTAACTGTGTTTGTAAGGAGTTGTTGTGGTATTCCAGGTAGTTGTTAGGGTGTTCATTGGTGGTTGTTCGGTAGTTGCTAAGTCAGGGCTATGATTATCATAGTTTGTTGACGAGGCATCCAGGACAGCTGATTACTAGGAGGTTGTTATAGTGTCTCAGGTGGTTGCTCGAATGTTGCGAGATGTTTGAAGTTGTTGCTATGGCATCTAATGAAGTTGCTAGGGTGTTATCCCAGGTGGTTGTTATGGTGTTATCTGGTGGCTGTTAGGGTGTTATCCCGGGGTGTTATCCCAGGTGGTAGTTAGGGTGTAGGGTGTATGTACTGGGTATGAAATGTAAGGGTTCGTTTTGACACCGTTTGTGGCAGTTAGATTAGAACTTCCAGATGTAAAACCATCTTTGAGCGAACACTGAAAGCACAAAACAACTTATTCAGGTCTAGAATCCCCAAGTTTGATGGTTGTAAGTTAGCTTTGTTAAGCCTAAGCGCAGGACACTTGGCTTGGCATTTGGGGTTCAGAAAGGAACTTAAACTAAACTTCCACTTTAAGGTTAACAGGTCTGCGCGGCCGTCTCTGTAGGCTGGACTGACGCTAGTTTTCCTGCAGTGATGAGAAGGTTCTGGATAACTGAGCGTATGTCTTTGTGTCAGAGTATGAACGTCATTGTTGCCCTTTCCCTGTCGTGTGCTGACCTTTCAAATGTCTCCCTCCATCCCTCAATCCTGCCATGGTAGGATAATTACCCCACATCACCTCTGTTCATCTGCAGAGAGAGAAAAGAGATAGAATAAAGGGAGTTTAAAGTGACAGTTCAAAGAAAAGTCCAACCCGGTTTCCTCTCTTAGTCCAATTGTGGTCAGTCAGCTACGAGGCTAATGCAGCTAGTTGCTGGAAGATTTTACCCCACCAGTTAGCATGTTGCTAACTACATGTGTACGTCATACACACCTGCCTCAAACTTATGGGGGTTTGTAGAGTTACTGATAGAGCTGATTATGTGGCCTCTAGAAGCTTCTGAGGTGTGGTTGTGCTAACGGCCATGTCAGGAGGATCATGGGAGGCATGCCGTCCAGAGCAGGGACTATTTGTGTTTGTCGCTAACGGTTTGTCGTCTGTGTTTATTGTGTTGTTCTGTGTCATTTCTGCCGAGTGTTGAATAAAAGAGCACTTACTCATGTCTGACTGTGTCGATGCTAGAGTGGTGTCAGAAGTGGGACAGTGACCCCCTCCGCAGTTGACCAGTGAGCTCAAGAGCACCCAGTGAGAGAGACAGAGCCTGGTAAAAGACTGTGACAACAGAGACTAGCTGCAAGACTGGACAAGGACAATGGCCTGGTGAAACTGGACAATGGAGCTAGCACAGGAAGGCATGGCAATGAGGCTAGCGTGAGGAGACTCAAGGCCAGAGTCGGGGCAGCAAGACACTCTGTTAGTCCTGGTGGCTGGTGAGAGGACACGGTGCTGGGCGAAAGCAGATGCCGGACGGGAGGTTGAGTGTCGGCTCATCGCGCTCGCCATCATGGGCTCGCTAATATCTTTACTCCAACTTGTTCTTGCACATACCGAGAGACCCATGTCAAACAACTGGAAGGTGACCATCGTCCAGCTCAGGTCAATCACCAGTGGTGGAGGGGGAGCACATGGGTGTTGTCCATGCCAGGGCTAATGATTGGAGTACTGTTATTGCCACTGTCACTCCTGCCTGTGCATGACTTGACACAGTGTGCCGTGCGGAGTTCTGCCATGATTGTGGAGCGGCCCAGGTGAGGAATAAGCTGACTTGACCCTCGAACCCCCGCTGTGTAGTGACTTGCAACAGCCTGGCGCAGGTTTTTAAGGCCAGATGGTTCATGGGTGTTTGCTCAAAGATGGTTTTAAATCTGGAAGTTCTAATCTAACTGTCACAAACGGTGTCAAAATGAACCCTTACATTACGTACCCAGTACGTACACCCTACACCCTAACTACCACCTGGGAGAGCATGCTAACAATTAGCTGGGGTAACACCCTAACAACCCCCTGGGATAACACTCTGCAATAACAACCTGGGATAACACCCTACACCCTAACAGCCACCTGGAATAACACCCTGGGATAACACCCTAACAGCCACCTGGGATAACACCCTGAGATAACACCCTAACAGCCACCTGGGATTGAAGTTTTTAACGCCAGATGGTTCATGGGCAAGTGACATAAGCGACAAACAACAAACCGAGTTAAGCATTATGACACCGTGAAGCAACAATCTAAACAACTGGCTCCAGCAACTCCTTCGGACCGGTCCCCAGGGGTTTCCCAGCCCCTGCTCTCGGAACCTTTTGTTCCTATTCTCAACATTATACATACGGAGTTGTGTCTGTGACTCGGCCTTGGCTTCCACACTGGGGTTTGTACTTTCTGTAAAGCTGCCTTGTGACAACACCTGCTATAAAAAGCACTATATAAATAATCTTGGGCTTGACTTGACTCATTACCACTGTTTCTTTCTTCCCCGTTCCGTGTGATGCATCTTTGCACGTACGCAGGGACAATTTGATGAAAAACAGTGAAGCGTAAAAGAAGAAACTGTTGGCATCTCTGGTGAGTGGGTTGCTCCATAGCCAGCTAGGTTAGCCAGCATGCTAACTGGCCAGTAAAGGAAAGCGAGAGTCCAAGCAGTTAGGTTTCCATACAGATTCATTCATCACGTTTGTTTTAGCTATTACATTTTCTTGTTGGAAGCTGGGTCATGTAGCCTCGAACACACCCACAAGAGGCACCCACAAGAGGACGACATAAGCGGCTTGTCACCTGCTAGTGTGAACGTACGGTAAGAATCAAATTGACATCTCTGACATCTGTATGTGATCATTACAGGTGATGGAAGCAAAATATGTTTTCACTACTTCGGAAAAAGAACTCAAAGATCATAATTAGCATGAATCGTCGCTCCCGAAATGCGGTGCCCTCATGCTTTTGCTGGCTCTAACACTTCTGATTAAGATCATCAAGTGACTATTAAGGCTCTGACGTATTAGAGCAAGTGCTAAACGGTGCGGTAGAGTCACTCACTTGATATAATACTAAAAACAATCTATATCCATCAGATGTTTAATTCCACTGTTACTGGGGGACAGTAACCAGAAGAAATACTCTAGAGCAATTCCTGAAGTGGACACCAAAGCGGGTTCTAGATATACATACATAGATGCCGTATTATCTGGGGTTCGCTATCTGAGGTGATACAGCTACGTGAACTGAGATATGATGAATCCTTATCCATTAAGTCAGCCTTAACTTCCTCATTACCATAGATTTACCAAATATCAGATATACACTCATCATCAAAGTAACATCCGCCCCCAGAAGGAGGTGTGGGATTGGGAATGCTGTTGGGAAGGAAGATAAAGGTTACCAGGATCAATAACTGATGATAAATTTAGACTGATATGATCAATATTTACTGAGCTACACATACAGAAGTCTGTCTCTCAGTATGGCGTCGGGCCGCCGTGTTTGCTAACCCAACACGTCAGACATCTCGGCATGGAGCTGTAGAGGTTCCTAATGGTGTCCTGTGATAATCCATCCCATGCAGCTTGAATATCCTCACACAGTTCCTGCAGATGGTGCGGTAGGGTTGGAGGTGGAGTGACTCCAGGTCTTCTGGACGTGTGACGCGTGACAACAAACCGGTCATCTTGGTGCTGACCACGGTGCCTCCACACACGGATTCGTTGGTCGTCTCACCAAGACAAAAGAGGGACTCGTCACTGAAGATGACCCAACGCCATTCTGAGTCACTCCATGACAGTCTGGTACGACACCATTGCAGTCTTTGGTGACGGTGACGTGGTGTTAAGGACAGTCGTCGTAACGGTCTGCGTGCTTGTAGTCCTGCATGGTGCAGCCGTCTGCCAATGGTGCTGCACTAACAGGATGAATCATGGAGGGCATCACTGGATGTTGGGTCATTCCATGTATGTGGTTCCCTCTCTGTGGTTCGTGTATGTTTACCAGGTGCTTCATGTCGCTGGTTTGTGTCTTCTTCTATCCACTTCCACCAACAGTGTGCTATGGTAGTATCTGCACGACCAGTTTGGCAGCCAATACGTCAATAAGACCTTCTGGCTTCCCATCTCAAACTCTTCCAACTGCTGGAATTGCTTTAGATCTCTTCTCTGAGGTATATACTTCACTTGCAAAGGATGCTACCAACACAACAGCACAAGTCAGAATGGACAGCAAGTGCAACGGGGCGACCTTATATAGTCAGTCAGGTACAGCGATAAGGGCTGTCCTTGCTTACGTCACATGTACGGCCGAGTGTGAAACTTGAATCACTTTAATCATGATGTCGAACCTACCCACCAAGTTTCATTCCTGTCGGCTGATTCCTTCTGGGCACAGCTATTGTTTTCGATGATGAGTGCAGATTAATCTAGGGTCCACAGACTGCTGCCAGGAGCTTTATTAATTTCCATTCTGTAATTGTGATGCTGTTGATTAGCATCAGGTTGATGTACACAAGGTCTTATATTTTCAATTAAATGCCTGACCCGTTATGATATATGTGCATATATATATATTCCATACGCAGGCTGTTCTGATGGGCGTTAAGAGAGATACATGGCCATCATTCAGTGCAGTGCTCTGTATGTCACTCATATGCCTCCACTGAGGATGTGCCCACCCACTGCTAATCATACAGCGTTAATCGAAATCGCAATTCTGGCCCCTCCAACTAATTAATAGTGAGAGGCTGCAATTAACGTGCTTCCTGCTGTAGCGTATCCACTGCATTTCAATACAGCATGTTTAATTACACACCGCGTTCCTGCTCGGCAAAGGAAACACAGGAATTCTTAAAGCTGACCGGTTCCCCTTTAATCCGGCAGCGATACGGTTGATCACGAGGACTGTACACAGCTGGACAAATCACGCAGTACTTCACACGAGCCCCTGGGGGCCATGAGTAATGGCAAGTTAATCGCTAATAATCATCACAGTGCTGCCAAAAATAATGACAATTATTGTTCTGACCAAAATAGTCTGCAGCTAATAGCTGCTACATTAGCGCAGCCACGTACCGAGCAGACGTTTCCCGGTATGTGTGCGGCAGGTGAACTCAAACAGCAGCGGTAATTTAGTTCCGCTATTATCAGAGACAGCTTGGAGCCAATTGATCTAAGAGCTTTTATTATTATTGAAGAACAAAAGACGTGTGCATTACAGCAACGCCAGAAGAGAGCTGATTATGTTAAAAGACCTACGTGACAGTAAATGCCCGCGTTGGGAGTTTTCAGCTGAAGCTAAAAGTCCATGGAACTCATTAACAATGACCCGCATGATCCAGGACTGCACTGTGACCAGCTAACGTGCCTCATTCCCAAAAGAAGAACAGACTCTTGGGCTAAATCCTAATGCAACTGTGGCATGTCAGCTGATTTGCTATCTACCAATGACAAAGTAATGTATTACTCACAGAGCCAATGGAATGAGGGAGTTCTGTGGCTACGTTCACACAGCAGGTTAAAGTGGCCCAAATCCGACTTTCTCACCAATTCCTATTTCTTGTTAAGCTGCTCATACAATCAGTGACCTATATCCCACATTAGCCTGAACAGATCAGCCCTTTACGTGGTTCATCCGGAGATAAACAATGACCGCTGACCAGTAATCGCAGGTCGGCAGGCATCACGGGGTCAGTAACTGACAGCTGGTCTTATCACCGAGATTTGGTTCTAGCTCGCCGTATAAAGGACTTGTTATTTGGCCACGCCCTCTTCTTTGGTTTTGAGTCCCTGGTTTCTTTAAACTTTCAGGCTTGTTTTTCATTGACGCTGCAGCCTCGTTCACGGCATGTGCACCCATTTCTTTCCAAATCTCGTTGTACACAGAGCGGGTGGGAAGTGCTGTCACGGTTTTTGCCCAGAAACCTCAGCCGGAATGTTTATGGCATCTCCAAAGTCGAGCTGGATTGACATAAAGGTCACATGAGATCTCATCTGGTTCAGACTGCTGTTCATCGGATATGTATCAGATTTCCATACCACATATTAAAGTGGTCCGAATCGGAATTGGAAATGTTGGATTCAGTGTGTTGAAAAAGACCAGATTTGGGCCACTTTTGCCTGCTCTGTGAATGTAGCCTATTTGATTTTTCCAGTAAATGGGAACGTTCTCTTGAGGAATATCCTACATGTTTCCTGGTTCCGTCATATAGGAAATATTTTACTCCATTAACACCCACAGATGAGACAAAATGGGGCCTGCAATGCTGTGAGAATTGCTGTACTAGTCAGTTTTGGCCAATGCTCTGAAGATACAATGGTCCTGGTGGGTTATGACTGTCCCAGGGGTTTTCAAGATGGCTTTCCTATTCAAACAGGAAGTGATGTCATACTGTCTCAAGATGGTGGACCTTGTTTGGTGTGCTCAACGAAGAGCCTTTTCTTTCAGCCTAACCTTCTTTTTGTGTTTCTTATTCCTGCTCATATCATGTTTTGGAGCTAATTTGCTGACTAGCGATGGTTATCGACATCAGCAACAACAACAACATTGTCTGCAGGTTCAACATCTAAGGATATTCGGTGAGTCGTCTGGTTCTTTTCCATGTAGCTGCTTGTTCCCGAGCTTGGGAATGTCCAGCTGATGATTTATTGTGAGGTGGTTTTGTGCTTTAGGCTGCTGTATTGTTTGTGTTGAGCCGTGTGTGTAACCTGTATGCCTCCATCGTTTCCCCTGCTTTCTCAGCTTTTCCTCTGAATTACAGCAGCTAAGGGTCAGGCAGTGCTGTACTCCTGTCTGAACATGTCTTATCAGTGTTTTTTAAAGTTTGAGTTGGTTTTACAAGAGCAGAGCAGTGAACTCAGTCAGTTAATCTCCCTGAGGTAATGCTAGCACCATGNTATAAGAGCAGAGCAGTGAACTCAGTCAGTTAATCTCCCTGAGGTAACGCTAGCACCATGTAGCTTAGCTTACTGCTGGAAAGAATGGAGAGGTGGGAGTCATCGATTTCACATGAACTGAATGATACTGACACTGATGGTAGCCCTGTTTTGAGTTGTTGAGGCATATATTTAATTGATGAGAAGTGAGAGAGCTGATTCCTATTATGTTGCTGGAGGTCTGGAGGTCTTGGCCCAACTTGTCTGGTATATACACACACATGCTTTTCAGCTATGCTATGTTTGCTGTTGTTGATAGCCCTGCTAGCACCAGGCTAGCACCAGATCAGCACCATACCAGTGTATACCAGCTGGTCTGGTAATGGTTCCTCTGGTCACGCTGCTCGGGTATGCTGGTTGACCAAGGTACCAGCATCAAAATGCAACATGTGCTGGATCTGAGGCCTACAGTGCACCATGCTGCTTTGTTTAAGCTGAACAAAGCTAATGCTAATATGAAGGTCTTGCTTGCATGGGCTCCTACTCACTCCTACACACGAGGGCACTGTGGTGGATCGATATGTGTCCCTGAAGTAACGCAAGGCTACAGGAAGTGCTATATGGTATTTTCAGATCGTGTTTGCTAGCATTGTTGTATTCATTAGCCTTTACATTAGTAGCTAGCTTAGCAGTCAAGATAGGATGACATTACAGGGATTCCCAGTGGTCGTATGATGTGTACAATGCTTGATGAGTGTTGGTATGTGGTTTTAGACTGCATGAATGCTACAGATTACTCTAACCACAGAAATTACTTGTCAGATGAGCAGGACAAGCTAAAGGCTAATGTTAGCAAGGCTGCTGGTTATCTAGAAAGCTTTCCTCAGTTTGAAAGTGTAGAAAACTTGGTTTTTGATGTTAATTTTCATGAGAATAAAGACAGTATCCCTGTTTTCTTAGCAGTTTAGCTCATGCTAATACTTTTAAAACTAGCTTTACTGTGTTTATTAGCATGGAGATCAGTGGCTAGGTTAGCATTCAGGTTTGGATGACATTACATGGGATTCCCAATCGTTGTATGACGTGTACAAAGCTTGATGAGTATGATTGGTGTGTGGTCTTGGACCGCATGAATGCTAATCCGAAACCAGTTAGCATGACCTCATTATCACAGTCCCACCTCTTTGACCTGTATGTGGTTATTAGCATCATAATTTGCAGTCATGGTTTTTCCCCCATGTTGTAAGTGTTGGCCTAGTGCTCCTACTCCAGGCCTTGCAGGTCCACTGAGGTATGTCAGCGTTTGTTGGTTCACCGTGAATTTCATGGGCATGTTGGTACATGTAGCGTGATGCTACAAGAACGCTAATTGTAATCCACTGACTCAACCAAGATTTGACCTGAAGCTAATTTCTAAGCTAGTTTGACATATTGGAGCCTCAAAAAGCCCTCCATACATTAGGGGATCATGAGAACGTCGAGGAACTGTGGGTGGGCGGTGTATTCAACATCATCTCACAATTACCGTGCCTTTGTTTTCATATGAAGCAGATCACAAGAGTCCTGATTGTGCCCTTGTGTATTCTGAGAGTAGAAAGAGAACGCTTATGCGCAGTCTTGGCAGTGATGAATGTGCGGTAGAAAGGAGTAGTAGATGCTGACCATCCGGCAAAAGCACTTTTATTGATGCCTTTTGATGATCTCCATAGAAACAGCAGCCGGTTTCTAAATTGCCTGGCCGCTCGGCAAACTGCTGTGCGGACTGGAGGTAAATTATGGCGGTAAATTAGTGTAGTTAGCGTACCGCCCACTTCAGCCTTCCTCCTCATCTGTTCTAGAAGATTCTCCAGGCTTATGAACCATCTGGAACAGTCTGGGACAGGATGACTGTGGAATATGGTCGATGAAGAGAGAATACATTAGGGCTCCAACTGCCGTATATTTCTATGATCAATTAATCGGTTGAATATTATTCAATTAATTTGCCAATTTGCTAATAATCTCACTATGGTGCATAGAAACTTCCTGTAGTGTATTACAGTCTGTCAGAATGACCGTGTGGGAGGTCATGTCGCCCCCTACACTTCCTGTAGTGTATTACAGTCTGTCGGAATGACCGTGTGGGAGGTCATGTCGCCCCCTACGCTTCCTGTATTGTATTACAGTCTGTCAGAATGACTGTATGGGAAGTCATATCACCCCCTACACTTCCTGTAGTGTGTTACAGTCTGTCAGAATGAGCGTGTGGGAGGTCGTATCACCCCCTACACTTCCTGTAGTGTATTACGGTCTGTCGGAATGAGCGTGTGGGAGGTCATATCACCCCCTACACTTCCTGTAGTGTATTACAGTCTGTCATAATGAGCGTGTGGGTCGTATCGCCCCCTACACTTCCTGTAGTGTATTACAGTCTGTCAGAATGAGCGTGTGGGAGGTCGTATCACCCCCTACACTTCGTTTAGTGTATTACGGTCTGTCGGAATGACCGTGTGGGAGGTCATATCGCCCCCTACACTTCCTGTAGTGTATTACAGTCTGTCGGAATGACCGTGTGGGAGGTCATATTGCCCCCTACACTTCCTGTAGTGTATTACAGTCTGTCAGAATGAGCGTGTGTGAGGTCATGTCGCCCCCTACACTTCCTGTAGTGTATTACGGTCTGTCAGAATGAGCGTGTGGGGGGTCGTGTCGCCCCCTACACTTCCTGTAGTGTATTACAGTTTGTCAGAATGAGCGTGTGGGAGGTCGTGTCGCCCCCTACACTTCCTGTAGTGTATTACGGTCTGTCAGAATGAGCGTGTGGGAGGTCATATCGCCCCCTACACTTCCTGTAGTGTATTAGAGTGTGTCGGATTGACCGTGTGGGTCGTATCGCCCCCTACGCTTTCTGTAGTGTATTACAGTCTGTCGGAATGACCATATGGGAAGTCATATCGCCCCCCCCTACACTTCCTGTAGTGTATTACAGTCTGTCGGAATGACCGTGTGGGAGGTCATGTCGCCCCCTACGGTTCCTGTAGTGTATTACAGTCTGTCAGAATGACTGTATGGGAAGTCATATCACCCCCTACACTTCCTGTAGTGTATTACAGTCTGTCGGAATGAGCGTGTGGGAGGTCATATCGCCCCCTACACTTCCTGTAGTGTATTACAGTCTGTCAGAATGAGCGTGTTGGTCATATCGCCCCCTACACTTCCTGTAGTGTATTACAGTCTGTCAGAATGACCGTATGGGAAGTCGTATCGCCCCCTACACTTCCTGTAGTGTATTACAGTCTGTCGGAATGACCCTGTGGGAGGTCATATCACCCCCTACGCTTCCTGTAGTGTATTAGAGTGTGTCGGATTGACCGTGTGGGAAGTCATATCGCCCCCTACACTTCCTGTAGTGTATTACAGTCTGTGTCAGAATGATAGATATGAACATTATTAAGAGTTAAAAAGTTCATTTTTTAAAAAAGTTAATTATACGATGGCAATAAAATGACACATTCAGTCGACTAATAATTAGCTTTGTGGACTTTAACGAGCTTTTGCAGCCCTAGAGCATATAAAGAGGAATTGAGAGCATGGAAGAAGAGGGGGAAAATTGGAATTCTCTGTACAGCCAGCATTAGCATGCTAACGGTATGCGATCAGATAACTGGAACACATTTCATTGCCTCCATTTGCGGCTGGTGTTAAAATGCACGCTGGCACTTTTCTGAGCAGATCCCACTCTTCCTTCACATTATGCAAACAGGAGCTTGCCAGCAGAGTATCGGCACATCAGGCCACCAGAGGTGGATGGTTTTAGAAGGACGGTGCTGATGGTTTTTCACAGAACCGGGCTGGATTTGCACCAAACTGAGACCCAAGCACAACTCAACATGTTCCTCAGTGGGACCAGTGTTTGGGTTGGCAATGACATTAGGCCTGGGTTTGTTTTGTGGATAACTTCCCAATGTGCATTAAATGGCGCATGTATTACACCCTAAAATTCTGGTTTGACGTAAACTGGGCGGTTCTAATCTTGGCTAATGCTTATGTGAGGAGTATCTTCACCCATCACAAGGCTGACATGTTTGTCCTGCCCCATCTGCTTTAACTAAACCGTGTTCTTCATTCTCTTTGTGTTCAAGCCAGAGAAGTCAGCTAACCACCAAGCGAAAGCTAAACTCCCTTATCTGCGATATCTAGCATCTCCTGTCCACCCGTTTGTTTCTGTCCAACCAACCACTCCAAAA
>CM067500.1:758505-777692 GCA_034552555.1 Semaprochilodus insignis
TGAGCTGCAGAGTCTCACTGTGGGTTTCCTGTTTTTGCATGGCTGAACTTTGATGCTGGTGAGATCTCATACTTGATGTCGTGTATCTGGTGATAGAATAGACAACCACCTTTCCATTAAAGGCCAGAATGAGCATGTGTGACAGAGTTCTGGCCAACTTCCTGACTCTTTGTCATGGTCAAATGGAGCCAGATAAAAATAATCAATGTTGAGTCCACTGTTTATATTGAAGTGTATTCAGACAGAAGTAGCAGGACTCAAGTACAGTAGCTGGTAAATGGAGCTGGAGGAGGTCTGTAACATTCACATGCCCACCAATGGTTAAATACCAGTGACCCAATGGTCCAACAATCCCAGTGATCCTGTAAACAGCTTAGCTTGATTGTCCTGGTCTGAGGACATTTTCACCCTTGTCCCAAACAGTCCTCACTCTGGATGTGTTTTGGGCTATTTTCGGGGAGGGGTTCCTTATCCCTGGTTTGCTTCCACACACACACATTTCCATCTGAACTGTGGATCTACTGCTCCTTTCTGTACAGGTATCTTCTGTGTGCAGGTTTGTGAAATGGTGGGCACTAGCTTCATTCATTTACTGCTTTATTTATTTTCCCTTGATACAAATGCTCCAGCAGTAAAACCATGACTTCCTGTCAACAACAACCCTTTCCCCACCGTCACAAAATGAGGGGAAGTATGTCCACTGACATTGTGACCAAAGGTAGAAAGGGTTTTGAAGGGAGAACCAGACGCCCCTCGTGTTAAACATCAAGTCAGAAATCATTAGCTGTGTAAACTGATATCTTTAAATAGTGGTAATCTGCTCATGCTCTCTCAGTTCTGTTCACTTTCTCAGAGTATAAACTTAGCCAGGCTAGTGTGTGTGTGTGTGTGTGTGTGTGTGTGTGTGTGTGTTTGTACGTTGATGAGGTGTCTGTTGCTAACCACAAATGTTTCCATTACTCTGTGTGGTTGGGGCGGGGAAGGGGGAGGAGCCAAACTGCCACTTGAGGTACCGTATCACCCACCAGCATCACATTCTTCTTCATTGTGTCTCTGAAATGTGAAGTTTTCACACACTGTTTACCCCTGAGTGTTTGTAGAACCGGTTCTAAGTCAGTTTCAGCATGAATGTTGTACCTAACCAACACAGAACAGATGTGAGAACACTGAGCTCTCAGGTTAGATCAGACTTGGTATCTCCTAACTGTATATAACTATGTGTGTATAATGTGTAAATCAAACCCTAAACCTGCTTCAGCTTCTAAACCCGGCCTGAATCTCCCGTCTACACAGTACAGAGCTGATGTGAGATCAGTCAGTACAGTCAGTCAGTGAACAGGGGGTCTGATGTGTTCTGAGTTCCAGGGTCTCACTGTGGGTTTCCTGTTTTTGCATGGCTGAACTTTGATGCTGGTGAGTTCTCAGACTTGACATTGCATGCCTTTGATGTTAGAATAAACAACGAGTGTGTTGTGTTACAGGTACAGGTAAGAAATGCTGGAAATCTGTACTGACACGGGAGCGCACAGTTGTTAACGATGACTGACGTGGACCATTCAGACAAGATTACAATCACTGAGATACAGCGTTAACACTGACATTGCTCCACCTGCCCATGTGAAACGAACACCCTGTGAGAGAGAGAGTGTGTGTGTGTGTGTGTGTGTGTGTGTGTGTGTGTGTGTGTGTGTGCGTGTGTGTGTGTTTAGATAGAAACTGAAAGGTGGGGTGGGCTCAGAATGAGTCATAAGCTCACATTGATTAAGCCCTTGGCCTTTGTACACATTGTGTGTCACTACTACTGATTGGATGGTTTAGTAAGGTCCTCAGATTGGCCCTGCCAGGGCTGCTCCTCTCAGTTCATAGTATCTGGTGCACCTAGTATTTAGTGTTCACCCAATAGTGTCTGGTAATCACCATGTTGTATCTTCTAAAAACACCACATAGTACCTGGTGTGCAATTTATAGTGTCTGGTGTGCACCACATACTATTTAGTGCTCACCCAAAAGTGTCTGGTGCTCACCTCATAGTACCTCGTGTGCAATTCATAATATCTGGTGTGCCCCACATAGTATTTAGTGCTCACCTGATAATATCTAGTGTTCGCTACATAATATCTGGCATGCACACATAGTATCTGGTGCGCACCACATGGCATCTGGTGTAATATGTTGAATTTACAACCCTAGAACAAATTTTTGCTAGTTGTGCTTACGCACAGAGGAAATCAACCTCTGAATTTAACACATTCATGCAGTGAAACACTAACACACTAGAGGGCAACGTCTGCAGCCCACGTGTCTGGAGCAGTGGGTAGCCCTATCCACAGCACCCAGGGAGCAGATGGCGGGGTCAGGTGCCTTGCTGTAGGCACCTGAGACTAGGGGGCAGTGAGAACACAGCCTGGAGGGCTGGGCAGCCCTGTCTATGGACCCAGGGACTAGTGTGTTAGGAACTAGTTCAGGAAGACAACAGGCCAGTGAATGCTCTGCACTGTCCATGGTGCTGAAACTGGTGCTAACACAAGCCTGCTTCTTCTGGTCGGTTTTAAACTGTTGGTGAGGACATGCCTATCCAAGTGAGAGACCCCTAAAGTCAGGGGACCTGCAGTTCTCTTGGAACGTTCCGTTCTGTATTTCTGTTCTTTCTCTGTTTCTTATTATGACTGGTATGTGGCCTCTTGTCCACTTTTCCAGCTGAGGAGTTTGGACCAGACTGCATGCACCTTAATGCCAGTATACTGGTGGTTTCTGGTCCTGGTACCCCTGTCCTGGACCTGTTCATGTTTCTCTGCTGTAACAAACCCGCTAAAACCTAAGAAGGACTTGGTAATTAATTAATTCATTATTAGTTGGATCAAACCTACATAATGATCCAGTCAAGGCTGTTCCAGGACCAGGATTGTAAACCACTGGGGAGCCAGCAAGAAGCAAACTGCATCTGAAGCAGTGATGGATAAATGGACATATGATCGTTACATATAGATTTGTCAGTGTGAATTATTGGTAGTGTCCTGTGCATTTCATTGCGTCTAGCCTAATCTCACCTTGACTTGCCGTGATGTGTGAATCCACATTGACACACATCATTATTACCTGACCTTTAAACACACCTGCTAACAGATCCCACAGGAAGCTGAACAAAGGCTATTTCATAGCCAACCACAATGTTCCTGGAACACATTCCTTCTTTTGTTACTGTATCTGGATCTTAGTGGAACCTCACGATGCAGCCTGGTCATAGTCTAGCTTTTAGAAAGAGTGATAAAGACCCTTTAACTGATAACAGACTAAACCAACTATACATACAGGACCCCCCACCTTTTCATGACTGGCTTACACTGAGACCCGGCAGCTAATCCGGGTTATGACAGCCAAGCATGCGATAACGCAAGTTTCCAGGTGTTTCCTTTTTTTACCTGGATGATTAATGCTAATGTTATGTTAGCATCAAGCTAATGGTTGTCTATATTCACAAGTTATGTCAGCAATGAGGATTTGGTGGATGTGGTTGGCCTGGTAAATATCTCTGGTAGAAGATTAACAGACTCTGTTCGCTTGGCTGCAGACTTGGTGTTAACGGTGTCTGTCCATGTGTTGAACAATACTTCACTCAGTCGACACCAGAATCGTTTATTGATCGTTTATTGATAACCGTACATGAGGGTGCCAGAACCAGTTCATTAAACCCCTATGAACTACATACATAAATACATGCTATATTTATGCCTAATTCCTATATTTATGCAACAAACTATACATTTAGTATGTCACTATATGCAGAGCCTTGTTTGGTGCACACCAGATACTATGTGGTGAGCACCTGATAGTATCAAGGAAATGCACCACTCCGTAGTATCTGGTGCTCACCACCTTATATCTGTTGCACGCTACATAGCATCTGGCGTGCAGTTCATAGTATTTGGTGTGCACCACATGGTATTTAGTGCTCACCTGATAATATCTGGTGCTCACCCGATAGTGTCTGGTGCTCACCGCATAGTATCTGGTGCTCACCTGATCGTATCTTGTGCTCACTACATACTTTCTGGCATGCACCACATAGTATCTGGTGTAATGTGCGGTAATACATGTGTAAATGCAAAACTACAATAAATGCCATATTTGTATGAATGAAATCTGATTATCTGAACAAACTTAACGAGTTTATGACAAAATCAATGTAACTTGAGGACTAAATCAGCTCAGGTCTCTGTCTGAGCGTCTCGACCTTCCGAAAGCCCAGAGTTTTTCCTCTATGGTTCTACATCTGATCAGTTTTAACCTCAGAGTATGTGCTGAACTCAGAGCTCTCCACTCTCCTCTTCTTCTTCTTCAGGTGTTTCTGTCCTCTGCTCGGGAGGTCCAGTGACGCATAACACACATCATCTCCTCCAACCTGCAGACAGTTTACAAACCTTTGACTATTGATCTGTTTCTATTGGTCTAACTCAAAAATAAGACCATTAATACTGAATAATTAGTACCATCTTCTTCATATGGAAGCATGCAGGTATGTTTTATAGTGTACACGCCCGTCAACAAACTGGGTTAAGCATTTAATGGTTTTAACAACAAATCATTCAAGATACAGACGCAGTATGTTGGGGTGGGAGAGCTAAACTCTGAGTTCCTTTCAATGTAGAAGTCGTGAGGGGAAACTTTGTTTGTTTGTTTGTTTGTTTGTTTGTTTGTTTGTTTGTTTGTTTGTTTGTTTGTTTATTGCATGGGAGTTTATGAGAATGTCCATGTGTGCTTGTGCTCTGTTACCTTTTCATTTGTTCTGGTTTTCTGATTCTTTATAGTTTCACTTTCACTTGTGCCGGTTTCCTTCCTTGCTGTACATGAACAGATCAGAAAATATACAACCATCAGCGATAACATTAAAACCACCTCCCTGTATCTACACCCACCGTCCACTGTATCAGCTCCACTGACCATATAGGACACTCTGTGTAGTCTGATCCACTCACACCAGCACCACAAACAATAACACACAACTACCACGTCAGTGTCACTGCAGTGCTGAGAATGATCCACCACCCACATAATACCTGCTCTGTGGTGGTCCTGTGGGGGTCCTGACCATTGAAGAACAGGGTCATACAGTATACAGAGAAACAGATGGACTACAGTCTGGACCTGTACAACTACAGAGTGTCCTATATGGTCAGTGGAGCTGATAGAGTGGACAGTGAGTGGACACAGTGTTTAAACACTCCAGCAACACTGCTGTGTCTGATCCACTCCTTTCTATTGCCTGGAGACCTGCCCCTGAAAGTGTCTGGCCCTGCTGAGGTCTTCTACACTCATCAGTTTTACTGCTACCACCACCCATAAAGTATCCAGACAAGAATGGTCCTGTGGTCAGACCAGACCACTGATGCAGAACTAGAGAACGACCAAGACAAATCAGACAACAGGAGAGAGAGAGAGAGAGAGAGGGAGTACCTTTAGTTCTGTTTTTGTAGATGCAGCACACACAGGTGGAGGAGACGACTGAGGAGAGGAGGACACACACAGGACACACACTGACCAGCAGCTTCCAGCAGACACTACAGTCTGATACAGGAGGGGTGGAGGGAGTCTGGGTGGGATCTGTACAAGGAGCTGTGGAGTCTGAAATAAGTAAAGAAGCTGCAGGTAGTAAAGACGGACTGCAGGTAGAACTCGGTGTGTGATCCTGAATTAGATCTGTAGGTTCCAGCGTTTACTGATAAGGTACATAGACACCTTCACAGATGGAACATGCACACCTCTCAAAGTTCTGAATGCTGCATTCTCACCTGTGAGAAGGATCCGTGTAGTCAGGTTTCCATAGTGATATACAGTCGTATTGCGGTGGAGGTCTTTCTCCCGTCTTGCGCAGTAGTACAAACCCAGGTCCTTTTCAGTGACGTTCTTCACAAATAGGTCATACAACTTGCTAGAAGAGTTCCTCACAAAACCGTAACGTGGGAACGATGTAGAGCTAGATGTTAGTAGAAGAGGAGGATGACTCTCATCTGAGCAGTTTCTAAACCAAGCAAGTTCTGATCGCTGGCCTACGACACAGTCACAGTAGAGAGTGACATTGTCTCCTGGTCTGACCCTCATCTCCACTTCTTCTCCAGAGATCCTGGAGAACAGAACACCTGCAGCATACAAACTTCAGTATAGACACAAATAGGGCACATATCTGCCATGATAAGAACCTGGGTTACTTACAGACCAGAGTGAGGAGAACAGCTCTCGATCTCTCCATCTCAGAGACTGGAGCTGGGTGGCTGGTGATGGTGAAGGTCTTAGAAGCGGATGTCTGAGTTGAGATCTGATTGGTCCACGTCAGTGGAACATTTCTATTTCTGATCAGATTTCACGGCTCGGGTTGTCAGACAAGCCGCCAATGAGAGAAGTGGAAACTTGTGATATGCTTCCTGATTGGTCCTTCTGAGAGAGTGGTCTTTTAAACAGACCATGCATGTTTAACTCAAAACCACAGCAAGGCAGCTTGACTTTACCCCTATTCCACTGCAGCTGGCTAGTCAGATCATCATGAAGCCCACCAAATGGACTGTTCTGAATAAAGCTAGGGATGGCTCACATTCAAAAACTTATTTTTTTCCATACCTGAGACCAGTTGGGTTAAATTCCCTGAAAACGTAGCTACCAGGTACTTTCTGTGAGTAGTAGTCTGCTCTAAAATATCTATCTAGGGTTATCAAAGTCATAGTTACCAACTCTATCTGACCATAAGCCAGCTTCTGAAATGATGATAATAATAGTTAATTATTAATAGTGAATTATTAATAGTCTGTTATTAATAGTTATTATTATTAAAGGGAGTCAGTGTGCAGGGGGTCTGCAGGGCCTCACCCTGTGTTTCCTGTTTTAACATGTCTGAACTTTGATGCTGGAGAGATCTTGAGATATAATGAGTGTGTGTGTGTGTGTGTGTGTGTGTGTGTGTGTGTGTGTTGGGAGGGGCTGATTCTTCACACATCTTTGTTTACTTGATGTTACAAATAGCAACTATGTTGCCACTGATGTCTATTCTTAATATTTATGTTTGTGACTGAGTGCCCTAACAAAGCACTGACCTGCTTCAAATTACCTGTTCACCTTAGTCAAGAAGATCCTAATGATCAGTAACCAAAGACAATGTGGAAGCTGTCAACCCCTCTGGCTTTGGCAGTGGAGCTTGCAGTATGGGAAGATGTGTTCTGGGTGCTGTGGGCACCAGCAGTAGGGTCAGAATCAAGGCATAGAGTTTAGGCTCCAGCACACGTGAGTAGCACTCTCGCCGGCGTCAACACTTCGGTGGACGGCAGGGAGAAGAGCTGTTGCTTCTGTTGCTGTCTCTAGCAGCTTTGGACTTGACACAGTGAATTCTGAATGGACACAGGACACAGCCCCTAGCGAGGACTCCACATGGCCCAGGCACTTGGCTCAGGCTATGTCGATGTTTTGGAGAGGCTATGAGGCAGCTGGCACCAGTGGTTCCGGTTTTGGTGAGGAAGCTTTAGGGTTGTGGTATGCAAAGCTGCACTGTGGGCTCTGTGGACACCAAACCTCCCCCATGCTATAACTGACGTTGTTGTTGTTGTTTGTTTGTTTGTTTGTTTGTTTGTTTGTTTGTTTGTTGTATCAGGTTGTGGATGGTTGTATTTCGGGTTGGTCACTATGAAGTGAAAGTATATGGTGGTGACCTCTACCCATACGTACATGTCCATACTGAATATTTAATACTACTGAGGACAGCTAAAAAGCATTCATTCCCACAGACCAGAGACCATTTGGTGACATAGTGAACTGCAACCAGGACATGGTCATTTCCAGAATCCACTGGAGGTAAATGGGACCAGTGCGTCGTCCTGGCTTTGCTGCATTGGAGTATGTGAACAGTGGGTGGTTCTGTCATGGGCAAGTTGGGAATGGGATAAATATATGTGTAGCCTATTCTTCCCGATCTCACCACGTTGATTTTAGGACTATAGAAAGTGGGTGTTACAGGATGTGACGCAATTTTCAGCCTTTTTGGATCTGACCGAAATCACCTTTTAGCCTCTAGCAACTTTCCTTGACCCAGAATGGGATCTGATGATGGGTGACGGTAGTAACCCCCTTGTCTGTTGTGCTTTGTGATGTTTCAGCTTGCTGCTAGACCACCCCTGGCCTCCAGAGGGAGGAAAGGACCTGAACCAGGCTAATTAAAGCTACCTGCTGTTAACTGTTCATCACCCTACTTAAAGAGGTCTCTGCTCAGTTTTGAGTTCTGCTGTTACATGCAAATTCTCCTGTCTAAGCCCGTAACCTGGTGAAAGTTCTCTATCGAGCTCTAGTGTTTTCTCCTCGGTCTCAACCAAGGAAGATCTGAGCTGTGAATTGCTTTCCGTTCCCCTTTGTTTGGCCTTAGCTCTGCCCTTAGTTCTTTTCCCACTCTCTCCATTTGAGTTCTGCCGTGGCTTGGTTTTTGCACCTCCTTCGGCAACAGCAGGGCAGATTATGACTTCTGGCAGGGACTCACTAAGAGGTCAAAGATGAGTTCCACTGGAGATGCCCCTGATTCACACAAGAAGCTCATTGAACAGGCCATGAAGCTCCATGTAGATAACACCAGACTGCATGGCCTCAGTACTGGGTCCCATCCCCAAGTACCATGGGCCCTCTACTATGCTGTATTTCTTCCCACCTGGCTGAGCAGCCCATGCAGTTGAGGCATATCTGCCTTTCTGGTCAAGAACATGACTCTTACAGTCAGGAAGGTAGTTGCCTCTACCATGGGCAAGCCAGCAAGTTCTGCCCAGAATGTCCTTAGCTTGGGGGTAAAGCCAGGGCCTGTTGTGAAGGGGATGTGATGGGCCCAGATCAGTCTCCCCAGGCATGCAGGCTTTACCTCTCTGGCACTCTCTCTTGGGGGCAAGAGGGGCATCTCCTGGTATTTTTGACTCCAGGCTGGCCTTGTTTATTCTTGAGTTGCTCTGCACTTGAATGCCACCCCTGTGTCTGGATGGTGGCTTACCCCTCTGGTTTCTCAACATGGGGATTCCAGGTGTGGGGTAAGTCAGCCACGTTGTAACACTTTCATACAGACAGGCTGTGGACACCCTCCTTGAAATCCGCTGGATACGTAAGCAGGTCCTGAAGGTATGATAAAGGAGGACATCACTGCTCACTGAATGTCTGCAGTCGTGGCTGTTGGGTCAGTCAGGTACAGCGATAAGGCCCATCCTTGCTTACATCACAAGCACAGCCGAGCGTGAAACTTGAATCATTCACGTGTCTCATGATGTCAAAGCTTGATTCCTTCTGGGTGCAGATATTTGTGCAACTATTCTTTTGATGGCGAGTGTACAGGAGGAAAGAGTAGCTATGTAAAAGTGGACTTACTCATGAGAACGGTGAGAGACTCTTTGTTTTCAGAGACTTGGGCTGATGGTGGTGAGAACCTTTGACTCGGCTGTCTGAGTTGAAGTCTGATTGGTCCACATCAGTGGAGTTTTTCTAGTTTTGGGTACAGCGTAGTGGTTTTTCTTGATGATGTTGAAACAACCCACCAATGAGAGATACGACTTCCTGAGTTTTTTTTCTTTCTTTTTTCTTTGTTTTTTTCATCACATTTCCTGTGACGTACGATGTACACTCCTAAATATAGGGAGCCACAAAGGGCTATTTGAGCGAACACACCAAAATAACTGTTGAAGAGACCTATGTAATTAAAGAACTATGTAGGAATGTAAAGACCCTCACGGTCCATGGAAAGGTACTAGTAGAAGAATTCATTTATAGTGTTTATATAATGTTGTGGGGTTTTTTTTTTTTTTGTTTTTTTTTAACACGGTTTCTTTAGAGAACTAAAAGGGCTTCATAGAAAATGAAGCTGGCGATTCCCCTCAAATGAGCTGAATATGATCTTTCAAAGCAGGTAAACCACCAATCCAGGCCCACACTTGGGCACCAGTGCTTAGTGTTGTACAAAGAAGTTTGCTTGAAATGATTCTTTGAGCAGGTAAATGATGCTGCTTAGCAAACCAATGACCTTTTGAGCAGGCTAAAGGCTAATTGTAAGCCAGTTATCAGACGTGAGTGTCGGTAAAGCTGAGCTGCAGGGCCTCATTGTGGGTTTCCTGTTTGTGAAAGTCAGGGCTGCTGCTAAGCTCTCAAAGACGCACCTATATCTGATCTTACAGTCAGCAGCTGTGGTCTATGGTCTAAACTGAGCATGCATGCTCAAGTTTGTGGTTGGATGCATTAGCCAGAGCCTTGAAGATCAAGACCCATGAAGGCAATGGTATGTATTTATTGTTCTGTGTATGTGTGTGTGGTGGAACCGAGCTAGAGGGTGTTGGCGTGTATGTGCCTCGGTGTCTCTATGTGCTGTGGCTTTCTCGGAAAGTAGTGTCTGTTCATCTCTGCTTCTTTGTAATGGGGACGTTGCTAACCACAGATGTTTCCATGACTGTGTGAGTCTGTATATGGTGCAGATCAGATCAGTTTCTTCATTGCACTGAACTTTAGCCTTAGATTAAGCCTTAGATTTGACCTGAATTAAACCCGTGAACCAAATTCTGAGTCAGTTTCACCAGTTTAACTAGACCTGCAAGTCATATCTACACAGTGCAGGAGATCAGTCAGTAGCTGAGGTGCTCTGAGCTGCAGGGTCTCATTGTGGGTTTCCTGTTGTAGCGTGTCTCTCTAACTCTCAGTGTGGGGGAGGAGCCTCACAGATCACTGTTCTGTCTGCATTCACACTGACCAACCACACATCTCCATTCCTGCTCGAACAGTCAGTGAGTCTCTTTGGATATGTGGAAGTTCCTTATACCACACTGTTCAAAGACAATCAACTGTAGTAGCATGAGGAGCTAAGCACTCCGTTAGCCCTTTTCCACAAAGGTGGAACGGGTTCCATTCTGGTTCAGTTTGGAATCTGATAAGTTCGTTCCCAGCTGGAACCAAAGAATACTAGGTTCTTTAGCACAAACCGTGACAACATCCAGGAGTGTGTCATTTGTTGAGGCAAGCGAAGGCAACAGTGCTGCCCCCTAGTGGTCTGCTGGAGAACCTCTTCTACGTCTTCTCTCCAGTAGTTGATCCGTGCTGCTTTCTGGATATAAACAAACATCTGGAATAACAGCACAAACACTCGCAGGTCGTCTATATACGCTCCGCCATCTTGGTTCTGCTGTTTAGTACCGCTGTGCAGCACCCCCTGTTGACATTCATGTCGTATCCATTGATGTGCCTTGGTTCCAGTAAAAACGGGTGTAAACCCAGGCTGGTTCCCTGAATGGCACCAAGGTTCTGAGAATCCTATACAGAACCAGTTCAAGGACCAGGGTTCTTTTGATCGAAAAGGGCCAAGTCTGGCTCTCTCAGTTAGATGGGGGATGAAAGTACAAAGGTCTTTGGTACAGGGCAGGTAGAAGATCGCTCCTGGTGGTGATGTGAAGACCTCAGTAATCCATGTAGGAATTCAGTCTCTCATGGTGTCCAGCAGAACCAGACTTGCTCAGTAGTTGCTGGATGACATGGGGGGGATGCTCTATTTGTCCTAAATGGTTTAACCCCATAATCTGTAGGTGCATTATTGATTAATTTCAAGCCTTATTATTCCAATACTGCTACTGAATGTTCAGTAACTACTATGATACTAGTGACTCTGATAGTGAGAAAGGCAACTCTCAATCCCAACAGGCCCTTGGAGGTAGTAGGTTAAACATGGGAACCGTCATCATAGCAGGCTATGCTAATACTGGCATAAACTGTCTCACACTCTCCGCTAGAATTCAAATAGACTTTATTCCATTTCAGTGAAACGTGTGAACATGATCTCACAAAGTCATAATCAGTATTTTCAGCTCAAAGTACAGAAAATAAGATTTTTGGTTTTGTCTAAAATAGTGCTGTAGTGCTGCGGAAGGTCATGGCCATCTCTCAACAGCTACAATATGTATATCTTAACATGGAGAACTTTAAAGCACACAAACAGCTGGTAGCAAGGAGAACACAAAGGAGCACAACATGGAGAGAGATCCCGGAGGAGCCACTATCGGACGTCCCGGACATAATTGTGATACACGCACTGACACACTGTTCATGTGATATCAGTATGTAAACTGATTATGAAGGGGTGTTACATCAGGGGACGGTTCGGGAAGTTGCGAGGTGTTATCTTGTGAGTGAGGTTGAGCACTGGCCAGCATGCTCATGGCAAGGAGACATGAACGAGTTTGGACAAGGCATGATGGGGGGTGCCAGATGGATGGAACATTCTATTTCCGAAGTTGTGCAGGCATTTAACATTACTTTATCCACAGTGTCACGTGTGTACCGGGGATAACTCATCATAGAAAGCATTACTCACAGTAACCCACAGTGGACAGTGTAGTGGCCACACATGGGTGCTTAATGATGGTGACCAGTGGCGTCTCGCTGGAATCGTCCCTGTGAACAGACAAGCCACTCTGACAGAAATCAGATCCACATTCAATGCAGGAAAACCCACACGCATATCCCGCAGATCAGTGCAGCGTTCTTTAGCTTCCATGGGATATGGGAACAGAAGACCCACCAGAGTGCCTCTGTTCACACCACCACACCGGACACAGCACCTCTGTGCTTATCCAGAATTGATTCAATCCGATGGGCTCAGATGAATAGTGTGTCCTGCACATCCTCTCAACATGAGCCCAATTGAGGAATTCCACTAACATGCCTCATTCGACATCCAGTAATTCCCATCTCCTTGCTGTGAGCATGCTGGCCTGTGTTCAACCCCACTCACAAGATTATTCAGGTGTGGGCGTTCCCAAGCCGTTCCCTGAGGTAATGCCCCTTCAATGTAGTATAAGCAAGATCTTCTGAAGTGAACTTTATACAGAGAATCAGAGTGACTCCCTGATCTCACTTAACCGGAACTAAACCAACTCCAAAACTGCTGACTGAGGTCCCTTCTTTCTTCAACCTCCTGAATGTCCTGCATCCTCCTCAGGTCTACACTCTCTCAAAGTCAACTTCAGAATAGACGCACAAATCAGCGCTTTCAACTGCCCTCTTCTTCAGGCCTGTCTGTTCACTGCTCGGGATGTTCACTGAATCGTCGAAATCATCATCAAAGTCATCATCATCATCATCTTCAACCTGCAGGTGTTATCAAGACGTTAATAATGAAATGACCTGCTTGTATTTAAATGAGTGTATAATATAAAGTGTGCTCTGTCTGTGTGTGTGTTATTACCTCATGTTCCCTCATTTGCATATTCACTCGTTGGTCTACTGTACCATCAGCTGTTGTGGCTGGAAAGGACACGACATTATGATCATAAAGTTCTTCAGTACAGTTAGAAACATTCTTTTGGAGAAACGACTAGTCTGCATATCTGAACAAATGTTCTAGATATTAGAGGTTGGAGAGTACCTTTAGTTCTGCAGCGGCAGATGCAGCACACACAGGTGGAAGAAACGACTGAGACGAGGAGAACACACCCGGGACACGCACTGACCAGCAGCATCCAGCAGATATTACAGTCTTGAGCTACATTAGTCGGGTAAACAGAACCTTATTTACCAACCGAGGTGACAATTTAACCTGGAGCACAATGTTCTTACTGTTTGGCTTTAACTTTTGACGGAAACCCAGATCAGAAGAACCAGTAGGTCCGAATGAACAGACTTACCCAGGAAAGAGAGGAACGTGGTTCTGTTTCCTTCATGATAAACACCACCACATTTATCTTCTGCCGTCTTTATCTCATGTAGAGCGCAGTAGTACAGGCCCAGGTCTGACTCGGTGATGTTCTCCACCAGCAGGTCGAATGTTCCTTTGGAGTTGTTCAACACACGAGAGTAACGTGGAGGTGTGGAATCTTCAGTTAAGTGAATGAGAGGAGGTTGATGCTCATTGGAGGGTTTTATAATCCATACTATTTTAGAGCCATTCCTCTGAGTGCAGTCGCAGTAGATGGTGGCGTTGTCTCCTGGCTTGACTCTCATCTCCACTATGACTCCAGAGATGCTGGAGATCAAAACACCTGGAACACAAAATCAACCCAAATTAAACAAACATATACAGAACCCAGATGTTCTGATGGTTCTAGAGTGTCACAAAGTCCACTATGAGATGAAACTGAACAGATGTAGAAGTTTACTTACACATGAGAGTGATGAGAGCGACTCTCGATCCCTCCATCTCAGAGACTGGTGCTGGGGGGCTGGTGATGGTGAGGGTCTTTGAAGCGAGTGCCTGTGCTGAGATCTGATTGGTCCACGTCAGTGGCATATTTCTATTTTTGAGTACGGCTCACAGTGCCGTGGTTAGTCTTGCTCTTCTGACAGCATGTTTCCTGACGGGTCACTTCTTAATGCTGTGGAGCTTTTAGACATTTCTTTGATTACTGGTATGTAGGTTTATCAAACACAGGATTAAAAACAGTATCTGTGATTATGAACTAATTATGAGCATGCCTTTCAATCAGTGTACACCTGTTTAACTCTGAGACTGTAGGTGCACAATAACAGTCCTGGAGTGCTTGAGCCCTACCGATCCTAACACGTCCCACTCACCACACATCTGGCTACATCAATTGATCTAAGTCATATACAGCACTGTGTTCAGACACCACCATTTATTTCATTTCCGGTCAGTTCTGGATTGTTGGACTTGGTGTGTAGGTTTGACATCATGAGACATGCAAATGATTCAAGTTTCCCACTCGGCTGCGCGTGTGATGTAAGAGCCAGAATGGAAAGCATGAGCAGCAGGACGACTTTATATAGTCCGTCAGCTACAGTGATGAGGCTTTGTCGCTGTACCTGACTGACTATATATAAGGTCGTCCTGTTGCGTGTGCTTTCCAGTCTGACTCGTGCTGTGGTGTTGGTAGCATCCTTTGGAAGGGAAGCATGCCTCAGAGAACAGTTCAAAAGCAATTCGAGCAGTTGGAGGAGTCGGAAAAGGGTCGTATCATAGGGCTCCCGGAACCTGGATGGTCCTGTCGAAGTATTGCATGCCATGCCAGTCATGTGGATATTTCCATAGCGTGCAGCTGGCGGGAATGGAGAGATCAAGGCACGCACCAGTGACATGTAGAAACTGGGACACCTACACAAACCACGGAGAGAGGGAACCGTCAGATTGCCCGACATGCGCAGAGCGACGGTTGGTGCCCTCCATAAGTCATCCTGTTAGTGCCAGCACCATTGGCAGACGGCTGCATGAAGCAGTACGGACAGCAATGGTGTCGTGCCAGACTGCCATGGAATGACTCAGAATGGCAGCGGGTCATTTTGCGCATCAGCTTTTGTCTTGGTGGAGACGACCAACGCATCTGTGTGTGGAGGCACCGTGGTCAGAGCCAAGATGAACGGTTTGTTGTCACGCGTCACACGTCCAGAAGCCCTGATGTCACTCCACCTCCACCCCTACCGCACCATCTGCAGGAACTGTGTGAGGATATTCAAGCTGCATGGGATGGATTATCACAGGACACCATTAGGAACCTCTACAGCTCCATGCCGAGATGTCTGGCACATTGGGTTAGCAAACACGGCGGCCCGACGCCATACTGAGAGACAGACTTCTGTATGTGTAGCTCAATAAATATTGATCATATCAGTCTAAATTTATCATCATTGATTGTCCCTGGTAATCTTCCTTCCCAACAGACCTGCAATCCCGCACCTCCTTTGGGGTGGACTTCTATACCTCTGAATAAGTTGTATTAAGTGTCTGTTTAGACTGAAAATTAAAGGATGGGGGTCTCAGACTTTTGCACGTTGAAAAGTCTTTATAGGGTTCAGATCTTCAAGTCACCAGAACTGGACTACTACTTACTGCTTCTAAATCTGTTCAGACAGAAGTAGCAGATCTTAGACAACAGTAGATGGTAAATGGAACTGGAGGACGTCTATAACGTTTACATGTCCACCAGTGGTTGAATACCAATGACCCAACGGCCCAACCATCCCAATGATCCTGTAAACAGCTTTGGTTGATTGGCCTGGTCTAGTGACGTTTCCCCACTTCTCCCGTATACGTGAGTCCACTCCCAGAGCAAGCGGTCCTGAGTCTGGAAACAAAGCTCTAGTGTGAGAAGGCCCTGAGCTTAGCCTGACTGAAGCATATGATTGGATGCCAAAGCTTAGATTACTTGCAGCATTCTGTTTTGCTTTATGCAGTACGATGTGTGACGACAGCAAAACAAACATGAGTGACTAAAGGTAAAAGGGGTTTGGACTTTTGTAGTGAGGACCAGACGTCCCTCATGATGAACATTTAGACAGAAGTCATTAGACATGCAGACTAAACCTAGGAGCATCATGAAGGGGGTGTTCACTGTTCTACAGTCAGTCTCTGCTGGATTTAAATAGCAGTATAAGTGTGCTCGTGTTCTCTCGGTTCTGTCTGCTACCTCAGAATATAAACTTAGCCAGGCTATTGTGTGCATGGGACTCTTTCTTCTGCATGCGTGTGCGTGTGTGGTTTTGTTTGAGACTGAAAGGAGCTTCTGTTCATCTCTATATATTGACGAAGCGGCAGTTGCTAACCACAGATGCTTCCATTACTGAGTGTGCGTGTGGTGCAGAAGACACGCGCCCATTTGAGGTACATTACCCCCCACCAGTTTCATGTTCTTCTTCATTGTGTCTCAGAAAATCGGACTAAAATACCAATAATAGTTCATGTGCTGCTGGTAGGAAGTCTTTAAATCATGTTCTGGGTTTGTTTCTGCCGGAACGTTGCGTCTACACCACGTAGAACAGACGTGAGGGTCCTGAACTTTAAGCTTGGATTAAACTTGTTAACTCTTAGACCAGTTTTAGCTTCTAAACCAGGCCTGAAACTCCTGTCTACACAGTACAGAGCAGATGGGAGATTAGTCAGTATAGACAGTGAACAGGGGTCTGAGGTGCTCTGAGCTGCAGGGTCTCATTGTGGGTTTCCTGTTGTAGCGTGTCTCTCTAACTCTCAGTGTGGGGGAGGAGGCTTCAAATGGACCAATCGTACTGCATCTACTGCTGTTTAAAGACCCAGTGCAGCCTCCTTGTATGTGTAGGTGCTTCTAATCAACATTGAGATCTTTGTAAAATGAGTCCCCTGTGGCTGAAACGCACCTACTAGTGTGTAGTCCCTCCACGAGCACCAGTAACGGCTGGGATTGGATTGGGCATGTACTGGACAAGTTTCTGGATGTAGCCACATAAATGTTCAGCTCTTACATCAAAGAATTGGTCAGTTGGGCCAGGTTTGGTGGATGCCTTCCCTGGTGTTTTACTGGTTGTTCCAGGTAGTCTTGGTGTATCTTGTAGGCCTGCCTCCACTTTCTCTGTGAGATGATCTTTTTGAGTGTGTTGATGAAAAGCACTACAAGGTACATCAGCCATAAGAGTCCCTGTCCACGGTGCTGAATCCCCTGATGGCTTCACTTCACATACACTTGTAGTTTTCACATCTTCACGTCTTCCCCTGTTCTGTCCCATTATCAATGTCAGTGATTTGGGTCAACCAGTCCCCACAAGTTCAGTCAGAGAGTCTTACCACACTAAGGCCTAGGATTTCAGGTGCTAGCAGAGGTCAGGACCTTCTCAATCCCTCAAGGAATTCTACTGTGTCCTACTGTATCTGAAGAAGGCAGACAGTGGGTGGATCCACTGACTGGACAGGACATGACTGAAGTGCTCTTAAGCATGGCACCTAACCCTAACTGCTCCCCGGGTGCCATGGACAGGTCTGACCAGTACTCCAGGCAGGTGTACGCACTGTCCCCGGTGTGTGTGTGTGTATCTTTTGGAGACCCAACCAGGCAGGTGGAAGGTGGGGGCAGCACAGCCAGATGTTTAACCAGTCGGGTGGAAGCAATTGTTGGGGGCAGCACAGCCAGATGTTTAAGGGAAAATGGCAGAACCTATGTGCACTACAAGGTCTACAAGTAGGTGTTCACTTTGGCCCTCTTGTCCTTGATTGTTCAAACCCAGTCAAATTAGTCATTTTGGCTGCTGTAAAAGAGAAGAATGTAATCATATGAGTGAGGACGTTCAGGAAGGTCTGAATTCCAACAGGTTACTGCAGTGCATGTGCAGCTTTGGCAACTGCTTTTAGTTTCTCATCTTGAGTATCAGTGACTGGCCACACCCTCCCCCCACACACTTGCACGTTAACACAGCCACCTCACAGACACTCTGTCATCCCACCACGTCTCTAGAAGCGCCAGTGCAGGAGGCGGGTTAATGCTAGCATAGATCATCTCACAAAGAGTTCACTAGGGTACCATTATTAGCTGTCAATAAAAGTTCAGAAGGTTCTTTGTAAGGGGGACGTTGCTAACCACAGATGTTTCCATGACTGTGTGAGTCTGTATATGGTGCAGATCAACAGTTCCACACACCGCAGTTTCTTTAGCCTTAGATTAAACCTTAGATTAGACCCCTACTAAACCTGTGAACCAAATTCTGAGTCAGTTTCACCAGTTTAACTAGACCTGCAAGTCATATCTACACAGTGAAGGAGATCAATCAGTAGCTGATGTGCTCTGAGCTGCAGGGTCTTATTGTGGGTTTCCTGTTGTAGCGTCGGGGAGGAGCCTCACACATCACCGTTCTATCTGCATTCACACTGACCAACCACACATCTCCATTCCTGCTCGAACAGTTAGTGAGTCTCTTTGTTTGTGTGGAAGTTCCTTATACCACACTGTTCAAAGACAATCAACTGTAGTAGCATGAGGAACTAAGCACCCCGTTAGCCCTTTTCCACAAAGGTGGAACAGTTTCCATTCTGGTTCAGTTCGGAATCTGATAAGTTCATTCCCAGCTGGAACCAAAGAACACTAGGTTCTTTAGCACAAATCGTGACTACATCCAGGTACGTGTCAGTTGTTTAACCCAGAGATGCTGGATATCAAAACACCTGGAACACAAAATCAAACCCAGATTAAACAAACATATACAGAACCAAGATGTTCTGATGGTTCTAGAGTGTGCCAAAGTCCACTAAGAGATGAAACTGAACAGATGTACAAGTTTACTTACACATGAGAGTGATGAGAGCGACTCTCGATCTCTCCATCTCAGAGACTGGTGCTGGGGGGCTGATGATGGCGAGGGTCTTTGAAGCGGATGTCTGTGCTGAGATCTGATTGGTCCACGTCAGTGGCATATTTCTATTTTCGAATGCGGGTCACAGTACCGTGGTTAGTCTTGCTGCTCAG
>CM067500.1:780246-798105 GCA_034552555.1 Semaprochilodus insignis
GTACTAATACAACATATCTAGAACGTTTGTACAGATGTGGAACTGTCTCATAGTGGTCTCTCCACATGAACAAAGAACAGCTTAATGATCATAATGTCATGTCCTTCCCAACCATAACAGCTGATGGTACAGCAGAGCGACGAGGGAATATGGAAATGAGGAAACATAATGAGGTAATAACACACACACAGCACACTTTATATTATACACTCATTTAAATACAGTCCACTCAGAGCAGCTCATTTCTCTGGTTGGTTTATTGAGTGTATTGAGATGAATGTCTTTATAATAACTGCAGGGTGGAGATGGTGGTGGTGCTGGTGGTGGTGGTGGTGATGTGGGCTATGCTTCATTGAACATCCCGAGCAGTGGACAGAGACGGCTGAAGAAGAGGACAGTTGAAAGCTCTGATCTGTGCACATATTCTGAGGTTAGAGCTGAGAGAGTGTAGACCTTCTGAGGAGGATGCTGGACGTTCAAGAGGTTACAGAATGAAGGGACCTCACTCAGCAGGTTTGGAGTCACCCCGGTGCTAGTCAACCAAATTCAGACATTTTTAGGTGAAACCAAACAAACAAAACACGGCTTGCTTAGTATGTCTTTAAGGGAGTCTCTCGTCCTCTTGCAAGTCACACTTTCTTTGTTTCTATCCAGGCTCCTTGTGGCCAGGAGGCCAGCGTCCTCTGTGTTGTGTTCCTGTGTTTGTTCTCTTGGTTATCAGTTGTTAATGAACTATCATCTTCTTTATTGTTAGAAAACCTTTTGTAACTACTGAGAAAGGCCTATGTCTTTTAACTGTACTCAAATGCTGATTATGAGTGTCCACACACCTCACTGTGATCTAATAAAGTCTATTTGAGTCCTTGTAAACATTGCATGAGATGATCTATGCTAACATAAGTATAGTTTACACCTAGCAAACTGACACTGGTACCGCTCCTCTTGGTCTCTAATGTGGAAGGCAACATCTGCCCAAGATCACGTTCACCATGGCCAGTGGTTTCTATCAGTTTCAGGTGATGCCATTTGGACTGAAAAATGCCACTGGCTTTGGCTCATGGGTAAGATGTTTTTTGAGGTTTCTCAGATCTGCTGTTGATGTACCTTTATGATCCCTCATGCAGTTCCCTCATTCAGTCCCTCATTTATTGGTTGATTTCACATATGATATGACTTTCGACTTTCTAGGGGGAAGGGGGAAACTGACATGACATTATTCTAAGGTTCAAGTTCAGTGTAATAAAGAAAATGATACTGGTAGTAGTGGATGTCCTGGACCCCTTCCCTACTACAGATGGCTTATACCTTTGGTCCGACCAATTGGCTATTCCTAAGACTCTAATCACCCTGCTCTGTCCTCAGATAGTGGAGTGTTTAAATCAAACACTTACATATCAGCTTGCCATCATTGCTGACCTGCACAAGTGTGACTGGGACCGACACTAGGTTCACCCCAGCTCTTTATATGCTTGGCCATGAGCTCAGGTTGCCCACAGAACTGTGTAGACTGCAAAGGATGGCTGATCCTTAACTTCGCCACTTGCTTTGTTTTCCGGGGGGCTTTAGGGGACAGGTATCCAAAGATTTGCCTACCCCACTCTTTTTGATAAAAAAGGACATTTGGTTATTGTTGTTGATGCTTTGTTTAAACGTGCCATCTGTCGACTGACGGTGTTCCCGTCTATTGCATTTAGTGACCTTGAGACGCCCTTGAGTCAGTGGCCTTTTTCTGTTTATAATAAGAGTCCCCGGCTGACATTTGGGCATCCTCTGCATTGTCTCAACCGTGATGTTACAATACATACTGTATATTTACAAGTACTCCTATAACTTTAACCATGGTCATAATCATTACAAGTACAAATCCGAAGCCCATCCTTACAGTTTAGAAATGTTTCATATCTTCCACTTAAATACTCCACTTAAAGTGTATTTACCGGTTATGTAATCAACGATGGGACTAAACCACAATTAAGCACACTTAGATCCATGTCTGTAAACATGTGTAACAACTGTGGTCACTATCTTATAGATGGTGCTGCTTCCCCTCCCCACCCACTTCCAACCCTGAGAGTTTAAGAGCAGTAAACATCAGACACAGGAGACCCTGCAACTCAGGACCACTGTTCACTGACTGTCTATACTGGCTGATCTCGCATCTGTTCTGTACTGTGTAGACGGGAGTTATAGGATAGACGACCAATAATACAAAGTCTTTAATAGACAGCCCTGTTCATTTTACTGAACTATTAGTAAAATGGTGAGGATTAAACCAGTGTGTAATTCATTATCTCAGTTCATTTTCTAGAAATACTATGGTGGGTAGGTTGGTGTGTTGGCCATTGCCTCTTTACACACACATTGGCTCACACAAACATGCTTAGACTGCAATGGAAATGTGGTTGTTATCATCAGAAGATTCACTTCCCTCCATTGCACACACATACAATCTCGAGTCTGAGAACTCACCAGAATCAAAGATCAGACATGCACAAACAGGAAACCCACAGTGAGGCCCTGCAGGCTACATTAGACCACTCTCCACTGAGCACCTGTATTAGTGGATCTGCTTGAAGGTGAGTGTATTTAATGGTTGAGACATAGAGACTTTGATTTAACTAGTTTAACAGTTAGCTCATCCAGCCGGAGGTGTTAGAACAGGGAGAACTCCAGCACTATAGGACTGCTATTGCGCACTTGTACTGTCTCAAAGTTAAACACACATGGTCTGATTGAAAGTGAGCACTACTTGACTATTACATACCTACATACCCAGAATGAAAGAAATGGAACGATGAGGTTAATCACACGTCTAAATAGAGATCACAGTGTGACCAGTCAGATCATGTCATCATGTGATTAGTTTCCATGTCTCTCATTGGTGAGCTCTCTGAACAACAAGACTAACCGCTATGCTGTGGGCCGTAATGGAAAATAGAAATGTTCCACTGACGTGGACCAATCAGATCTCAGCACAGACATCCGCTTCAAAGACCCTCAGCATCATCAGCCCCCCAGCACCAGTCTCTGAGATGGAGAGATCGAGAGTCGCTCTCATCACTCTCATGTGTAAGTAAACTTCTACATCTGTTCAGTTTCATCTCATAGTGGACTTTGTGACACTCTAGAACCATCAGAACATCTTGGTTCTGTATATGTTTGTTTGATCTGGGTTTGATTTTGTGTTCCAGGTGTTTTGTTCTCCAGCATCTCTGGAATCATAGTGGAGATGAGAGTCAAGCCAGGAGACAACGCCACCATCTACTGTGACTGCACTCAGAGGAATGGATCTAAAATAGTATGGTTTAGAAAATCTTCACACGAGAATCAACCTCCTCTCATTCTCTTGACTGAAGACTTCATACTTTCATGTTGCCAACTTACGTGGAACAACTCCAAAAGAACGCATGATCTGCTGGTGAAGAACATCACTGAGTCAGACCTGGGCTTGTACTACTGCGCTCTACATGGGAAGAAGAATACCCAAGATGAAGATGGAGTTATTCGGTCTGAGGATGTTTATCATGACGGAAGAAGGTTCACGTATCTCACTCTCCTGGGTAAGATCATAATAGGACTACCATTGCTTTTGAGGAATGAAGGTTCTGCTGATGGAAATTAATGAAGTGCCACCTAACTGATACTCCTGTATCAGACTGTAGTGTCTGCTGGAAGCTGCTGGGCAGTGTGTGCCCTGTGTGTGTTCTCCTCTCCTCAGTCGTCTCCTCCACCTGTGTGTACTGCATCTACAGAAACAGAACTGAAGGTACTGCTGAAGAACCTTGGTTACAGGTACAGAAGAATAGCTTTGTCTTTCTCCCCTTACTGAGCTTCCCAGTGAGTATGTTCTCATGTCTTTCCCAGCCATATCAGCCGACCACAGAGGGAATATGACCATGAGAAACCATAAAGAGGTACAACACAATCACACAACACTTCACACAATTTACTGACCAGTTTCTAACATACAGGGACTTTTGCACTTTTCAGCTTTTGTGTTTATAATAACTGCAGGGTGGAGATGGTGATGGTGGTGGTGGTGGTGGTGGTGGTGATGATGTGGGCTATGCTTCATTGAACATCCTGAGCAGTGGACAGAGACGGCTGAAGAAGAGGACAGTTGAAAGCTCTGATCTGTGCACATATTCTGAGGTTAGAGCTGAGAGAGTGTAGACCATCTGAGGAGGATGCTGGACGTTCTACATGCTGAAGAATGAAGAAGGGTGAGTTCACAGGGGCACATTTTGTCACTGTAGATCTTCCAGGAGATAACTCTTGAAATCTCTTGAAATCCCCTGAGCTGGTTGTACTGCAGTTAGTAACAGCATGGGTTCGAAGTACGTTATGATGATTACAGTTGCCATCACTGAGGTTCAGGACTCTGAGCTCTGTTTCCACCCCAAACTCTCCCTGTGTTTATTCTCTTTCCCAGTTCTAGTCTGTTTAAAGCTTCTTCATATTTTAGACAATGCTTTTGTATTTTTTTAATTGTCCATTTCTTTCCATAGTATTACCAGTTAATTTTTAGATAAATAAATGTTTGTAAATTTTTGCTACTTGTTTGACTTCCTGATTGTGAGTTAATGATAGAATGTTGTCACCTTTCACTGACACCTAATAAAGCTCATTTGACTAGTAAACGGCATGTGAAATTGTCTTCTAGTATATCTATGTTGAGGACTGACAATGGCTGCCTTCTTCTACACTCTGCCCATCTGACTTCCCTTCTTTACTTTATACTTACATTCTTTTTCTTTTCACAGTAGTTACCAACATTTCCAAAGTATGGTTAAGTAGCTGAATACAGCTTATAATCTATAACTTATCTGGGGGGGTTTAAACAATTTAGGCTGTATGCAGGCTCTGCCAATGCCTTAAATATCTGCCCCTTTGGAAGACCATGCACAGCACCCAACCTTGAACACATCCATGGGTGACTCAGGCAGCAGTACGGATTACACAGCTACTATTGAAACCAATCTACGGGCATTGAGCAAACCTGGATGTTCTTGTCCGATTGAGAGGTTCAGCTCTCACTGATCTCTGCAGTGGCTACTGGAAGACACTTACCCGAGATTGCATTAACAATGGATAGAGGATTCTATCATTTATGGCATTTAGCTGACGCTCTTATCCAGAGCGACTTACAAGGTTAATCATATTACAGGTAGGCCAATGTAGTGTTAGGAGTCTTGCCCAAGGACTCTTATTGGTGTAGCACAGCACAGTCACCCAGACTGGGATTCGAACCCCAGTCTCCCACATGTGGTGACTCCCTGGTGGGTAGTGGTGTTACCCGCTGAGCTACACCAACCACCTTTATCATAGTTGCAGGTGATGCATGTTGTGATCACATGTTACCTTTACAACAATCTCCTTTACTCCATTACTCTGACTGGAGGGTGTGAAATGACACGAGTGGAGCGTTGTGGAAGTGCTTGACCCTGAGAATTCTTGGTGGGCTGTGAAAAGTCCTGACCTCAGCTAGCTCCTGAAATCCCAGGCCTTGGTGTGGTAAGACCTTCTGACTCTGATATTGTGGGGTGTGGTTGAGATGTGGCTGTTAAACTCGTATGTGCAGACAATGAATAGTAGTTTCAGCACCGTGGACAGGGACTTACAGAGATGATGTATCTTGTAGCGCTGTCCATAAACACAAAGGTAAACCAGGCTGACAAGATGTGTCATGATATAAACCAGGCTGCAATGATGACTAGTGTACCTTTAGACAAACAGTTGTTCTCAACATGGCATTCAACCAGCAGTGGGTTTGAGATGACGTGCAAACTAGCCTCCCAATCACATTTCAGATATTCAGCATTCTAGAGACTAAAACAATTCAATGGCACATGATTTGCATACATAAAACATCACAAACAATGAAACAAAATGTGAAAAACAAGAAAGAAGAAATAATTAAAGTCCAGGACCACTGAAGAGGTCCATAGTACTAATCTCTAATCTCCTAGCAGTGTGTTTCTAATAGAATCAACATTTCCTAACAATGTTACACCTACATGTAAATAGACACTGGGTGTCTAAGCAGCAATGGTAGCATATGATTGGTCAGTTTGAAACCAGCAATGGTGTATGACTCTCCTCCCCCACACTGAGAGTTGGAGAGACACGTTACAACAGGAAACCCACAATGAGACCCTGCAGCTCAGAGCACATCAGACCCCTGTTCACTCTGTTTAGCCTTGTGTCAGTAAGAGTTTCCACCCAGGTGAAAGTGCAGAACCTGGCGTCAGATCAAATATGAACATGTCTTGTGTTGTTTCATTCACTAACGGGGGAAATAAGGTGGTACTGTAACTCAAGTGGCAGTTTGTCTCCTCCACCACACACAATGGAAACATCTGTGGTTAGCAACAGACGCTTCATCAATATACAGAGATCAACAGAAGCTCCTTTCAGCTTCTAACCACAGCAGTTGCACACAGATGCAGAAGAAGCAGTATCATACACACAATAGCCTGGCCAGGTTTAAACTCTGATAAGCCAGATAGAACCGAGAAACCTTATGGTTTAATCAGGCTGAGCTTAGATTGACTAAGACCATGACAGTCATATCAAACTCTTCGTATGAAGATGGGGATCAATGGCATTCAACTACTGGTGAGCATGTAAACGTCAATGATGTCCTCCAGCTCTATTGACCACCAAAACCTTGACTCATAAAACCTTTCTTACTACCACAAACTCTTTTCCGGACTGTTCCGCACTCGCTTCTTCTGTTTGAATAGCCTTGAACAGCAAGTGATGGACTCTAACATGGTGTACTGGTAACTGGTTCCATCCTGATATTGAAAAGGAGGTCAGTAAACTGACCAGTGCACCATTGCACATGCTCAGTCTGGACTTTAATGGAAAGGTGGTTGTTTGTTCTAACAACAGAGACACATCGAGTCTGAGAGCTCACCAGCATCAAAGTTCAGCCATGCAAAAACAGGAAACCCACAGTGAGACCCTGCAGCTCAGGCCACATCAGGCCACATCAGGCCACTACACACTGACTACCCTTTATAACTGATCTCAGCTTTAATATATCATAGCATGGGGTAAACGGAAGAAGGTGGGGGGTGCCTTTCTTGTGTGTGCTGCACTCAGCCCTCTGGTATAAATCCACTGGTGCTGCGACTGCATGTTCATTCGTGGTGCCGTCGAGCTGACAGTGCACCGCACCCCTGAAGATTCACCCATTGGCTCCAGTGTTACGTGTTTGACTCTTTCAAAGCTGCCAACTTCCCCCACAGGGGGTCAGGGGCACGCTGCCAGGGGGACCTGACTCTCTGCCTTGGCTTTACCACTATTCCCCACAAACAGCTCTGCATTGACCTTCCTGAGGTCAAGCACATCCTCGACTGCTACTGGGCAGCTGCCACAACTAAATCCGGGTGCAGTTATATGACCACAGACTGTTTCCTTGTCCCTAACTTGGCTTGACTTGAGTTGGACTGTTGTTGCTTCGTAGCTGTCTGTATATGTGATATGTATATCACAGTCTGTAGCTGTGTATGATTTAGTTCATTTGATTCAGCCAGTTGGACAAGCAGCTCCTCAAGCAGATATGTGATGAACTCCAGCACTCCAGGACTGTTATTGTACACTTCTACAGTCTCAGAGTTAAACAGGTGTAGTCTGATTGAAAGGTGTGCTTGTTTAAAGTCAGTGTTACTGGGTTTAATCCTGCTGACTCTACATACCTACATACCCAGAATCAAAGAAATGGAACAATGAGGTGAATCACATGTCTAAGTCAAACACCACAGTGAGAGGTGACCTGTCAGGAAGTGATCATGTGATCAGTTTACACGTCTCTTATTGGTGAGCTCTCTGAACAACAAGACTAACTGCTATGCTGTGGGCCGTAATCGGAAATAGAAATGTTCCACTGACGTGGACCAATCAGATCTCAGCACAGACATCCGCTTCAAAGACCCTCAGTATCATCAAACCCCCAGCATCAGTCTCTGAGATGGAGAGATCGAGAGTCCCTCTCATCACTCTCCTGTGTAAGTAAACTTCTACATCTGTTCAGTTTCATCTCATAGTGGACTTTACGACACTCTAGAACCATCAGAACATCTTGGTTCTGTATATGTCCATTCAATCTGGGTTTGATTTTGTGTTCCAGGTGTTTTGATCTCCAGCGTCTCTGGAATCGTAGAGGTGAGGAGAGTCAAACCAGGAGACAACACCACCATCTACAGCGACTGCACTCAGAGGACTGCATATACAATAGCATGGTTGATTAAACCCTCACATGAACATCAACCTCCTCTCATTTGTTTAAGTGAAGACTCCACACCTCCACGTTACTCCCGTGTGTGGAATAACTCCAATGGAAGGCACGATCTGCTGGTGATGAACATCACTGAGTCAGACCTGGGCCTGTACTACTGCGCTCTACATATGATAAAGTTTACTAAAAAAGAAAAGGGACATATACTCAGAGAAGATGTTTATCATGAAGGAAACAGAACCACGTTCCTCTCTTTCCTGGGTAAGTCTGTTCATTCTGATCTACTGGTTCTTCTGATCTGGGTTTCCTTTAAAATTTAAGGTCAGAAAACAGCAAGAACATTGTGCTCCAGGTTAAAATGTCACCTCTGCTAATGCTGTGTTTACACTGTTTATTCTACCTCAGTAACTGCTGTATGTTCGTGTGTACGTTCTCACTCACCGATCACGGCATGTTAAATCTCTCGGCATCTTATTCCACTACCTCGTGTCTGAAATGGAGTGCTGTGTCGGAGCTGCACTGTCCTCTCTGTTTACTGTGTCTAGTGTCTGTTTAATTTATCGTATTTATTGTTTCTAGTTTTAATTTCTGTTTACACACGTACGTCTGCACATTTGCACTTCGGACTCTTTGTTCCATGTTGCACCTTGTTGTTCCTGGAGGAAGGTAATTTCACTCCACTGTGTACTTGTACATGGATGGAATGACAATAAAAGCCTCTTGACTCTTGATTTGACTTGACCCAGGACGGCAAATGTTTTCTCTCTTATTTTAGATGTGTCAGAACCCTCGCAGACCCCCTCCACCCTCCAGACCCCCTCCACCCCTCCTGTGTCAGACTGTAGTGTCTGCTGGAAGCTGGTGGTCAGTGTGTGTCCTATGTGTGTTCTCCTCTCCTCAGTTGTCTCCTCCACCTGTGTGTACTGTATCTACAGAAGCAGCACTAAAGGTACTCTCTGTCTATTATGTAATATCTAGAACGTTTGTACAGATATGTAACTGGGTCATAGTCGTCTCTGCAAATGAGCAAAGAATGACAGAATGGTTCTAACTGTACTGAAGAACTCTATGATCATAATGTCGTGTCCTTCCCAACCATAACAGCTGATGGTACAGCAGAGCGACGAGGGAATATGGAAATGAGGAACCATAATGAGGTAATAACACACACACAGCACACTTTATATTATACACTCATTTAAATACAGTCCACTCAGAGCAGCTCATTTCTCTGGTTGGTTTATTGTGTGTATTGAGATGAATGTTTTTATAATAACTGCAGGTTGGAGATGGTGGTGGTGGTGGTGGTGGTGGTGGTGATGTGAGCTATGCTGCACTGAACATCCCGAGCAGTGGACAGAGACGGCTGAAGAAGAGGACAGGTGAAAGCTCTGATCTGTGTACATATTCTGAGGTTAGAGCTGAGAGAGTGTAGACCTTCTGAGGAGGATGCTGGACATTCAGGAGGCTGAAGAATGAAGGTACCTTAGTCAGCTGGGTCGGAGTCACCCCGGTGCTGGTCATCCAAAATCAAATGTTTAGGTGAAACCAAACAAACAAAACACGGCTTGTTTAGTCTCTCTTTAAGGGGGTCTCTCGTCCTCTTAGAGGTCTCTATCCAGGATCCTCGTGGCCAGGAGGCCAGTGCCCCCTGTGTTGTGTTCCTCGGTTTGTTCTCTTGTGTATCAGCTGTCCTTAAACCATAGTCTTCTTTATTGTTAGAGAACCTGTTGTAATTATTGAGTGAAGGCCACGTCTTTCAACTGTACTCAAATGCTGATTATGACTTTGAGAGAATGTCTGCACACCTCACTGTGATCTAATAAAGTCTGTTTGAATCCTGGTAAACAGTGCATGAGATGATCTATGCTAACATTAATGTAGTTTATGAATGGTGATGGCTGCTTTCTTCAACCTACTAAGATCTTGTTGGAGTGGAGATTTCCTTTTCTTGCTTTCACAGTTACGTGCTTCACTAGTTTCATAGTAGTTCATTAACAATTAATAGCTATTGTGGAGTAATAAGTTTTAAGAACTCACTGATGTATGTGGAGGTTCTGGATTTAAACCATTTAGGACAAAAGGGTATCCCCTCAAGCCAACCTAGAGCTAGTGAGCATGTCTAGCTCTTGACCACTCCTGAAGTTCTGCTTGGGTTGCTGGGACTTTCATATCTCCAGCAGTAATTAGGTTCTACCTGCTCTGTACTGAAGACCTCTGTACCTTCGTCACCTAGCAAACTGACACCAGTACGGCTCCTCTTGGTCTCTACTGTGGGTACTACAAGGCAACACCTGCCCAAGATCACGTTCACCACTGTCAGTGGTTTCTATGAGTCGATTTTAATGGCATTTGGACTGAAACATGCCCCTGTCTTTTGGAAGCTGTTCTTCGGGGTTCCTCAGACCGGCCATTGGGGTACCTTTATGATCCCTCATGCAGTGGATTCCAGAGGGTCCTGCACAGCCCACCAGTGTGACAATCACCTCACTCACGGCCCTTATAACAGCATGTATGGAGAGTGAAGCTAGCAGGAGTTTCAGCACTGTGGACAGGGACTGACTCTTAGAGCTGGTGGAGCTTTTATTCTCCTCCTAAACACAGTCACAGAGACAGATCACAGAGGAGATAGAGAGAGCTCTGTGAAGGGGTTCGTGTTGGCTGTTGATGAGTAACAATACTAGAGTGTTCAGTGGGCTACAGGGGAAACACCCAAATACTCTGAGTGCTGACTCATCTCTCTTCAGGGTCCATAACCAGCTATACTGGAGAATGTTTCAGCTGGTGGTCTTATAGCAGAGAGTTTCTAATAGAGCTCACAGGTACCTCCCACTTATGCAAAGAGCATTTACTGACTGTTTAAGCAAGAATGGAAATGTGTGGTTGGTCAGTATGAACTCAGATAACCAGAGATGTGTGAGTCTCCTCCCCCACACTGAGAGCTAGAGAGACACGCTACAACAGGAAACCCACAATGAGACCCTGCAGCTCAGAGCACATCAGACAGTCTCTACTCACTGATCTCACAAATGATCTGCACTGTGTAGATACAATGTTTAAGCCTAGTTAATGCAGTCAAACTAACATACGATTTGATTCACAAGTTTAATCTAAGGTAAAAATTTAGTTTGATGAAGAATATGATACTGGTATGTGAACCTGTAGTTCCAAATGGTACTTCAACTCACACAGCCATGGAAACATCTGTGGTTTGTAACATCCCCCTCTTAAAGAAGCAGAGACAAACAGACACTACTTTCAGTTTCTGAGAAAACCACACACACACACACACACGCACCAACATCCTCCAGCTCGGTTCCACCACACACAGATCAGAACCCGTGAAGGCCTTTTTTTTTTACCATTGCCCATTCTTTTTAGCCGGTTTTCTTGGATCAAGTCTACATACATTTGAACAACAACAACAGACAGACAGGTGCTGAGTGTAAGATCAGATAGAGGTGTGTCTTTTAGAGTTCAGCGGCAGCTCAGACATGCAAAAACAGGAAACCCACAATGAGGCCCTGCAGCTCTTCACTGACTCATCTCACATGTGGTAACTGGTGGTAATTAACTTTGAGGCTGGCTTGTAGTCAGTTTGCAGCCTGCTTAAGAGGTCAAACAATCAATTTCCCTGAGCCTGAGCTAGACATCTTAATTATGCATAATTTAACCGGTCAAGAAATCACTTTAAGCAAACCCTCATTGTACTACATAAGGCACTGGTGTAGAACTGTAGACCCATAAGCCTGGATTCCTCAGAGGTTTACTGACGTACCTGCTTTGAAACTTCATATTCAGCCGACGGGTTCAGTAATCAACCCCTCTTTGGTGCCCTTGTTTACTTTCTTGGATATTGCTATACTAGAGTCAGTCCCAAAACGGGTTATATGTGCAGAACTGACTCCCTAAACACCTTTTGAGTTTCCTGAAGAACCTTTTTTTATGTTTAAAGGTTCTAAGAAGAACGATCCTCTTATTACGTCAAAGTTCTTTAAACCTAATAAGGTTCTTTGAGCTCACAAGTCTCTTCAAACCTTGTATTATACAGAACTGAAAGTGGTGACATCACTCGAAGAAACCTGTGTGCGCCTTCTTAAAAGAGTGTAAGTCACAGGACATGTGACAAAAACAGAGAGAAGAAGAAAAAATTTTGATCTAGGCAAACCAGGTTAATCACACCCTCACAAGAAGGAGCCAATCAGGAAGTAGAGTCTCTCTTTAGTGGGTTGTCTTATCAAGAAAAACCACTACGCTGCACGCAAAAGTAGAAAAGGCAGCCGCTTCAAAAAGCCTCGCCATTATCAGCCACCCCCAGCTCCTGAACAGATAGGGTCTCTCTCATCGCTCTCATGTGTAAGTGAACTTTTACAGCTGTCCAGTTTCATTTCATCACCATCTTGTACATGTAGTTATACACAGAAATAACATTAATAGTCTGGCTTACTGTATGAGAACACGCACGAGGTTGCACATCTGCTCACCCGTCTTTGTGTAAAGCGTGGTTGGTGTCTTGCAGGTGTTTTGTTCTCCAGGATCTCTGAAACAGAAGTGAAGGTAAAACCCCAGGCGTCTGTGTCTTCTTTCAAGCCACATTCTGGGTCATATTTCTGGGACTTCTGAGATCTATCGTCCGGGATAAAGCAGTGGCCTTGCTGCAGAACAGGAGGCGAGGCTTGTAGGAGGGGTGCCGTCCTGATGTCACTTGGGCTTCTCGTCATCTTCCTACTATGTCATGTAGCTCTCATTGCTGTCTGAGAGATGGGCGCCTGGCACATGGAGCTTTCCTGTTGCCCTAACCTTTGTCTTCCTCATATTGAGCTTATGTCCCAACTTCTCACTGTTCTTCCTTATAGGAGCCTTCAAATCACTCTTGCCGTAAGTGTCATGTCTGCCACATGTTGAAGATTACAGAGGTCCTTGATCATCTTCCTCCAGTCCTGCTCCTCACTCACTTGCTCGCAGTAACTCATTTCCTAAACTGCTTTATCCTTTTGGGTCACAGAGGGTTCAGCGCTCAGCCAGCGTCAGGCAGGAAGCACCCTGGACAGGCTGCCAGTCCATCACATCTCTTATAATATATTCAGCAAACCAGGTAAACAGGTACGGGGATAGTGGGCAGCCTTTTCTAACTGCTCACTTTCTGTTAGGACTGTGGCTTATTGATCAGTGTAGAGATTCCTCATTAGGACAACAAGATTCTTGGAATACCAGTTTTCCCAAGGACCGTGGTTGACGAGCTCAAAACCTTTGCTGTAGCCAATGGAATATTTCCTTTCGTTCTTTACCTTTTCAAATATCCATCATGCCTCAACGATAATCCAGTTCCTCTGACTTACCTGAATCCTCCTGAATGATCTTGAGCACAATTTACTGGTAGTTTCCACAGTTACCAAAGCCTCTTTTACTGATATCATGGATCTAAAAGTGATCTTTGTGACCAACAAGTAACCCTTTAAAGTTAACCAGACATTTCTGTCTTACCAGAGTTAAGGCTGAAGAGTACAAAAACGAAGCACCTAAGACTGGATTAAGATTGGAAGCTCCTATGCCAGCATCTTCGCCGACTCCAAATCAGCGGGCAGGGCAGGATGCAGTACTGGGTTTTGGTATCAGCCCACTAGAGGCACTGGAAAAGCAACCGCAGAGACCACAGGAACTGAAGCAACAAACACAGCCAAGGCTAGTTTTCCACAGTGGAATGTACTGGGGTGACCATGAGACTCTGTGGGCACTAGATTTGCAGTGGGTTCCTGGGAACCCAGAACCAACTAACACAGCAGACAGCTAAATAATCTCTGATGTTAAGTCAACATATCAAATTCACCTGTAACTGACTGCACCTAAAGGCATACATGTACATGCTGGCGTCCTGGCAAAGCCAGAACTGAGCAGACCCACCAGGGACTGAGAACCAGTACAGAATGCTGTGGACCCTCCTATGGCAGAACCTCCATGACAGTGAGTGAACATGTCTGTTTAAACTACAGGGTGTCTCAAAAGTCATAGGACTACATTGACCTGAACCTTGATGAAATGCTGGACCACGTTGGTCTTTTACACACCTGTGTTCCCATTTGAAAATCTGAAGGTGAATCCAAGATGGCCGCCACATTGGTGACATGGGTTAACAGGTTTCTGCCTTCCCCCATAGCTTTTCCTCACTTTTCTGACATCCTGTACAAGCTGTGCAATGAGAATCCCCTCCTCCCCTCCATACTAGACACTCTGCAGTCAACAAACAGCTGCCACACCACAACAGGAAACCCTCAATGAGGCCCCTTACTGACTTACACTGACTGATAGATGATGTGTTGTGTATTGGTTAGGCCTATATTTCAGGCCTAAGTTTACATTTACATTTACGGCATTTAGCAGACGCTCTTATCCAGAGCGACTTACAACCGTGCTTAGTGTTCCGTTGGATAATATTCCAGCTAGTAGAGGAAGTTCAGAGCCTAACACTCACCCTGAGCTCAGACACTGCCCGAACAGGGGGCCAGTGCTGATACCTAGATAGATCAATACATACATATATAGAGCAAAAAGAGCACTACCTGGCAACCCCAGCCCAGTGCTCACACCTATAGAAAAGAAAAGGTCATTATAAGTGCAACACAACACAAGTACATACACAACTTACACCTCTACTAGTGCTTACTCACTTAAGTGCATTATGAAGAGATGGGTCTTTAGTCTGCGTTTGAAGACCGCGAGAGACTCCGCTGTTCGGACGTCCAGTGGGAGTTCATTCCACCATCTGGGAACCAGGACAGAGAAGAGTCTGGACGCTTGTCTTCCATGAGACTTCAGCGATGGCGGTTGCTGGAGTTGCTGGAGTGATCTAAGGTTGAGGCCTAAACCTTTTACCCTGTTTATGTGCCTACAGCTGGTTGCAATAGGCTGCCAGGGCTCAGTCTCTTCACCTCCACCCCAAACCTGGTAATAACTTATAGATAGACAAAAGAGATATAATGTTGACGTGGACCAGTCACGTGCTTCACACATCCACATCAAACATTCTTCTAAGAGAGGTGAACAAATAGAAGCCTGTGACGGGCTTGTTCTCAGGTCTGTGTGGTTGATACTGTAGATACTGAGAAAACGTTCCACTGACGTGAACCAATCACAACTCAACACAGACATCCGCTTTAGTTACCCTCAGCATCATCAGCCCCCCAGCACCAGCCTCTGAGATGGAGAGATCAAGAGTCGTTACTGCGCTAGTGTGTAAGTAAGCTCCGGTTCGACTGTTACGACTATGGTTAAGATCTGCTTGTCTCTCTGTGCTTAACCTAAGGCTTCATAGGTCTGTTCCAGGATCCCCAGAGCAGACGTGGACCTGTAAGTCAAACCAGGAGACAACTTCACTGTCCACTGTGACTGTGCCTGGAGGAGTGGATTCAGCATCGTCTGGTTTAGGAACTGTTCACATGAGCCCCAGCCTCCTCTTGTTATATCAGGTGCAGCTGTGATGAGTGGTGCTCTTCCACATTACTCTTTGGTGTGGAATCTGTCTAACCACTCACAGACAAGTGCCCACAGGATTGAAGATTGATTGAGATGAAGTTTACTTTCTCTGTTAATTACTTGAGTAAACATATGTATACAAGAAGCCATTCATTTAAACATTTGACCATGGTGGGAAAAAAGCAACTAGACACACATTCACAAAAGCATAGTTTTGTAGTTTCCATACAAGACCCCAAAAACCAAATCCACAACAGACAGATCCAGTATCTGCTCACATGTCTACCTATCAGTTAGTTTACTGCTGAAATTACAGGCACTGTCTCAAAATAGATCTCAGTAACAGGCAGGTCTCTGTTTTGGTCAGTGCACCCAACTGCACTTGCAACCGCTCATGCTAGTTCAGACTGTAATGGAAATGTGGTTGCTCACTTACACAACCTCAAGCCTGAAAGTTCACGAGCGTCAAAGATGCACAAACAGGAAAGATGTTCGAAGGTCAAATCAGGCCACTAACCTAGCATCAGTTTTAGGCACAAATCAGACAAATTCTACCCACATAACCATGCAGTTGATGGGCCATATGGGTCTGTTACCAGTGGGGAACCCTCAGAGAAGGCCTATGGAAGAAAATGGGTCCAAAGCAGATGTTAATGATTGGCTAAAAGGAGTGACTTCGTTTGGGTGTAGTGTGAAGGAAGTAGGTGTATGGAAGCGTACAGTCATACGGATCTACCAGCGGTGGCTAAAATCCCAGTCTACAGGGAATTCTCCTCGGAATTGTGCCAGGGAAGGCATCCACCAAATCTGGACCAACTGACCAATTCTTTGATGCAAGAGTGTCTGAACATTGATGTGGCCTACATCCAGAAACTTGTCCAGTACATGCCCAATCCAGTTGCACCTGTCTTTTCCTCTATATTCCCCATGCCATCTTCATTTGTTGGCCTTCTAGCCCAAACCTACACATTACACAAAGTGACATCCTCTTAAGAAGTGTCAATCACAATCAATCAGAAAGTGTGAGACTAGCTTGCTCATCTGTCATTGGTTTGTTGTCTGAACCTTAAGATTAACCACCATGCGGTGAGACGTAATCAAAAGTAGAAATGTCCCACTTACATGGACCAATCAGAATTCAGCACAGACATCCGCTTCAAAGACCCTCAGCATCATCAGCCCTCCAGCACCAGTCTCTGAGATGGAGAGATCGAGAGTCGCTCTCATCACTCTGATGTGTAAGTAAGCTTTGTCTTTATATTCTATCCATCTGGTTACCATCAGAACTGCTGGGGTTTATTCCATCCACCACTACTGTGGCTCAGTCTGTTTAAGGAAACCTTAAAAGGCTTGTAAAGGTATGTGTGATCCGCACCCTCTTCTTTGTTCAGTCTAAAGTGTGGTTGGTGTGCTGCAGGTCTTCTGTTCTCCAGGATCTCTGGAGAAGAAGTGGAGATGAAGGTCAGACCAGGAGACAATGCCGTTCTCTATGGTGACTGTGGCTGGAAGAGTGGATTCAGCACAGTTTGGTTTAGGAACTCCTCAAATGAGCACATGGTTATCCACAAAGAGGCTCATCCACATTACTCCATTGTGTGGAGTCCCTTCAGCAAAAACAGCGATCTCCTGGTGAGGAACGTGAGTGAGTCAGATCTGGGCCTGTACTACTGCGCTCTACAGAAACCACGGTCCATCAGAGATAAAGCTCGAGCTTGTTCCGGGGAAGATGTCTGTCTTTATGGAAACAGGACCACTCGACTCTCTTTCCATGGTAAGGTCAGTTTGGTTCTAGTTGATGTTTGTCTTCATAGCCTGTGCCTTTTAAATGGTTCTTGAGTGCTTTAGTTCTGTATCTGCACCCACCAGAACCTCTTAGTTCTACATTTTGTCTCTTATTGTAGACACCACCCCTCAGACCCCCTCCACCCCTCCTGTATCAGACTGTAGTGTCTGCTGGAAGCTGCTGGTCAGTGTGTGTCCTGTGTGTGTTCTCCTGTCCTCCACCTGCGTGTGCTGTATCTACAGATACACAAGTAAAGGTACTGTGTGAGGCAATATGTCTTCAGTGTATGTAACGGAGATGCATTTATGACGTATATAGATTCAAACACTGATTATATGAACTACTTCATTGGCAGTGGGGA
>CM067500.1:798605-812379 GCA_034552555.1 Semaprochilodus insignis
AGAGAGAGAGAGAGAGAGAGAGAGAGAGAGAGAGAGAGAGAGAGAGACTGATGTTTCAGTTAGTAGGATGAACTCTCAGAAGCTTCGTCGATCTGCTTTGTGCAGACGTTAGTATGATGTCCAGTAGTGAACTGAGCGCATTTGAACGAGCGGTGTGTTAACACACAGTACACTGTACACTCCTCATACCGCCAGCCGGCGTGACGTCAGGTCACGTGCGAACCCCGCGCTTGAACAGAGTGACGGACTCTTTCAAACGATTCGAATAACCGATCCGAATAATTCAGAATGAATGAACATCAGTGACTCCTACAGACTTCCCTCCGCTCGTACTCAGCCGAACAACAAGCAGACATGAACAGTGCTGGTGAGCTCAATACTTGCCGTATAATGAGGAGGCCGCTTTGCAGCCGTTGTCTCAGCTCCAGAAAGATGAAGTGCTGTTTCTCCACCACCTCCATTTCTGTCCGCAATTCTAAAGCACGTTTTAAACGGCGACTATGGAGGTGTTTTCCACTTCTTTCGGTGTCTGTAGCCTCTGGAGTTCCTGTAGAGAAGCTGTACTGCCCTCTATGGGCCCGGTGCGTGAAGACTCTCCTAGACAGAGACCAAACCAACACCAAGGCCTTCTCTAATATTAATATAATAGATCAACCGATGTTAGGTGTGTGTAAAGTTTATCTCTCATAAGACTATAAAACTCTGCAACCTAGCATGAAGATCTGCAAGACTTCACAAGAGCCCACAAGAAATGAACTGGACCATCTCTCTTCAGGTAGGCAAGTCACAGAACCTGAAGCCGTGGTGTGATATAGGAGTTGTTCAGCACTGTAATTGGATATCTTCAGCCAGGGTCAAATCAGAAGAGATTAGAACTTAGCAAAGCCCCCCCACCCCCACCCAAGTATGTTTTAGGCACTGTATATAACTATACTTATAATCAAAACTCAGAATATCCTCATGATAAACGCAATAAAATAGCGATAAGTCACTCATCCTTCTGGGTCATGGGGGGTGCTGGAGCCTATTCCAGCACTCGTTGGGCAGAAGGTAGGAAACACACTGGACAGACCACCAGTTCATCACAGGGTAGACCCCCATAAACCTAGAAGCAATTTAGCATCTCCAGTTCACCTGACAGCATGTCCTTGGACTGTGGGAGGAAACTTATGCAGACACAGGGAGAACATGCAAACTGTACACAGTATGGACTCCTGACCCCTCAGCCGGGAATCAAACCCAGGGCCTTTTTGCTGTGTGCACCACTGGAATGAACACCACTGAAATTGTATTTTAAGTATTTTATTCAAAAAAGTGTACATTTTATTTGGCCATCGCAGTAATACAAAAAGAAACAGTTAATACCACCACTAATCTCTCAAAAAGGCAAAGAGTAAACTACAAAAAACCCCAACAAAAAGACGAACAGACTTTTAAACAGTATAATGCCAAGGCACTCTTCATCAAGTATCAGCTGAATTTCCAGTACACATATTATGGCAGATAGACCATAATATCGATGATAGACAGTTGCATCCTTTTATGGGATTCTCTATCAAGTGTAACAAGTGCACTAAAGGTCTACTTTAGTCAGTTTAATACAGTGCCTACAGACAAGCATTTGGGTTTGTAACACTTCTGTGTGCTCTTAAGAACAATAGTATGTCACCATAGTGTAAAAGCCAACTGGCCCTATGGTGTACGCAACCTACATAGAGTAATGAACTGTAACATGTTTAGTACTTATGCCATGATTTATGACATGAATTATGTTTGTCATCATTTAGGGCACTTAGTGTTACAGGGATCCCCTGATTTGAAGAGTCCGTAAACACTAACAAGGGGAAACACTGACATGGCGCCAAGCATGGAGCCGAGCTGTACTACAGCACCACACCACACGAGAGCACTGTGTCCTTCGTCTCGCAGGATCACCCCAATGATCACCTTCACATAGGACAGAGTGAGGACAAACACCACCCATGTAATGACCTGTTTTAACATGAGAGAGAGAGAGAGAGAGAGAGAGAGAGATCGATTTAATAAAATATACATTTATTAACTTACATCAAAGTGTCAAACAATAACACTTTGTTATAAGATTTGACATTATATGCCCTGTATGCTTTTTGATGTTGTTTAAAGTGCCCCTTGTGCTGTTAAGAGACCCAAAATAAGGATTCCATTACATTTCACCACTTTCCAAAAAACATCCATTTTTTCATTTTTATATTTCTACACTATTTGAACACACTCACTGTTCTTTACATTGTGTAACAATTCAAGATGAATGGCCCAGTAGAAATGTTTCAAACAAACAAACTACTAGAACAGATTCATGCTTCAAATATCTCATAAGCAAGTCTCATACTCATACTGTACATCTGTGTTTACCCTCTGATATGCTGTCTGAACCACTCTGTTAGAGCCCCCTGTATTTTGTGTGAGGGTGAGCCAAGCTTGCCAATGGCAGGCAATAAGGATTGTGTTACAAGATGAACAGAGAAAGGAGCTGGAATTCCAACAAGACGTTTCAGGCAGCTGAGAAAATGGTTTCTATGGGAGAGAGCAGGGCTGGACGATATGGCCAAAAATGTTATCACAAGAAAAAATTAATATCAGTCATTATCAACGATTATCACTATAAATGTCAAATCATACAGGATAAGACAGATTGATAACTCTCCACTCAAACAGGTCACTCCACACAAACCGCACCAAAGTATATTTGGCATTTCAGTCCTCCCTCCCTCACTCTCCCGCTTTCTCACTACCTTGTTGAACTATGCCAAAAAGCTCAGAAGCACACCCTGTCCTAGAGTAGTGTCACATTTTTTTCAATGAAAAATGCCACCAGGGCCGTATCTAGAATGTGGAGTTGTAAAAGTGGTCTTTTATATTGAACGTTTCTGATACATTTGTTATATTTCTATTGAGGAAAAATATATTGCGATAATTATTGTTATTGTTTCACCATTGTTTTATTATAAAAGCTTTATAGTTTCCCTATACATTATATTAAAAGTATTAAATGTTAACACTATGTAGGGTACTGTTCATAGGTCTGTGTGATACCTACATAAGCTTGGCATGACGATTTTGAACAAAGTTAGCTACAGTAGGCTTCATGGCACATTTATGTATAGTTATGTCAGTTATAACGACAGGTTAATGTAATGTGTTGTGTAGCCTCATGAACACACTGTACAGTGAAGTCTTAGCGAAAGGTTTTGCCTTTTTTTAGGTTACCATTTTGGAGATACATAGATTTTTTTGTGAATATTTTTATTTCACATTAATATACACATATATTAATACGTGTAGTCCTATCAGACATAGCATAATCATTTGTTACATAGTTTATACTGTAGTTTGCATACTGTTAGTCATTGAAACCACATAATTGTTGTACTGATGTGTAAGTGCTGATCATTAATTAGGTTGGGTGAACAGGTAAATAAGTCTTACCACAAGTGCGGCTCCTATATCATGATGTACTAATAGAGGGCAGGGACTCAGTGCTGCCATGGCCATGATGTAGGTCCCGAATCCTGTACCAGTCACTGTGAGAACCGCCATCAGAATCAGGGACCTGGAAAAAGATAGAGAGCTAAGTCTAAATCTTGCAACAAAGGCCTTGCAGCCTTTTATCTAATTGAATGGTGTCATAGCATCTCACCTGTTGGGCACAAACATGGCAATGAAGCAAGCCACAGGGTTGGCCACTGCAGCCATAGTGGTTGCCAGGTGATAGGCCTGATTTCCATAAGGCAGGCAGGAGTAGGATTGTACTGAAGGCAGGACACCATTGGTTAATGCATTGACCCAAGCCAGAACCACAAAGATGAAGACCAGCTGTGCTCTGCTGTAGGTGCCTTTCCCAAAGCTGCTGCGGCGTTCTTTCACTGAACCCTCTGAGGGATCCAGCATGGGTTTCTGCTCTGGAGCAGGGTTCTGTAGAGGGAGGCTAATGTCAGCCTTTTCTCTGTGTGTTGCGTCATCAAGATAGCGCTCACACTTGCGTTCTTTGGCCACAGCAGGGTAGTGGTTGAGCATCAGGAAAGCACCCAGGCACACTATCATCATGACACTGAGGAACAGGAAGAAGACCTGAGCAGAGAAGTTGGCTGGCTGATACTGTGCCACCAGTTCATCACTGGCCCCCCAGGTGGAGTTCTGCATACTAACATTTGCATTAGCTGTAGCGTTTTTGCATTGGACTACCCCTACACCCTGTATAAGAGCCACAATTGCTGGAATCAGGCCACTCAGACCCTCCCCAACAAAATAGGTGGTGAGGTACTGAGGCTGAAGCCTCATCATAAAGGGTAGGAAGGTGACAGAAGATGTGCAGTCCACCACTGACAGAAGGAAACTGAGAGACAACAGGGCCACACTGTGCTCAGCACCCCCAACAACTAGTGTGTGCTTCCAGAGAAAGGCCAGGAGGAAGGTGGCCACAACACCCACTGCTACAATAGTGTAGATAACAGGCCGCTCATCCAGAGCTGCTGGCTTGAAGCGGTGCATGAGTGTGATGAAGAGTGGGCCGATGTTGGCCAACTGGATGATGACGGTGAGGTAGGAGGGCAGGTACCAGCGCTCGGGAATCTCAGGCACTATCAGTGGGAGCTCCACCCACATGCCATTGATGGCAACCCATGACCCAATGCCGAAGAGGCAGGCTAATACATGTGTCAACAACGCCATGATGAAGAGAGTTATTTCAGCTTTGTATTATCCAAAAGGTAGTGCAGAAGGTCATCTGAAACATGAAAACAAGAGTTTGTTAATGAGGTGCACATTACTTCCAACATTGTTCTGGTCATCTTCAAGTGTCTGTTATTGTTATATTTATAGCTTTAATAAGATTTTATTGAAATTATGAATATGATTGTAATTATGAATCTAGAAACAGTCTCAGGAGTCACCTGTAAACATGGAACAAAGGAACAAGGTTGATATTATTAATGTGCAATATGGCTTTGAAGTGTGATTTGAAGCTTTACAGCCTCGGAATCAAACGTGTATAATATTGGATTTGGTGGTGCAAGAACATTTTTGTGTGTTCCTATGATGTCTTAAGGGAACTGCATTTTGCACCTATGTAAACACAAACACTACCACAAATAACATTTTTAAGGTGATTTTAAAAATAATTATAAAGCAAGTATTTTAAATTGTTGTGCATTTTGTAATAGACCAGACCACGTTGTTTTGGACTCACTAAGTTACTCATTACACTCCGGGGCAATTTAATGCACAGGCTTACCCGGGCTGAATTAGGGCCTCTGATTGGCCCCTTTTTGTAATGAGAATTCTTGATTGCCCTTGACTATCTGGCATACCCAGATTGACCACAGGCTTATCCAATCATTTAATGCATTTTTTTTAATGTGGCCAATCAAATCAATCAACGTTCTTTGCCAAAATCTACCTTTTTGTCAGGCTTCCAATTGCTGCTCAGTAGATATCCCTCAAGCCTAAAATATATAACTTTGGACATTTTAAATTTCTGTGAATTTGGTATTTACAGTGTAACCCCCCTTCTTTCAAAAGAAAACTATCTGGTATTTGAAACCAGGTCTGTTACAACAGTGTATTTACAATTTACCACGAATGCTGGATAAAAATGAAAATGAAATTTATGAAAATGTGAAAGCAAACAACTAATGTTACATCCGTAGCTACATTAAAAGGAGGACATAAACGGACACCAAATATTTTTTATGTGGCTGTATGTTTTTGGCTTTGTTAATTAGGCTCAGGTTTCTAAGTTTGATGTGTTCCCTGCCTTTGTACATTTCAGCTGCCTTTTTTTAACTTGGCTGGGCAAATGTGTTAGTTTTCAGCTGACTTATGGGTTATAGTGAAGGTGCTGCAGTGTTGGTCTTTTGAATAAAGATTTTTATGAATTTCGAAGATTTATCATGTTGGGTATCAACTAGCTCTTCACAAACTCACTCGTTTTAGGACAATGGCATCTGGAATGGTGCAACAGTTACAGGCAGCAAAATGTAACTACACCGCCAACTAAGGTGAACCAGAAAATTTTAAAGAGAACCTGGCAAAGCAGATTTCCAACCATGACTGACTATGGCTTTTGGTTTGGTTCTGGGTTTAAGTTTGTGGTGTAACTTAATTAAAAAGATTATAAGTTTTGGACGCTGTGTGTAACTAGACCCATAGGGCCAACAAGCAGATCAAAGCGCCCCTGATTGCACTTCTCTGGATCCTTCGTTACATTCAGTTCATAGTTAGTTTGTAAATACCTCCAGGAGTCAGGCAGAGGTCATACCTTTGTCTCACCAACTTACTGATCTAATACTGTCCATCCACACTAGTTAATAAAGCCTTTGTTATACTACACTAATGATTAAGGAAATGAGAGCCATTTTAAATGTGTCCATACACACTTCCTTCTCTTTCACCTACACCACACTTTTATTTCCTCCATCAGATAACATAAAATGATCAAGTGCAGTCTATCTCTAAGCCACTACTAAAGGAGCTTTAGGTGCACAGTGTCCTTGAAAGCCCTCTCAGACTTGGAATACCACACACCCTGAGCATGCGCACACAGACAAAGGTACACAGCCTACCTCGTGCTGGTACTGCCAACGGACTGCTGCCGACTCCACTCAGTACATTCTGAATAGTGTGTGTCTGCTTACATCAGCCAGTGTGTGAGCTTTTTTCCTCCTCCCACAAATTTCACATCACTCATTCTGCCTCTCTGTCCACCTGATGGCGGAGAGAAAGCACACAGGCGCCAGCTTCCTGAATGTCACAGCATAAACCTCTGACCCAATGGGCGTCGTTTCAAAGACACAACCATGTGCGCACACCCCCTCACCCAACCGGCAGCTGTGACGAAGCAGGGAGAGGAGGAGGACTGATGACGTAGAGACTCCTCCCCCACTCCCTTTCCAGCGTTGCTTAACCTTGTGGCTGTCTTAACCAGGAAGAAGCATACTGCTTAACATTAACAATCATTTTTCTGTTATATTAGCCTCGTGTAAAACTGCAGAAGCATATGTCAGACACTAAACATGCCTTGGCCGATAGATGTTTTGTATAATGGGAAAATCCTGTCAGGGTTTTTCTTCAACATGTGGCAACGTGTGGCTAGTACAAGGTTCTTGTCTCCAACATGTGGCAAGTACATAAGCATGTTTTAGAGACAGATTGTCCTAGTTTATCCAGTAATTTTGATGTGGTAAGCAAGAAACAACAGTGACATATAATTACAATTTAATTATTGCAATTAATCACAATAATGATAAATATTGTAATATTTCCCAGCCCTACCTTAAACCCTTTGCAACCTTTATGTGGGTTCTTACATTCTCTTAACTACATTACTTACATATTAGGTGTGTAGTTGTTACTTAATAATACATCTGTAATTAAATGAGTTAAAAACCCTCTTTTTAGCTGTCACAAATATTGATTACTAATCACTTTCCCTCTTTTGATATGATAATAGATGTTTAAATCAAGCCTCTGGTTAAATTCTCTTGGTGATATGAACGCTCAGACCCTTCACCAAATGACTAGAGTAATTTAAATGGTCTTTTAAATGCTTTCTAAAGTAACCTTTTTTTGTCTGCAAAAACACTAATATAAGAAGAAATGTGTGTGGCCATGAACCAGTTTGATGTACTGAATACATTATGGTAGACAACACAAAAATCAGGATAGACATAATAGAAGAATAAAAACAACAACAAAAAAGATCAAGGATTTATTTTTTGCACTCATAAGTGCAATTAAAAAAGTAACTTTAACTAAATATAAAGCTGTTTAAGTCTCGCTTTTGGAAAAAAAAACTGTTTTTCAGGTATGTTTAAGACTTAGCAGGGATTACACTGAAGATAGCACCCGACTATTCTGCTTGTTTAGAATTTTAATAATAATAATACTAAATAAATAAAATTCAATTTTCTGGCTTTGTACTGCCTATGCTACACGTGGGGTATTCATTTGTCATCTGACAAATTCCTATATTCTTTTTATCTCCGGAAAATGGTGCGTGAATGCTACATTGTTTCTTATCTGTAGTTAAACCACTCCCATCTTACTCTTATATACAGTATGAAAAATAAAAATGTTGTTTAAAGCACAATGTTTTCTATTTCACACAAAAGTGACATGGGAAAGGCACTAGAGGTTGTATTTGACACATAATCCCATAAAGAATGTTTTCATTATGTAATAAGAGGTCATACAGGAGGAGGAAAAGCAATGCACAAAAACATACAATAAGCATTACCCTCTCATATTTACAAACATTTGTTGTGATATGGAGCATGGATCAGAGTGAGTCCCCCTGCTTGCTCACACTAATTCAGAGCAAAGTAAGAAGAGTGGTGGAATCTTTAAAATTTTTTAAATCTCTAATTTAGATTCGTCTCTGTAACTACACGTAAAATATTTAACTGCATATTAAAGTACAGTGTAATTATGTGATAATGTTTTTTTTATCATCTAAGGCCATGAAAAAATAAAGACAGCAGAAGTGCATGACTTTCCTTTTCCTGATGTTTAAAGGAATCTTTTTTAGTCTTTTATAATGCAAATCCTCTCACCTGTTCTGGAAGCTCCACTGAACGGGCTCCACAGCATCAGGTCCACTATGTGCAGTGAGTCTCCACTATCAGCTTGGCCTTGCTCAGGCTCTGGATGGTTAACAAGAGAGGAGGGGTCTGGATACCAGTCTGGCTGCTCCCGTGATGTAGTGTGACTGGCAGGTCACAGAGAAGCGTCCAGTCTGAGAACCAAGGCAGGCCAGGAGAGGAAAGGGCGGTGTGGGCCTAAGTTTATGCCCTCACTGCTGTGGAGGAAGGAGGGTATGCTTAACTAAACCAACTGTCAGTCTGCTTTAGAGCAGAGCCTGTGATTTCTATGAGGCAAAGCAGCGGTGCCTTTTGTTTCCTGCTAATTCCAAATCAAATGAATAGACTTCATAGTTGTGACATAATGGTATTAGACCTATGGCCATTCTGCCCTCCCCCACAACTAATGCACTTATTGTTGTTAAAACCTTCACCTCTGGGTATATTAGCTTCGACTGAAACTTTAGTGTGGTTTTGCATTCGCACAGTGTGTGCTAGTCTGTAAAAGTCTAAAGCCAATAGCTGATGAGTTTTGAAAAAAATCTTAGGCTTAATTTACTGTACAATTCACAGCTTCATGGTCACTCACAATGTTTTGTTTCGCCTGCCTCAAGGTTTCACAGGGAGAGAGGAATCTGTTTCCCCGCTCCTCACGTGATGTACCTTTCTGGCCCCAATCTGGCCTCATGCAGTCCTTCTTTGGTGTAGTTTTCACACTAGCACCGGAAGACTCCAAATCACAGAGCACAACACAGTCTAGAGATTGTAGTGCTCTAAGGGCATCAAATTGTTTCATGGCCAGAGGGAATTTTTTATCTTATTGTACCATTTAGCCAGAGGCTTTCTTTAGGCTAGAAAAAAGGTATGTCAGAAAAGGGTTTTCAAGTCTCCATTATTATGTTAAAGGATTTAACATATATTTGGAGCAGAACTGAGCACTTTTAGCCTTAAAGTCTTTAAAGTCTTTAGGAAAAGTGCTTCTTTGCTTGTTTTCTCTGATAGTACTATTTGATTAACAGAAAATAAAATGTAAAAAATCACGTAAAAAAACAGAATACGTCAGATTCAGCAAACTGTCAAAAACAAAATTTGTCTTTGGAGGACAAAAGCATTTGTTTCCCATGCATTAGACAATCAGTTTGCACTAACTAGGAAAAAAATCATGTATTTATTTTAATCAAACTTTTAAGCCATTTATAAATTACTTTTGCAAATTACAATTTGAATGTCTAGACTAGGAATTCTCTTGTGAAGTTTACTTTTCGCTGAGAGGGAGTGAGGTATCACAAATAAATGCAATTTCTGATAGGCATGAATTTGTTTGTAACTCACACCCTCTCGGGTTTGTAGTGTTGAAGCTGTAAAACTGCAAAGTCATGATGAGTTGTGGTTGTGGTAAAGGGAGGTGTGTGTCACAACGGGCAAGTGCCTAATCCCATTTAAGTTTTCACTTCTGTATTAAGTCATATTTTGTGTTGCTCAATGCCTGTAACAACTGTATTTGTGAACTAGTTACTGTAGAAGGATCTGGGATTTGGTTAGCCCAGTAGTTTGTGGAACAACAAGGAGCTGGACAGAGTCTTTTATTTACTTATTTATTTATTTATTTATTTTTATTGCTGATGTTGCACGTTTTAGAAAAACGTATTTTGTTTCTGCATTAAACAGTTCCACCAAATATGAACAGCAATAATAGACAGGTTTCTGTGCAACAACATCACAGATGTGTGCAAAACTAGTGGGGCAGAACTCTTCACTGCAGAAAGCAGTAATCTTCATGGCCTAAAACAATAATGACACCTGCGCAGAAGGTGGTGGGAGAAAGGTGGAGTGGATTTATGGCAGGCAGTGAAATTGGGCACAGTGATAAAAAGAGCTACTCTAAAAGAACTGTGTGACTTTTTTGCTTCGTACTTACCAAAGAGCCATTCAGAAGAACAGATCAGCACTATTTCTATTATTGTCAGATAAGGAGAGGATAGACAGGCTCAACAAACAACAAAACTAGGTAAGTTGAGTGAAATTCATAGGACATGTCAGCAAACCATAAATGTTTTTGTGATTTGGAGAGCTCCTAATAGTTAAACATTTAGTGAATAGCATAGACATCACTAGGCAAGTTTTAACCCCACTAAAGGTTACTTCATTTCTAAATAAATGAGCATCACTAGTTCAAATAATCTATAGCTTATCATCATTAGTTAATTATTATTCAACAGTGCCATGGCATCTCCAAAGTAACCCTTGTAATATCAGGGTGCGACCTAGAGGAAGCACTGCTGCTGCTCTAAAGTAGTGAGAATTCTACTATGCTACAAGAGACTGACAGTTGGATACCTCTGGCTCAGCCAATCATATCAAACTTCATCAATTTTGAGCCAGTCAAATCAGACCTTGGGTAAGATCTCTGGTTTCTCTGCAAATTAACATCAGTGTGTGTGTATATATATATATATATATATATATATATATATATATAAATATATATATCTCAGTATAAATTTCTCATTATATGGTTGCATCAGTGGTTTTATCTACCTGAACTGATTCTATCTTTACATAGAACATGAACAAATCCTGTCTTATCCTGGACGCCTGATTTAAAACAAATAGGAATCAGTACAAATCTTGACAGAGCGGATTTATTATTACATAAATGTGTTCTATCTAAAAAAAAACAAGTTCAGTGTGTCTTTAGATTTACCTGGAATTTCTTTTTCCGTGTTGGTTCCCTTGTCACTTTTTTCTGGAATTGTTAAAAGGAAAACGTTGGTGTCTTTTGGATATTTTTAGCACCTCTTAAATACCTCAAATTTCTCATCTCTAGTCCTGGAGCTCCCTGGTTCTACACAGCTGTGTGTTTTTTCTGCTTCAGAATGACTGGCTAATTAACTACTGAATAATTCAGAGATGTTACAACAGGAAAAACACAAAACGATACAGTGTAGGAGGGTTCTAGAATTCTTAAACACTTTGATAAACAGAAGAAATAAGATGATGAATCTGCAGTGTCTATGTAGGAAGAGTTACTATAGCTTACAAGCTGTGAAAAGCATGTAGTTCATGTCATAGTCTAAGCTTTAGCTTTATCATACTGAAGAACCCAGTAGTCGCTGGTTACACCCACATACCTGGATGTTGGACATTTATAGTGTAAGCTTTAAAGAAGACCTTTTATGCGTTTTCTTTGGTGTGTTATGAAGTGTTTTGTGGTTGTAAATGGTCTGCAAATGCTCTCCCACAAACAACACAGCAGCTGCCTGAAATGCCTTGTTTGAATTCCAGCACTGTTCTTGTTACGAGTTGATTTAATCTCATAACACAGTCTTTATTCCCCGCCTACTGGCAAGCATGGCACGGCTTAACACAACACACAAAGAGCTAGTAGAACAGTAAAAAACTGACCACTCTGGAATATTCTGCTTCAGTCCATCTTGTGTATAGGTGTTTTGAGTCTAACAACTTGTATTACTGGACTTTCAGGATTGGACTCTGGATCAAACTGAAACAGCATTCTAAGAATAGCCACAGTGGTGTAGCAGGATGCCACTCTGGCAGTTCTGACCAATCAGCTGAACAATAAGAGTGCACTGGGCTCATCAGGAGGCGGAACTTAAAGACACAGGATCTCTAACAGAGCATTTCAGACAGAGAGTGAATACAGATGTATGAGGCAATAAATTACTGTGTTATTGGAAAATTCAAGCATGTAAATTTATTCTAAATGATTTTATTCTAAAATGATAAACATTAAACAAGCATAAGTTTGAGAGGTTACAGTTACTGACATTAGCAATTATATATACATCATGAACTAGCAGAATAACAGGACAGGATAAAAGAACAGGATAAGACAAAATAATTTTGCGTTTTATTTGGCATCAGTGGAGTTAATGCAGGTTTTGAGCTCACAGTTTGCATCGTTACTCTTGTACAGATTTTATATGGAATAAATTACAAAACGAAGTTTTAAGCGTTTACAGTGTACGAATGTCTGTGTAATAACAATATGACAATAACAATATGTTACCTACCAATTTCTCTCAGAGCTGAGACTGGGTATGGAGGACTGGACTGGACTTAAAATAAACACATTTTCATTACAGTACATTCAGTACAGACAAACCTGTCATGGAACTCATTTCATTAATTGGGCGGAAGTCAGGAAACAGACTATTAAAAATCATGATTTGATATTGCACTGTTTGATATTGCACTTCATATATGACAAATAAAGAGCCTATCGATGAAGAAAATAGAAATCTTTTCAGAAAAGATTTTCTGAAGATGTGGGTCTGGGCCCAGTTTCACAAAAGCATCACAGTGTTCATATTTTAACTAAAGAGAGAGAGTTCAGCTCGCTCTGGTATTTCAGAACCCTCTTTGTACTAAGATATTATTCGGAAACCCAGCCCAAGACTACAATCCAAACCTACTTATATACCAAAAGGTATTTTTCATGTGTACTCACCCACAAGATGTGTTTGCTCTTCTAAATAATAAAAAAGGAAATATGTTATTATGCTACTAATATTATTATAATTATTGTGATTATTTATTTGTTGTTATCTAAAAAAGTATAGATAATGTTATTTTGAGTCTGTCAGTGGCTGTGTAGTGGTGTATTACTTTCAGCAAGCAAGTAAGCAAAACAAATAGTCTGAATCTCACCTCTTGAAGCAGGTTTTGGATCCTTTGGTGAGGTGCGGCCTATATTCCAGAAAATTCCAAACATTAGAACATTCCATGATAGAATGAGACTTTAAACTAGAATTCCTTGATAACTGAACATTTCCTACCTCTAATCTTAGGGATGAAGAGCACCGCCATCACAGGGAAGACCAACAGACTGATAACCAGTAAGATGGTGAAGGCTATCCATCCTGGTGAGAGTCCTGATCAGATATGCGTGCTGTGTTAGTATATTTAACAACCTTAGATGTTCAGATGATCACTGTACCATGTCAGGTTGAATATGTTACTAGAACATTACCAGAATCAGGTTTATAGGCAGGTTTGAGTGGCAGCACTCTTCCCTCCTTCATCTCCTGATCAGACAAACCCACAGAACAGGAGATCCACTCTGACTCAGAGGGAGAGAAAAGCAGCCAAGAGCTCACACTCACCAACCCTTCAGAGTCTGTATGAGAGAGAGA
>CM067500.1:834911-846531 GCA_034552555.1 Semaprochilodus insignis
CAACAGCATTCACACAGAAGAGTTACATGTTTGTACAGTGCATGTTTCTGAGATTTCAGTTGGTAATACAGTTTTTAGGAAATCATTAATATCACTGGTCTCAAAAAAAACTCTCTTCTCTACATTCAGAACCAAAAATATTAGCTACTGGAATACTTGCTTTTATAAAGTTTACAGGTTCATTCTTAGCCCTTTCTGAGGGAGATTACAGCCCGGCTTCTTAATTTATCACTAGCAGCTGGGTTTATGCTAGATATTCTACTACAGAGTGAAAACATGTTTTATATTTCATACCAGTGTTTTTATCATAAATCCTCAGTGAGGTTCCAGCAATCTGTTCTGATCTGATCTCTACAATGAAATGAGCAGTTTATTTCTAAAGTCCTTCTGTAAGTCTCGGTGAACTAACAAGACATTCACTGAAACTTTCAAAGTTGATAGGTGGTTCATGAACAGGAGCAAGAGGCAGTAACCAAGAGGCCAACACAAAGCCAACCCAAACAGACTAGGCAAAACCAGGAACAGACAGAGGCCAAAAACCAGAATAACAAACAACCTGGCGCCCAAAACCAGAGAGTAAACCAAAAGACCAAGCAGTAATACACCAACAATGACAGCAGCTAGGTACACAGCAGGAAAAGTTGGCATCATTTCACAAACTAGGAGACAAACTGAACAGGTACATATGCATACAGGCGAATGACATCAGGATTCAGGTAATCAGGAAAGCAGTCTTTGATTGGTGGGTTGCAGGCATCTGGGGTGGATCAAGGGAGTCGTAGTTTGCAGTGATGGAGGCAGGGGGAGAACCCAGAGTATGACTCCTTCAAAGGCTAGACGTTTAGTTCTATAATGCATGTAATCAATACTTAAAATATTGTAGCATCAGAGATGATGATGATGATGATGATCTGGGAAACCCTGCTCTTTAAAAGCTCTAAATGCTCTTTAATTGAACAAGCAGCTGGGGAGAACCGCCACTCCACACTGCTGTAATGACCAACCAAGATAGCAGGCAGGTCAGTGCTAGCCACATACTTCACCTGAGTGTAGACACTAACACTGGACTATCTACTCCACATACACACACTATAGACTAACAACAAGTAATTTACAAGGTAGTCTCGTACTGCGAGTACAGCGCTGCTCTAGAGCCTCTGTATGCAGCCACTCTGCATAGACACGCCTCCCACACTCCCTAAGCCAGCAGTGCGATGCTACCATATGAATGATGAACTAGTAAAGACTCATTCAGTAACCTGTAGAGTCTCACTTTACAGGACTGTACAACAACACAACACAACACTGCTAACTATGAAAACTAACAGGGTCCATATCTTTCTCTCCTGGACTGATCACAGCACAGTATGTCCTGTTCTTCATGTTCTCCATGGTGAAAGTGTGGAGGTGAGATGGTGGATCTACATTGTAGAAGGACAGACGGCTGTGTTTGAAGTCTAAAAGCAGACCCAGGGTGGTAACATGATCTTCAGCAGGTACTTCAGTACGAGGGTCAGTACTGGTGTAAATACCACGGTCTTCATAACAGAGAGCTGTGAGGGTCTCCTTAGTGGGGGGCTTTTGAGTCACCCCCACACACCATGACGTTTTACTCTTTCCTTTCTGATCCACTTTTACTTCCCAGTATTTCAGTCCTGAGGAGAATTCCTTTTTACTCAGGACATGAGGAAATGAGTCAGGCTGTGCCTGTTTATAGAACTCCAGTTTTCCACAGTACACACCGGTTCCATCCCCTGTCACGATTAAAGGTGTTTTACATGTATCAGGATCTACAGTGAGCTTCTCTGTGAAAGAAGAACAGAAATGCTTCTGTATGAGCAGAACAGTGAAGATATATGGAAGTAAATGAATGTTAAAGATGAGTGGACATTTAAATACCTTTATGGTCCTTCAGCTTGTTCCACATCTTTAGTCTTTCTGAATCTGTATAGATATACTCATTAACACTGTTCTCTATCAAAACATTTCAGTAGGAAAGCTGGCAATTTAGAGAAACTACAGTTTATATTAATCATCTCTCCCACTAATAATTATTAGAATATTTAAAAATTATATTAAGAACATTAACTTTCATTTACTCAGATGTCTAGTGCAAAATAAAAAGGTTACCTGTAAGGAGAAGTGCTTCCTCTGTGAAACAACAGCATAACAAAAACAGAAAGTTAATATCACACATTTTCTGTTCGATCTTTGATTCAGTAGTGTCAGTAACAATAAATCCTACTCATTTTGCCTTTAAGACACCTTCAGAACAAAAGAAAAAGAAGTTGGGCAGTATTTTAATTTAATTACAATTATTAATTAAACACTTAGTGAAGAGCAAACTCAGTAAGCCGTTCAGAGATCTGAGGTCTGATGACTAGCTGATACTGCTAGTCCACTACTTTTAGCTAATGTTAACTATAATGTTATACATTAATTCTTTCATCCATCTTTTAATATGCTTATCCTTCAGGGTCATGGAAGGTGCTGAAGCCTATCCCAGTGCTCACTGGGCAGAAGGCCTCTGTTATACAAACAGGTCCAAGTCTGAAATAGTTTTTTATAATTCAGTCAACAAGAATTTATAAACGTTTTGAAACTGACATTGATTAGAGGAGGTGACTAATGTTACAGTCTAATTGAAGCATTTTCCCCCCGGCTGTCTGTGTACACACAACTGTCACACTTTGGGACTCTTCCTCTGCCTCTGCCAAGTCCGGGGACTACACTCCCCATGATTCCCTGCTCCTTGACTACAACACCACGAGTGCTATCTCCACCAATCAGGAACAGCTTCACCGCCCTACATCACCAGAGTCCTGATTAACCTCACCTGTCTTCCATTTACTTGTTCACACTTCGCGAAGTATTGCCGACCCTGGTGTTGCTTACTGAGCGGTTTTCTATTGCTATCTGTATTCCCGTGTATGACCCTCTTCTCACTCTTGTTTAATCACCTGATTTCTCATTGTCCTGGTTTTGACCCCAGCCTGTATCTGGATTTACGCCTCGTCTTGCCCATGTCTGTTTTGGTTGCTCTGGTTTTGCCATTCTGTTTGTTTGGTGACTCCCTCACGACCCCGCATTAAGGTCTTGTTGCATTTTACCTTCGCGGGCATCTGGTTCTCCAATCCAGCGTCACAACAGCAATAGTTGTAAACAGGAAACCCATTTATTCCTGGATGTGTTTTAGTTCCTCTTACGTGTTTGTTTTCTTTCTGTGTTCATATTTTTATCAGTGTTTTTTTTTATTATTATTATTTAATATAATTTGTGGATCCTGCTTCTTCATCTCCCATAAGTTAGAAAGTTATTAATCAAAATTATTTTAGCTTTAGCTTTTACCTGGAGGACTAAAAATACATATTTCTACTTTGAATATTTGAAGCATTTAGAAAGCGTGCTCTTAACCAACACATGTGAAGGTTCATTTGTGCTAGATTGTTCAAATGTTTCATATAGTAATTATATATATTTCAAATTAATCTGGAACTCTAAAACCTGTAAGCATAAAAGATGATCAGGGAAAGTTATGAAAGTATAAGTCATACCTGCTGTTGTTGTGTTTTTAGGTGATAACCAGCGTTGTATTAAACCTGTATAAGGAAACAGAAATTATAAATAAACTGCATTATTGCCAGCATTATTGAGTCTATGTTTAAAAATGCTGCAGTATTTTTGTAGTTTTACTCATTTTTGTTTTACCTAGTTTAAATAAAATAAGAGCAGTGAGGAGGAGGATGATGATAATTAGTGAAATTAGTAGAGTGATGATGAACGCCTCCTTCCAGCTCTCTACGGAAAAATAAACATGGATTCAAAGTGGCATTAAATTAATTACACTTTAATATCACATTCAAATCACATTAAAAATTCTGAATTTTGAATTCTGAAATTCTGAGTTCTGAATTAGTGATCAGCATTTTTACTATAGTTTAAGATAATAGATTTTTGGTCCATAAATATAGGAATTAGTCTAAAAATAAAAGCAGCTTAAAGATTTAAGGGTTAAAAGTTAAAGTGTGAGGCCAAACTACAAAACATGATGTTCTGTTCCTAGATAAATAAATCACATGTATCATTCGGCTTTTTATATGAAATGTTATACAGCAGTACAGTCTGATTTATACTGTATATGTGAAACTAGATATTAAACTTGCTTATTTATTAATCTTACAGTGTGGTGCTGCATATGGAAATGTCACAGTAGTGTCTGTAAACTGGACAGGAACATTATCTTACCTTTGTATGGCACCACTCTTCCCTCCTTTACCTCCTGATCAGATATCCCCACAGAACAGGAGATCCACTCTGAGTCCGAGGGAGAGACAAGCAGCCAAGAGCTCACACTCACCAACCCTTCAGAGTCTGAGAGAGAGAAAGAGAGAGAGAGAGGTATGAGTTTAAAATGGCACACACTAAAACTTATTGGTCGTAATATATTACACACACGTTTGTTAATGTGAATTATGGGACCATTACATAGACTTCCGTTCTTTTCAGAACTACTACTATCCTAACCCTAATCCTAACCTTAACCCTAACTCTAGATCTAAATCTAAAACTAACATCGACCCTAATCTTAACCTTACTCTTACCATCATTCTAACTCTAAACCTAACCCTAACATCAACTCCACCTCTCTTACCCTCATCCTAAAAATAAACCTAACCTTAAAAATAATCTTAACCTTACCCTAACCCTAACTGTAAACCTACCCCTAACATCAACTCTACCTGTCTTAAAAATAAAAAATAAAATAACCCTAAAAATAATATTAACCTTACCCTCATCCTAACTATAAACCTAAACCTAACATCAAGTCTAACTTTAACCATACTTTTACCCTCATCCTAACTATAAACCTAATCCTAACATCAACCCTAATCTTAACCTTACTCTTACCCTCATCCTAACTATAAACCCAACCCTAACTCTAAACCTAATCCTAACATTAATCTTAACCTGACCCTAACCCCAACTCTACTTCTCTTATCCTCCTCCTAACTCCAAACCTAATCCTAACATTAACCTTAACCTGACTTTTACCCTAACCCTAACTGTACTCTAACCTTAACCTTAACCTCACCATATCCATAATCCTATACGTATATCTACCCTCTTCCTAACCTTACCTTTAACCAAAAATAATGATTCCCATCATGCGGGCCAGCTTTCAGTCTCCACATTGAGAAAAGGTCACCACAACATGAATATACGACCACACAGTGTGGCATAAACCCGGTGCCACACAAACACATATGCATACACTACACAGTGTGTGGATGTCTACACATCACATTGACCTATACCCATTGTACAGTAATATGGAGCTCTTTATATCCTTTTTGACTGGAAGTTAAATAAAGAATGAGTGTAAAAGCCTTACATTGTATTATATACAAATCCAACATCACAGAATTACAAATTCCACTTTGACAAACACTGCCCTATAGTTAAATATTTTAAATAACAGGTTTATTTAACAGCTATGGATGTGGCGGAAATAGTCAAACCCAGTAGTTAGAACAGGTATCTATATGTGTTAGTCATATAGTGTGTGTACTGTATGTATGTGTAGCATATATAGTATATTAGTTAAAATAAATACTAACAATAGAATTAGTACAACAAAACTGTTCGTCATCTTAACCATTTTTCCCCGTCAAGTTCTCTTTGATGAAGTCCAGTATCACAAATACCATCTAAAACCTAGTTTCAGAACTTTCAGAAGGCGTGGAGTTAAATTCTAGTACCTGTTTTGTAGTAAATGTGGCTGTTTGTGAGCTCCCTTCCTCCTCTGTCTCTCCAGGTGAGGGTGGGCTTCGGTGACCATCCATCTGACACACAGCTGACATTCACCTGACCTCCTGCTTCAGCCAAAGTGAGGAGAGGAGACGAGCCCAGTACTGTGGAGGACAGAGGGAGTTAATGGGTAAATGGCCACATAGTGTATTTGTATATTTTGGAGTACAGGTGCTATGCATTGTCTTATGCAACAATGTGTGTGCCCTGGCCACATGATGTTTTTGTTGATTTTCCAGGTATCTGTTGACGTTTTGCATGATGTTCCATGGATACCATGGATAAAGAGCTAGAGGATGATGTACATTATGGATCAGCAGAGACACGACAGTCTCTTAACTGTACACCAGCAGGACAGAGCTACAAGGGAGGAGGTTCTAATCCACGATCAGGCAGTAGTATATTGCATGCAATATCACAAGCCTACTTACTGGAGCATACAAGGTGACCAGTGAGTGGCAGTACAAGGTGAGTGTTTGTAAAAAAAAATCCAGGGTTTGTACACAGCCCTGCCTCTGTAAATGGAAAAGAAAACAAAAACAACACTATTCCAGCCTGTCAGCAACAGTGTGCATCACAGCAGCAAGTGTAGCAACAGCTTGCTAACCAACAACCAAGCTAATGCTAGTTACATTACTCGCTGTGTCATTGCTTGGTCTAAAGCTGTATCATGGTGTTTGTCCATACAATGTTTGCGAAGGGTTTTACAGCCATGAAGATCTTGCACAGTAAGTTTGCTGGTAATATATTTGGTTTGATGCATAATTTGAATTTCCTTTGTTCAGCTAGCCTGGTGTAATGGCACTTTCCAGAATTGCTGACTCCACCTTCATGACACCAGCACTGTGTCCTGATGGCATTGTATGAGGTTAAAGTCCATTGCTGACAGCAGTACAGTAATTATCCTACATAGTTTAATACACTGCCCCTGGTAAAAAAAAATCCAAACAAGATTACAAACACATGAACAAACTCAGCAACCAGCCCAACACTTCCTTGTAAAGCGTGTGTCAGCTCTTCACAACTAAGCTAAAGCATACTGCCACGGAGGGCCTGGAAAGTTGTTATGCAAAAAGGCTCCGAGACCGACGTTTGCAGAACTAAAAGTCACAGAGGTTTATTTAACAGTCAGGCACTCCAATCCAGCAACAAACACCAGAGCAACAAGAGGAGAAGGCAAATCATGGAGTCAGGAACAAGCGGAGGTCAGAACCAATAAGAGCAGTCAGCGAGGGCAAACAGGTTTAAAGGGTGAGACGAGAGGAATAGTCCAAAGAGAGAAAGCAGAAGTTCACAGCCAGAGATCACAAGAGACACTAGAGGGGACAGGCGAAAGAGATCAAAAGGGAGTCAAAACCGGAAATAGACATAGACAGAATAATAACACTCAGAATTGTTAACTCAAGGTTTGGCAAAGCTTCACATGTACATGTAAACCAAGGCCTTAAATACAGACAATAATTGGAAACAGCCGTGCTAAAACTCAGGTGACCTTGAACGAATCAGAGAGCTCGAACGAGAACGCGGAGATATGACGTCATCTAGCGTAGCCCTCTGGGAAGTGGAGTCCGGAGGGGCGACGGAGCTGGGGAAACCCGGAAGCGTGACAATAGTCCTGTTTTCTAAATATGTCTTGTGATTGGAGGAGAAGATGAAGTGGAGATTTAAGAATGATGTGGAGAGTGTCAGAGTTATGGTCAGGTGTAATGTTAATATTAATACACTGCTTGTAAAGTTCCTGCCATGCGTGAAAACAGCTGTTTACATTTAGTCAGAATTGCTATTGAGTCTCCCTTATTGACTAGACCACAAGCCATGCACCATACAATCCACTGGATGATTGGGGCCTGTTAGTATTCCTCGTATTTGCTAATCAAGTCTACTTCTTCATATGTAACTACATTCTGAACTCACCCTTTAACGGTTACTACGAATGTAGACGTTTAACAATCATTTTGGAACATCCTAGAGAACAAGAGGAACCGCTCTGAGGAACCCATAGATGAGTTTGAAGATGATCCCCCTTTTAGACCTATGAGTTCTTCACTGAACAACAAAAGGTGAGCATTTAATAGATGATTTCTTCTAGGAGATGAAGCGTGGTGCTTGATGAAGGCCACTGAGGGAGTTGGAGAACTTGTAACCATGTAGAATTCCTCCAGTAGCATCCATATCATCACTGTCCAAAGAAAAACAAGTATCTCCAAAATGGCAACTTCACAAGAGAGGACGAAAACCTAATTTAATTTTAGTGTAAGTCAGTGGAACCAGACCTTGGGCTATTTCTGTTGGTCCATTCATCAGGAAATTCTCACACAGTATAAACAGCAGCTGCTGTGTTCAAATGATGCATAAAAGTCAAAATCGACAAAAGTGGAGATACATGTTTTTCACTGGACAGCGACGATATATGTGAAGGTTAATTTGTGGGATCTGAATGTACCTATAGGATATTTAGATCTTGGGACACCAGCCTTATCAGCAAGTTCAGGTCAGGTCTTACCTTTTACTATGAGGTTGACTTTAGCAGAATTATACCAGGTGACACTCTTAACTAAGCAGACATACTCTCCTCTGTCTGCTAGTGTGAGCTTCTCCAGCTTCAGAGAGGCGTTCCCTTTCTCCAGATCTCCAGTCAGAGACACTCTGCCTCTGTACTGAGGATTTCCAGCACTCTCCTGGATCTTAAGTTGTTCATACAGCAGAACCGGGTTATTGTGATCATTCCTGTGCCACCGAACCTCAAACGTTATGACATTTGTAGGGGGAGAAAGACCACATGGCAGGACCGCTGATGACCCCAATGGTTCTGACACTGAACTGTTAGAAGTGAATACGGAGAAATCTGATGCTGGAGAGAGAAAAGAAAAGAGAAATTTGAAATGAAAAATGATGTTTTATAACCAAAAGCACAAAATTCCCATCAGGAACGAGTACCTATTTTGTTCCAGCATGCATTTCTATTATGGGATAGAGGAGCATAATATTTAATGGAAATATATGTCATTTTTCATTCAGAAAATATGACATTTATATGACTTGATGTTGTATTGATAAATTGCTGCCACCCCTGGAAAAGATGAGTAAAAAGAATTACAAAAATTCATCTTTTGGTAAACGAGCTTAATGGAAGTAAATTTATTCTGAGCTTAAAAAAGAACACATCAAAAATGATTATTTAAGTCACCATTAATGGCAGTCCTAGAAATTCTTAGAAACAAAATGTAACTGAGATATATTCTGAGATAGCAAAAGTGCAAGTCATATAAGCAAAAAATAATGACTTACAAATTTTACTCAAGTAGAAGTATAAAAGTACATCGAAAATATACTTAAACTAATTATTTCTAACTCGTTTTTAAACATTACATGTTTTTATTGAGGTTTAGAGTTGCACGTCTATGAATGTGAGCATGCAGGGTGATTTATATTGAAGTCTCAGGCATAAAAAAGGAGCACCCAGACACGTTTACATCCAGACATGTTGGATCTCCTTTAGAAGAATTTTAGATGGATGGAAAAACCGGGGTGTGTGATAAGGAGTCGGTTTCTTTCAGGCACATTGTCCATATACAGCACAGAATCAGCGCCTTGCTTTATTGGGATTCTGTTTATTTTCCCCACATGCTCATTGCTGGGGGCCTGATAGCGGTAAAAGTAGCCAGTCTGCCTTGGATTAGGTGCTGTTTTATTGCTAAAGGGAGATTGTACAAAGTTTTAAATGCAGGGGTGCCAATACTCGTCCCACTTGTGTTTAATGAGAGGTTTCTTTTTCATTTCCATTTTTCAGTAATGGAATTTTCCTGTTTTTTCTATTGAGATATTAAGCGAATTCATCAAAAGATTACTCTTCTATTACCCTTTGTACTGATCTTTACCAGGGGTGTCTTTAATTGTGGAGGGGTGGACTCTATTGTAAAAAAAAAAAAAAAATTCAGAGGCCTTAATATGTAAAATTTCAATTTTTAGCATCAGACAATGCTTGGTCAGACCTATCTGAGAACATTCTGGGAGTGGCCCACAGTGCCACTGAAGCAAAACTAAACACAATAGCTTTCACAAAAGTGAAAGCACGGAGAAGCAAGGGAGTGTGTATGGGCAGTGTTCTGTCCAGAACTAACCGAAAACTATTATCCAGCCGGTTCAGTGAAAGAACAGACAATTGAACTTTCTTGTTAGCTGAGTTCTGTTTGCTAGAGCAGATTCCGCTTGGTGGTTAGCTTGTTGTCTGTACGTTTCTTCAATTCGAACAGAGATAAAGAAACCACTGAGGAACTCAGTTTTGTTAGAGCTGTGTGGGCATGAACTGACAGTCATATCGGTCAGCCTGTTTAGCTGAAACTGCTAAAATAGCTAAAAATTCTGCATATAATAAATTACATTTTATATGTAGCATACACTTTAGCCACTTTACCACTGCATGGTGTTGGGTTGATTCGACTCGCCTTTTGGTTCTCCATTAGGCAAACCTGGCACTATTTATGGTCACCTCCATTGAGGTTTCAAGTGAGCTGAGCTCATACCAAAGGGTGATGGGGGGAGGGGGTGGGGGGTCTTATGTCTGTAGTCTGTAGTAGCTGGTACCAAAAGCAAGTAGACTTGAGTCAAGCCATACCATGCGGTGGAAAAAAGTATATTTTCAAAAAAAAAATGTTTTATTTAAAAATTTATTTTAAAAATTTTGATTTTTTGTTTTATTTTGCTTATGATCGTTTTCCACCTACTTGAGCAAGATAATGAAGTTTTCAAGAACAGGGCTGACTGCATATTGGGTCTATACTATTTATTATTAGAGCTAAAAATTACTCACACACACACACACACACACACACACACACACACACACGCACATATATAGAAAATCATTGCCATGTGGAAGGTGATGTTGATGTTTTGGAGAGTGATTTTTAACTGAGCTGGACGGTTGACTGCTATATAAGAACCACCGTACCCATACTCTGCTCGTTTTGGAGCCAACCTCAGTACCAAAGTGCTCCACACTGACTGTCATTGTTTTTTTTAAATATCAACAACAAACATTGAACTTTGTGGCGCCTCTCTACATTAAGATAACGGTTGAATATTAAACCTAGGCTTTAAATCTATCAGCACTGCCGACCCACAGTTCAACTCCTCCCGAACGTGCAAAGTTTAAGTCAACTTTTTATTCAGCAGTTTTCTGGCTCCACCTTAAACGTACAGCTGTTTCATTATGGAGATTGCTGCATCGTTTAAGGTGGAAGAGGAAAACTGGTGAATAATAAATTGACTTTAGCTTCTTCCGGACCGCACACCAAGGTGCATGTTTACTGCTATTTTTTAGTCTATTTCTAGAAAAGTTTCCCTCATGAACAACAACTTCTTTTCTTTTCTTGAGGAAGAGCAAACAGCGCAAACGGTTGTTGTGATAGAGCTCCTTAGATAGAAAATCACTTCTTGCCCTCCATCTGCACTTTGAATCATAGCAACACATTTACAAACAACCTGTTTAATACTTTAATAACTTTCTTTTGAATTTGTTGTAAAGGTAGTGCAATTAAAGTCTAAGTGTTGGCTACATAGGCTGGATGATTAGATATGGTAAAAGAGATTGTTTTATTACCTGCTGCTGTCGAGCAGAAAAGAACAGATGTAATGTATATCAGTAGCATAGCTGCAAATAAAACACAGTTTAAACAGTTACAATGTGCACATGGTTTCACATTACTGAGCATTATAAATACACTGAGGGAAATGAGCACTCAGTTCTTAATTACACATATTCCAGTGCAGCTATTCACATAAAATCTACAGCAGATATTGGGATTAACTC